>ML779139.1:417037-427708 GCA_009831015.1 Picea engelmannii
CTTAGCCTTAAAGATTCCTCTAGCAACGAGACTGAGACTGTTTCTTCTTCCAAGAAGAAGATTGAAATTCTTCCCAGGCCTACACAAAACAAAACACAACCCAAAAACTCTGATTTGGAAAATTTAACCAAAGTTGTACAAAAGTTATCTAATCAAGTCGTATATTTAAAAAGGTCAACTGAGGAAGCCTCTTCGAGTAAAGGACCCTACAAACCTCCTTTCCGAAAGCCTTTCCCAACCAACCTACCTAATCCAAACCCTGAAGGCTTGAACCTAGAAAGTTTGCAATATGCTCTTCAAACAATTCTAGGACCCCAAGATGACTTGATGCCTCCTGAAATCCCTCAAGAGGAAGTCGAGCAGGAAACAACCCAAGAAGAAGAGTCTTCTCCTAATATCTTTGGTCACCTCTCCGATAGTATCTTCCAAGCTAACTTTGAGACTGTGCACCCTTACAATACTAGGAGCAAGACCGCAAACAGAACTCCTGTCAATAACACCACAACTCTACCTCCAAAGCCATCTAAATCAGTAGAAGCTAAACAAAGTAATGATAGCCCCAAAATAGATTATGATGTTGTTGAAGACCTTAAGAAATTACGGGCTAACATTTCTATTTATGAGTTGTTGAAATTTCCATTTTTGTTACAGAAAATGTTGCAAAATATTTTAGACAATGGCAAGAATGGTAATTCAAACGGTAATAAGGTTGTGCAAAGCAAAGTTCCATAGAATACTTCCACAAAAAATAATCAGGATCCTCAAGATAAAGGAAGCCTTCCTGTACCAAATGTAAATAATGTAAATAACAATGTAAATAGTGTAAATAATTCAGATAAGGTAGTCTTAGAGAATGCGAGTAAGAAACCACAAGCTACTACCCTAAAGACTCACAAGAATGTACCTCCTTTTCTTTTAACTTTCGAAATCTTCAACAGAAATGTGCATAAATGTATGGTTGACTCAGGAGCATCATCAAACGTGATGCCTTGGTCAGTTTGCCAAAAGATTAATGCCGAAGTAGAGCCATCTTCTCTGAAAATTATACAACTTGATAGAACAGATGTTAAAGTCATAGGCGAATTGAAAAATGTATTGATTAGATTATCGTCTAACCCAAAGGTTCATCAAGTTATCGATATAATTGTGGTTGATATTCTAGAAGTGTATGGTGTGTTTTTTAGCAGGGACTGGTCGGAGCAGCTACATGGTTACTTCGCAACAGACTGGTCTCACCTGTGGCTTCCAGAAAATGACAAGCCCAACAAGATCAGGGTGAACCATGAGCGTTATCTCAAATTCACGGTGACAGACTTGAATGACCCCAATGAACCATATACACCTCCGGCAGAATCGCCTGAAGTCCAAGGGATGGACACCTACTTCGAAAATTTCATGGCTGAAGTTTCACCCATCAACAATTCACAACAACGATCCGAGATCAAAGCATATCCACAATCAACAGCTTCTATCCGACACTCCTGTGAGCCTGATGAAAATCAAATTTGGTCTTTATACTTCGATGGTTCCAAGTCTAAAGAAGGAGCTGGCGCAGGCTGCATCATCATTGATCCGGAAAGTAACAAAACATTATTGGCTTGTAGATTAGAATTTGAATGTACTAACAATGTTGCAGAATATGAGGCTTTACTACAAGGTCTCAGAAAATCCTTAGACATGCACATTCAAAATCTAGTTGTATTCGGTGACTCAGAGATAGTGGTCAGGCAGGTGAGAAATTCTATACATTGTCTTACCCTGCATCTCAAATGTTACCAATCTGAGGTATGGAGTTTAATGAACAAATTTTCTGCCTTTAATATAAATTCCATTCCTAGATCAAATAATACTGAAGCAGATCTACTCGCTAATGTTGCCTCTAAACTTCTTCCTACAGAAGGCTTATCTCCAAACGCATTCTCCGTGGAACTATTGTTTTGACCATCTGTTCCAGATAACATCACGAACTGGAGAGTATTTGACGATGATCAGCAGATCATTAACTTTCTCCACATGGAGGAAACCTTCCAAGGAGCTGTGATAGATGAACAAACGCATGATGACAAATTTCATGACTTTACGGTAATACCTAATCCAAAACCTCCTAAAAATATATCGGACATGGTAAATTCTTTACCCAAATCTGTTGCTAGATTAGAAAAGTTTTATGATTTTGAAGATAAATTTAAAAATACGGTCAATTGTAAAACCAATAGTTCCTCACTATCTTATGAAAAATTCAATTTAGGAACTAGTGAAAACCCTCAGTATATCAATTTAGGCTTGGGATGTTCTAAACAAGAAAAAGCTTCTTTTGTTAAGTTGTTTAAGGAATTTAAGGATGTCTTCGCATGGACTTACGAAGATATTAAGACATTTGACCCCAACATTATACAACATGTTATCCCAATGAAGCCCCAAACCTTGCCTTTCCAACAGAAACTGAGGAAAATGTATCCTGAAACTAGAGCCGACCATACAAAAAGAATTGAATAAACTCCTAGGTGCTAAAATAATTTTTCTTGTCAGACACACTCAATGGGTATCCAACCTCATCCCAGTGCGGAAGAAAAACAGGGAAATTCGACTTTGTGTCGATTTCTGAAACCTCAACAAAGCGTCTGATAAAGATAATTATCCTATCCCTCCCATGGAACAGATACTTCAACAAGTATCTGGTTCCGAGAGGCTGTCCTTGTTGGATGGTTTCTCTGGATACAACCAAGTCTTGATGTCTCCGTCAGACCAATTGAAAACTACCTTCCGTACCCCGTGGGGCACTTATGCTTATCTCAAAATGCCCTTTGGATTGATTAATGCTGGTGATACCTTTCAGAGAGCAATGGATATTGCTTTCCGAGGCTTGATCAATCACTCCGTAGTTGTCTACCTAGATGATGTGACCATTTAATCCAAAAATAAAGACGATCATCTAGCTCACCTACGAGTTGTTCTATTACGATGTCGTAAATTCAGCATCTCCTTGAACCCCAAGAAGTCCATCTTTGCAGTAGAACAGGGAAGACTACTAGGATTCATTGTGTCTAGTGATGGAATGATTATTGACCCTGAGAGGACCTAAGTCATCACTAAACTTCCCCCACCTACTTCCAAGAAATCCATGTAGTCCTTTCTTGGCCAGATTAATTTCGTGAGAAGATTTGTCCCCAGTTTCTCCGAAATAGTCAGGCCTCTCCAGAACCTGATTAAGAAGGACACCCAATATCACTAGGGACCCACTGAAAACCAAGCTTTTAAAGATATAAAGAAGGCTATAATTGATGCTCCGTCTCTCATGAGCCCTGATTTCTCTCAAGACTTTACACTCTATACTTTCGCCTCTGATCGTTCCTATGCCGCAGTTCTAACTCAGAAGAATGTTGAGAACAACGAAGTACCCATCGCCTTTATGAGCTCTGCTTTCAAAGGCACTGAAATTAACTACCCAGCGGTCGATCGGCAAGCCTACACTGTCTTCAAGGCAATTAAGCACTTCCGGTCTTATCTTTTGAAGTCAAGAACCAAGGTCATTGTTCCTTACCCTGCCGTTAGGAACTTGTTAGTGCAAAAGGAGTTAGGAGAGAAAAGAGCCATCTGGGTCACCTCCTTACAGGAGTATGACCTATAAATCACTCCAGCCCAGATCGTGAGAGGCCAAGGGTTGTGTAAATTGGTAGTTGATTCAGAAACTGAACAAAAAGAAGATAGTGATACGTCAGACCTAGAACTACGCGATCAGAGTATGATCTGTTGCACACAAAACCTCGTAATTCCTTGGTATGACGACATTAGACACTGTCTTCAACATGGATCAACACCCCGCCACCTTGACCCTTCCAAGAGAAGAGCTTTGAGACTAAAGTCTGCCTCCTTTCATCTAGTTAACGGTATACTATTTCGTCAGAATTTTGATGGCGTACTGATGCATTGTCTTGGAAAGGACGAAACAGAGAAAGTTTTGTTCGAATTGCATGCAGGAGAAGCTGGTGGTCACTTCAGTGGTGATACCAATGCTCATAAAGTATTAAGAGCCGGTTATTACTGTCCAACGCTTTTTAGAGACACCCATGCCTTATGCCGAAAATGTATCATTTGTCAGAAAGCGTCAGGGCGATTGCAAAAACCAGCCTTCCCCTTGCAACCCGTTACAGTCGATTCTCCTTTCCAGCAATGGGGCCTTGATATCATTGGTCCTATTAACCCTCCATCCTCACAACAACACAAATACATTATGACAGCCACTGATTACTTTACTCGATGGTCTGAAGCCTCCGCGCTAAAAACTGTTAACACAAGTCAGGTGATCACTTTTTTGAACTCGCATATCATTACCCGTTTTGGCGTACCTGATTGCCTAGTCTTTGATAACGCTTCATACTTTTCTTCTCTTGAAATGAGTGAGTTCACCTTAGAAAAAGGAATAAAGCTTAAGTATTCTGCAAGTTACTACCCCCAGGGTAACGGCTTAGCAGAATCAACCAACAAGAACTTGATCAATATTATCAAGAGAACCGTGACTGAAAATCACAAGAACTGGCACAACGCACTGCTGAATGCATTGTGGGCTGATAGGGTGACACCCAAAGCTGCTATAGGTAATTCCCCTTTCTTCCTCGTTTATGGCAGAGAAGCCATTTTTCCACCTCATGTTCTTCTTCTGTCGCTCCAATTGTCACAGAAGATTCAAGAAGAAGAATGTCCCCCTTTAGAAAGCCGTATTAATGCTTTGATGAAGTTAGAAGAAGTAAGAACCCAAGCTAATCATAAATTAGATCAACATCAACAACTGATTAAAAGCTGGTTCGATTCTAATTCTGCTTCTGATAGAAATTTTGAAGTAGGCGATCTCGTCTTAAAGTGGGACAAGTCACACGAAGGGAAGGGTGAACACACTAAATTTCAAAATTTGTGGCTTGGGCCATTCTTGATTGCTGAAAAGTTGGGTCCTAGTTCCTTTCGTTTGCAGAATCTTGAAGGATAGCTTGACACCTACCCGGTGAATGGCCAAGTCCTGAAAAGATACTTTGCCTGATATCCATCCTTGTACATTTGTAAATATCTCCTTTTTGTTTTTATTTTTTGCCTTTGTTTTCGTTTGTGATTTTGATTTGATTGATCAGTTTGGTATGTTTTTATGAGTTTTGAAACATATGCATGCTTATACACTGAGTCATTCAGACATAGATCATAGAAAATCTCTTCGCTGAAATAACTTATGGAAGATTGTACAAACATCAGTGATATGTATTTCTAAAAATGATATTGGAAAATGTTGTTTGAAAGAAGTTTACTATCTCAGTCTCTAAGTGAAGTTCGTCATGGTTATCTTTATCTTTTTACGCTGTCCCTTTTCCGTAAATGAATGAATCAAAAGGATGGCTCCCTGTCAAAGTAATTTGTTTTAGAAATAAAACATTTTTGGAGCTGAATCAAGGACAGTATTACAAAATTCTGATGAGGTCTAAAAAAAAAAATGACAAAATACCAAGATTTTTCAGCGTCACCCCGCTCAGCTATTTATAAAAGAAAAAACAAAATAAAAATATTAATATGAGTTGTGGGAAGTGTTTGTAAACCCGTCGGGATACTGAACAGGTCCGCTGGAAGCGGGGCAATGCAAGCATGGTGCCAAGACAACTTCGCTGGGGTACTGAACAGGCCTGCTGGCAGCGAAGCAATGTCAGGTAAATGAAAATCTGTAAAATTATAAGAAACCTCTTTTAAAAGTCCTTTATTTTAATCCAGAGCTTCTTGACAGGATAAAGACGTCCGACTGGGTTAAATGGCAACCCTGTCGAGGCTATGGATGCCTGCTGGCAGCAGTGGCCATGCCAACAGTATTGAAGATTTTATCATAAAAATCATGACTTGCTGATCTTTAAGATTGTTTCTGGTTTTCATCTTTTAAAACATCGCTGGAAAAGATAGTCGATGATGATGTAGTACAATTTTCGGTCGTTTTTTTGAGTTGAAATTTTCTTTGTTGTCTTGTTCTGAATTCATTTCTTATAACAGAGATAACTGCTTCACCCAGTGTGTCGCCATTGTTGGCAGCCAATTCATTTTTTTAATTTTCCCTAAAAAGCTGCCTACACCCTTTGTCTCATTAATGACAAGTCATCATCACAGTGTGCTACAAGACATCATTTTCATTTTTGCGACAATTGCATTTTAGTTTCGCTACAGTTTTCACAACTGAAATTGTGAAAACACCTCTTTCGTTGCTTTGACTGTCATCGTCTTTTATTGATTTGTTGAAAGACACTTGACCATTGGTTTATCACATCATTGCAAAAGTTTCTTTAAACTATATCCATGCACTTTAATTGCGCAACTTGGTTTCTTTGATAAAGTATTGAAAAATGTTAAGTTATGAGTTATGTCATAAGGGTCATAATTGATTTTGGTTTTATATATGATATAATTCTTGTGGTTTTGAACTCTTAACTTATCATTTTCATATGTTCATTGGTTGCAATAGTTTTACACTTTGATTATGCTAAAAACACATTGGCAATATCATAAGTTTGATTTCATATAAAATGGCAATGGTTTGAGTTTTGCAAAGGCGTATTGATCAACATTTTGGATTTTCGATTTTATGGTTTGAACCCTTGCTCGATACATTGTTTTATGAGTTGATATTACATTGAGAGATCATGGTTTTAAACTATGCATTGGAATGATTGAATTAACAGCAGTTTAAAACGTTTGATTGACATGACAGATCGTGGTTAATGTTGGATTTCATGTTGATTTGGGTTGTACACTTGGTGCATGATTATCACATATGGTGTTGGTTCTGATTCAGATGAATGGCACGTTGATATGGTTGTACACCTGTTTGGTTGGCCGATACATATGTTTTAAACGATTGTAATTATGGATGGAATAGCACTGTACATAGTCATTAATACTTTGCGTGGCGATGGTAATCCCACCACCTTCACACGCATGCAGTTAATTCATGCCTCTTTGAGCGCTGAATCTGTTAAACCCTATCGTTTTTGACCCTGTGCTTTGTTTGTTCGATCCAAACCCCACCATGCACAGAAGCTATGGATCCTCTCGTAAGGGTAGAGCCCAACGGGTGCCAAGCATTGTTAATGTTTGATGGCGCATATAGTGACCTGGAGGAATTCAGGTGGCTTGCTTTTATAAGGAAATTCGATGGTTATAACCTCACTGTGGCTCGACAATTTGCATTGTCGTTCGATGGCTGCCGAGCCAAAGTTGGAGATGTCCAGCTTGAAATCACTTAACAGTTCCTCAGCCTGGCAACCAGCCTACCTGTTACGGGACAGAAGTGGTCCAAAAGCTGCAAGGTTGATGATGTCCCGTGGACATTGTTATTTCAGTCTCGGACAGTGAACTCGTGTGACAGAGGTTTGCTTGCGAAGATGTTGAAACCCCGCTGGTATGATCTCTTGATGATTATCAAGCAATTCATTACTTGTGAAGGCAGGTATGGGTTCATTTTCCTATTTCACCTGCGTTTGTTAATGGTGTTTATGGGTTTCGAACTTAGTATGCCCTATTATTTGCATCGAAGTTTGTTCAAAATGGCTAAAAGGTACAAGCGCAGCCAAGCTGACACCAGCCTCTTCCATTTGGGGTTGATTAAAATGATAGTGGTTTACGAGTTAAGGTTGCATGATGATTGTTGGGATGATTTCCTCAGCCGTAATGGCTTCGAAGAATTGGACCCTCCACAGGTTGATAAGCCCGTGGTGACCGAGACCAAAGCTACCCCTGTGCCTTATAGTGTTTTACTACCCAAACCTAAACCTGACCCACCTACAAGTTTACCTATGGCTGTGACTAAGCGAGCCGAAGTGGATAAACCCGCGACCAAAAAGCCAAAACCTAAGACTGGTGCTAATTCAAAAGGTAAGAAAAATGCAAGGTTGATCTCGCGCATGGCGAGGAATAAACCCAAGCCCCCTGTTAAATTAGAGCCTATCGTGGTCAGCGAAGACTCTGATTCTGAAGTTGAACGTTTTCTCGCCGAGGAGTATCCTTACTTCGAGGGCTTGTGTAACAAACCTCCTTATGATTTTGTTAAGAACTTACCACCCTGTCTGCGGGATAACCCTAACTTCCCTGGTATTGAACCACCCCACGAAACCCTTGGTGAATCATCGAAACCCTTGACTGATCAACTTGTTGCTGCACCTTGCGATCAATGTGGGTTATGGTTGGAAAGATACTATTTGGATGTACCTACCTTGCAGTCCAGAATCCACAATTTGGAAAACCAAGTGGCAAAACTCACTGGCTAGAATGCAAAGGTGCAACCCTCTGATAAGAAGCAACAAACCACGGGGTCAATCCTGTTCAAAAATGTCGAATCTGCTACTGCAATTGTCAATTCAAAATTGACATAATCTCAGCAACTGTGATGGTATAATTTTCACTCATTTATATTATACTCTGTGTACATATTTCACTTGCTCTGTTACATAAGCATGCTCTGCTATACATAATTTTGTTATGGTTTAAGATTCGATTGGATTTGTTTTCGATTCGATGGATCGTCGAATAGATATGATTGTTCAAATTTAACTTCAGTTGAATGCCCTGTTGATAAGTGAAGTTGTTAAAAATAGGCTTTTGTTGGTATTCCCATTTTGCGATACAGTCAATGCTACGATTTGAAATGCTCATGTTTTATCTGAATGTAATTGATAAACGAGTTAACTAGTTTCAACGTCTTTCGACCAAATCTGATGATGTTCTGTTGATACATATACGGTTTGCAACTAATTCGATTCTCATTATTGTTTGAATTGGATTTTGTTCAGAGTATCGATATTGTTTCTATAATTAACATTGATAAAGATTGGTGTCGGTTATTGCCCAGTTCATGAATTTTGTCGATTGACTGTATGAAGATTTTTTGAGTCGATATGGTTTCGTTCGATTACAATGGAAGTTATTTGCGCATTGTGCTTTTAACTAGACGATATCAATCTACTGTTGTGATTATAATTGGTCAATGATAATTACAACCATTGTTTTCGGTCATACCTCTGATCTGTTTGAAACTCAGTGAACGAATTATGTGACTGGATTCTATGGATATGGTTACGCATAAAATCATGACAAGCTTTCTATATTGGTAGTGAATTAAACGATATGAATCTTACGCAAATCGATAATGATTGTTTTGTATCTCATACAATTTGGTTTATCATCGATTACATTCATGAAACAATCCTGTTAAGATTTGATTCGATCTTATGTCAATTGGAAAAACAGAGCATTCCTACCCTGTTTTGATTGCATTCTTTTTTAATTTGATTTGATTTAAGGAATAATGGAATTATTAGTAATTAGTTTTGGATTTGATTTTATTTAATTATATCCAGTCCCGTTGGCTATTCTGATTAGCTACAGAATCAGATGATTCTGTAGCTAAGTCTGTAAAGTCAAATTTTTATTGTTTTCCTAATAAAATATCCTTCTAATTTGATTTTTGTATTCTATCCCAGGCAAATTCGAATTGGCAACAGATATGAGGAACAGTTGGAAGATATCCTAAGGATTTCACTTGTATTTTATTTCCTTAGTTTAGGTGATTTTGGGATTATTCCCAGATTGTGTAAACTTATTTGATATTATCCACAAGGATGTTTTACCTTGTGAGAAACCTATATAAACCTATGGTTTTGTAATAATCAATCATCCTCAGTTGGGGGAGAACAAGGATATGTAATTTTGATTCAAACTGGAGCAGAACTGGTGTCTTGTCATAGTTTTGCTTTTCAATATATCAACGCTTTGTTCCATGTTTTGTATATCTTTTTGTAAATGGTTTAGTATTACTTTGCTATCTAAATCAAAATACAAATGATATAATTTCTTTACTGTTATACATATTCTGTCTCTTCCTAAAAGAAATATAGGACATAACAGTTGTAGATTCATTTTGTGGATGATAGCTTTGTCTTCTTCATAAATTGAATTATTATATATGAATTTGCTGCATAATAGGTTTCCCTTTTGCAGGAATTTATAACCAGAAGACTGTTATGATTTATTTTATGTCTTGTTTGTCCTGTAACATACTTCAGGAAGCATCATAGCTGATCCTTTGCGAGAAGCTTAAGAGTTAAACGGTGTGAATTTCTTCCTCCAACCAGCTTAAGAAGCAATCATACACAGGGCAGACTTGGAGCGTTTCCAGGTTAATTAGTATTTAGTTTACTGTTTTCATTAAGTAGTTTAATATAGAGGTAATCTTAGTTAGATTTATATTAGATCGTTTAATTTCAGTAAATTATATTAGATTGTTTAATTTCAGTTAGTTTATTTTCTTATTCATAAATCATAAAATCAAAAAAGAGTTATCTTCCCTGTCTTGGGACAACAAGCAAATTAGTTTCACAGGTTTTATTCAAATCTGTAGATTGTACGCAATGTATATTTGTGAATAAACTGTAATTAACTTGACAATTAAATAGTTGATTTGAGTTATTATAATCATAGTTAGTATCTTGTATATATATAATAGTTAGTAGTTCATAGTTAGATTAGTGAAGTTAGTTTCTTTCTTAGTTTTATTAGTTTCTAGTTTCCTTTATTATAGTTAGTTTCTTGTATTAAGTCATAGTAAGTTTTCTCTATTTAGTTTAGTTAGATTTCTTAGCTCAGATCATTTCTCTCTTT
>ML779139.1:429778-455936 GCA_009831015.1 Picea engelmannii
TTCATGTCCTCCTGAGTCTTGGATTCCCACCAAATGAGTGTTGCACTATCCAATCTTAAAGAAGCAAGCTGAATTTTGGTTTCATCATCTTGAATTTTTTGTATTCTACAATATACCTCAATCTGACATATCCAATTATCTAACTTCTCAGCTTTAACTTCTCCATTGTATATTGGCAATTCAAATTTTATATCAAGCTTTAATGAAGGAATTTGCGAAGGAGTTTTACCATGTCCCTTTGGAGAATTAGGAAGAGGTCTTGAACTGGTAGAATAAGAAGAAGAAGAAGAAGATGGAGGAGAGGGTGGTGGAGAAGCACCATTCCCTCCATTTCCATTTGGAGTTTTATCACCACTGCTTCCCTTATGATTTGAAGGGTTGGAGCCTTCACCTTGCAACAATTCATTCCTTTCCATCAAGATCTTCATCATCTCTCTCATTTCCATGACATCTTTTCTGAGATCTTCATCTTCTGCAGGAACACGTTCATGACTTTCTTCATGAGCCATACTTGGTGAATGCCTCCTTGAAACTTGCGGTGATTGTATATGCTTCCTCCTTGAAGGATGAGAACTTGGCTCCACAAGTTGACCTTCTCCTCTTGTGAGTTTCAACCTTGTGAGCATCGGAAAACAAAACACTTGCAAACAATCAAGTCTTCAAAAACCAGTGCTTTGATACCAACTTGATCTAAAAATGAAGAAGACTTGTAATCTTGAAAATATTTGCAAGTAAAGTTTATGTGTTAAAAGAAAATGGATCAACTTTGCAACACATTATAAAAAGGATTTACTCATTTAAGACACAAATAAACAACAACATAATCAATGAACATAAGAACATAAACACAACAAATGATAAAGGAGTTCACCCCTCTCTTGGGCTACATCTCTTAGTCGAACTTCCAATGGATCATTATTATTAATTGCTCAAAGTGCTCAAAAACATGCTTTACAATGCTCAAAATGACCAACAGACTGCTCCAATGGCTTCAGAGCATCTAAAAACCCTTAGCTAGGCTTTTTCGGCACCTTGTTTGGCCAAAAAACGAAGAAGTTAGGCTTCTTGGAAGTCTCCTCTTCAAGCTTGTTGTCTCTGCATCTACAAATTGCATCCTTGTTCATTCAACCTAGCACACACGCAATTTAAAGCGTGAAAACCCAGCACCAAACGCAACCGTGTAAACGGTGTGAACTGTAGGACAGTTATTGGTGTGTCAGCCCCTAACTGCCTAGATCTCGGGCACATGAGGGTCATATGACCTCGTGCATTTTAAAAAGGGCTCTGTCCCATAGGCAAATAGAACAGTTACATGTGGCGATCGTTTCAACCATTTTAAACCATAATGTAAAACCCAAAATGCATGTGCATTGTACCAGAGCCATATGACATGGTCGTATGGTAGGTATGTTATAACCATGGGCTGGGGATAATCCCTAGCCCGATCCCCGCTCCAAACAATAAACAATACAAATTCAAATTGATTTAACCCCACTCATATAACAAGGAACAATCGATGGTGTATTGGTCGGGTGGACTTTGTTAAGGCTTTACAACAGTGGGGAGGTCTGGGGTTTGACCCCCACGGACCCCATAAAATTTTAAATAACAAACCAATAGCCAAAAACGGGGTGCCACGTGGTAGCCCATGACTAGGCCACGTGGCACCATACCATTGACCAAAAATGATGCCACGTGTCACACCACAATTCGACCACATCTGCCAATCAAAAACTGCCACATCATCACATGCCACATCAATGTACAGTTGTACGGTCTTTGCCACATGATTGTATGGCCACCTGCCACGTCAGCCTATATGGACTGCACAGTCAGCGTCCTTTTTTTCCCTGTTTGACAATCCGAACGGATCGCGATATCTCTCGTTCCCGACGTCCGTTTGAGACAAAACGAGTTGCATTGGGTTTTCAATGATGAGACCTACGCTCTCGTTCGATTTGAATCAATTCCGAGCACTTTGAATTTTTGAGCAAAATTTGATCCCCTGATCAATTGATGTCAACACCAAGTACCAATTATTGATGTCAACATGTAGATAAGGAATTCTCTACATCAATAGTCAATGTGACTATCTCTCCCCATCAATAAAAAACAATCACATCAATGTGATTAACTCTCCCCCTTTGACATCAATGAAAAAGGGCCATTCTCCTTTTGGGACTCCTCCCCCTGCTTTCCTCTTCTTGGGGCTGCTCCCCCTATCTGAGTGCCTTCGATATTCCTATGAATATTCTCTCCCCTTTTGACCAAGGGATATCACTCTGATGTAATGTTGAAAATACATCGAACATACTCCCCCTATGACCATCGCTCCTCCTAAAATTATGCCTCTGTGCTCTTTCTTCAAATGTAGGGCTCTTTTCTAGGTATGGAATTGATAAATATATTCTCCTAGAATCACGAGAAGAAGAATGACCCCCCCTATGGATATGTCTCCCCCTATATTCTCTCCAATATGAACAATGTGCTACCATATGGCGATCCTTGGACCTGTTTATGCATCAAACTCATCCCATACCAAGAATCATGAACAACAATGAAATAAAGAATCATGATCCAAATATCAATCATGCGCCAAAATGTTCCCATCATGCACAAAATACATGTAAAAAATTTTTTTTGATCATGTGCAACACCTATGTACATCATCATTATGCAATGTGACAAAACATATCATCCATGGAATGTATCAATCATATGCCTCTACCAATGTGCATCTACCAATATGTCAATCATGTGCATCCACCAATATGCCATATATGAGTGTATCAAAATATATACACCACCATTCACCAACACCACAAAATGATGAATCCCATACATGTTATCCAAATCCTCCATAAAACATGTGCCAATTAACTTGCTAGTAGGTGCCTCTACTAGTGTACCAATCATGCATCAACTATAGATCATCAATAATGTACAACATGATCATCTCATCAACTTCACCAACTATATGTCTCAATATGTAGCCCAATCACATGAAAAATGCATGCACCATGATATCCATCATATGCTTCCAATAATATATCATAAGATATATCAATGAAACTTAAATATGTAGCAGCCATGTACCCCATCAGATCAACATCAATTCATACTCATGGGTTAGTGCCATGCACCCAAGATTTATCTTTCATCGTCACCTTACATGATCTAATATAGAACCATGAAATCTTGCAACAAACAATGTCAGAACCTGCAATAAACCATGTTAGACCTTGCATCACAGAGTTATACCATCACATCAAACTCCAAGCCATGTGCATTGCCTTTTTCCCAAGGCTTTAACACATATACGCAGTCTTCTACACAATAGCTCACTTATGTACGCGACCTATTCAAGGTCATCCTACGTATGTACATGACTATCACCACTGTCACCTGCGTATACCTTAGTAGATGACACTTTTTAGCTTTCCTTCAGTCCTTCATTTTGTTCTGGCTACTCTGTTTTCTTAACCCACTTCTGTAGGTGTCTCTGCTCCTCAGAACTTGAGCTCTGAGCATCCATATTTTCAAAGATGTCTCCTTTTCTTACTTCATTCCTTCTTCTAGCCATGCTATGTGAATTCCTCATCATGGACTTTCTTCTTGTGTTCCATCACTCCTGGGATTTGTGGCCAAATCCACTACAGCTGTAGCATCTCATGGTGTTACAGTGAACATCAATGTGTCCTACTTGATCACATCTCCAACACCTTATGGTGTTATGAAATATTTCATTATATCTTCTTTCATAAGATCTATAGTCAAAAGATTTGTGACCATATCCATTACATGAATAACAATGCCCATGAAAAATACTTTCATACCTTTGCTTTGGTGTCCCAGAGATGGCTTCTTGGTGTCTTCCTTGATTTGTTCTTTTGAAAATTTCTTTGCCTTGTGTAGATGGTTACTTTGCAACATTGTCTTCCTTCTTTGATGGACTTACCTCATGCTTCTTTGAGGTGCTTGCTTCAGCATGTGTAGCTTCTTCTTTGTATCCAAGTCCTGATTTATCACATGGCGATCTTCGACTTTCCAAGATCTCATCCAAGATTTGTGAGCTATTCAAGAATTTATTAGAATTCTCCACTTTCTTTCTAAGGTCAACAATTTCAGTTTCTAACTTACAACATGACTCCTCCTTTTCATTTATTTTATTCTTCAATAGTTCCTCTATTCTTTTGGCTTCTTCAATTTGGGTCTTGAGATGAATAATAGTTTCAAGAACTTTGCTAATTTCATCATCTACCTTCATATCTTCTTTTTCATTCTTTAGTCTTGTGATTTCTTCTTCCTTTTCTTTTAATTGAGTCTTACTACTTTCTTCTAGTTCTTTGAGCATTTGTTTCAACTTCAAGATGTGCTTTTGACTCTTCTTGAGAAACGCTTTAGTGTTATCCGAAAGATAGCTATAGTCTATATAATAGTGGTCATTGCTATATTCATATAAACCATCTTCAACCTTCTTTTTAAGCTCCAATAGTTTTTCTTGTACTTCTTCCATGGGATAACAATCAATTGATTTTATCCAAACTACTTCTATATTTTCTTCTTCACTTGTAGAGAAAAATTCAACATCATCACATTTTGAATTATCGCAATCAAGAGTCTTTGCAGATTCTAGATCTTCATTTGAATTACTTTTGTGGTCTTCTTTTGTGCTATCTTCACTTGAAATGTTTTCAAGATCACATTTAGAAATAATACAATCAAGGGTTTTTGGAGATTCTTTACCTTTGATAATCTTGATGGAGTGGTCTTCAATATCTACCTTCTGCTTCTTGCTCTGATATGTCTCCTCTAGCTTTAGCCATAGATCCTTGGCGGAAGTGCATTGTCCCATGCTCTCTTTGATAGGGCTTGAGAGTTCACTAATAATGGTCTTGAGATCCAATGCATCATTCTTATTTTCTTCCCTTTGAGCTGCAAACTTTGACTTGTTCTTCAATGGAACTAATCCACCAATGGTTGCCTTCCAAATTGTTGCTCCCATTGTCTTCAAATGTAATTTCATCTCTATTCCCCAAGTAGAATAGTTTTCCGCATCAGGGATTGGAACTTCATCATCCATTTGTGTGTCTATGGATCTCCTTCAAGATTGTCAAGGCTTGTAGTGAAGGCCTGCTCTGATACCAATTTTTGTACACACCTACCACACCTAGAGGGGGGGTGAATGAGTGTGGAGATCTTTTTCCCAAACTTCCCTCTTACAAAAAACTCTTTAGTTAGAATTCAACATTTTACTCATTACTCATTGTTGTTATTTATAACTAGTTAGATTGAGCACATATCAGCAGCATATGTTAGCAATATATCATCAACAAGTCATCACCACAAGGAACATAAAGAACACAAGATGTATGTACAATTTTATTTTTATTACGGACTACAATCCTTGGGGTTTATCAGCAACAACTGAATAGAGTACAACTCTACAAGAGCACCAGCTCTATAATGCAAGACTCAACTTACACCCTCAACACCAACTAAGATGAGGAAACAATCCTCAACAGATATCAATCTATCAATAGGTACACGATCTGTCAGTAGTGAAACCCACATTTGTACGCGCCCTGGCTCACTACAGCCCATGTATGCACATGGCCAGTGTATACAACAGCCTACATATACCTTATGAGCTTCTTAGGGTTTGTTCTTCAAGATCAAATCAGATCCTCTGCAACCATTATATTATTCTCTTATGTCTCTGACTGTCCAAACTGACCACCAGCTAGTCACAATACATCCAAGCTCTCCAACAACTTCCTTATACTCCACAACTAATCAATATGAATTTTATTTCAATCATGTATAAACAACTAGTATACCACAACAATCATGTCACCACTGAATCAAAAGATTACTTCTCACTCCATCAACCAAATCAATCAAACTGAACCACATCATAGAAGCCATACCAAGAATTCCCTAAGATTTCACAACACATCAAAAAATAGTATCCATCAAGACAATAATGTAACCATATCAGTGTCTCAATGATAGATCTGAGGCCATAGAATGCAGATCTGGAACCTGCCTCATCATCCAAGAGTTTGGCACCATCTCAAACACAAATATCCATGATTTTATCCACTGTACGCTCCCTGTACATAGTCATCCTACGTATACCTTCAATGTCTATGCACCCTATACACAATCAGTCTGCGTATACCTCAAAAACTAGGGTTTCTGAAGCTCCGAGAATTTTTTCATTAAGATCTACAACATTGCCGAAACTTTGATGCATCCATGAGATCCTCCTCACACTCTCTTTCTCAGAATAGGTCTTCAATCATGCTCAAGAGATCCATACCAAAGATGCTCTCACAATAATCTCTCACAAGAATCTCTCCATCAATATTCCAAAAGATTTTCTCACAAGAATCTCTCCATTGATCAACAAAAAGGATGATTAACAAGAGTGCATAGCTATCTTATTTATACTTTCATACTCTAGGTCACTTTACCCATTTTTAGGTTACTTAACCCATTTCTAGGTCACTCAACCTATTTTCCTTATTTTAGGGATAAGCACTTTCTATAAATAGAAATTTCTCCAATTCTTTATCATTTAAATATTCCTTCTTGATTTTGTCACCTTACTTTATCATTTAAATAATCTTTCTTGATTTTGTCACTTCTCTTTATTATTTAAATAATCCACCTTGACTTTGTCAATTTACTTTATCATTCAAATAATAATTTCTTCTTTTAGGTCACTTTGACTTCTTTGACCTTGGGGGCTTCAAGCCTTCATATGGGGGTCCTCCAACTTCGTAAGGCCACAACTCTCAAATCGTGAGGAGTTATGTGACATTCCACATACCACCGGAAATGGCATGAAAAGCACTATCCATATATGATAGTTTCATGAACAAATTCATTTATCTTCATATATTTATTCCACATACAAGCATGGGTCCTCCAACCATTCTTCTAGGATAACTCAATCCACAAAACGTCTTCCCATGGGGTCTTTCACCATAAGGGGACCATTTTGGAGTTCATCCGTTTGTGCACCTTATCAATCATGATAAGACAATAATGATTCATCTATACATCTTTCCAACAATGCATCATATACATCGACTATGCATCATGTACCAATGAAACCACATCAATCCATCTTCATCATGTATTAATGACAACTCATTTCATCATATCAATGAAAACTCGTTGATCCATATATGTATTCTCATTAAGGGTGATCCATCTTCATCATTTCAATGACAACTCATTGATCCATCTATGTATTCTCATCAAGGGTGATCCATCTTCATCATATCAATGAAAACTCATTAATCCATCATTGCATACTCATGAAGGACTCATTGATCTATCTATGCATTCTCATCAAGGACAATACATATTACATTACATCAATCATCAATCAATCAATCACTTGACATCAATCAATCAAACCATTGGCATCAATGACAACATGATCCAACACTTGGTTGGTCTCAGGATTCTAGGGTGTCTCCCGATATACACCAGGTACGTGCGAGCTCAAATCCGTATTAATGATGTCTAATGAATAACCGTTCGAAAGGGGGCTTCCGATATACTCTAGGTACATGGAAGAACCACATTGTCTCTAGTTTGTAGCGCTGACAAGTAACGACAGATCCTACGTTTAGAGACATCGGAATACGTTTGTACCAAAAAATCCCTAAGATTATACCAAATTTATTTCATACTCCTTTTATCCCACTTTATTTTACTTTTTGAATCACCACGATTGGATATTATAGTCAAAAGATATGTAAATTTCCAAAAGCAAATGCAGCTTTTATAACCCTAATTTGGAGACTATTCTTCTATCTGATATTTATTCTATTGTAGCTCTGTAATTTCGGCCCTTATGAGCCTAAAATTTCATCCTGAGGTATCCTGATGTGTCTTCTTTCCAACCCCATAGGTTATACCAAGATTGGATTCTCCAAGAGAATTTTATGATAACTTTCCCAAGATGTGTTGATTTTTTCCCTTTTAGGAGAGTGAACTTGTACAACCTACCACGTGTCACTGTATTAACTTCAGAACTTTAAATTTTCACTAGTAAACCTTTGTTCTATACCATAACCAATGGAATAGGTCTTACTCAATTTGGAGGTCTGTAGCTTCATACATAACAATTTTCCCAAGAACACCTGTTTTAGACTGAAATCTGGACCAACCAAAAACCCTAATTTACTCAGAAAATAACTTTCAGAATACATCGAATCAAGGGCTGAAATTTGTACAAAAGATACTTCACTATTCCTCCTTTGTACTGTAAAAATTTACAAACTTGAAACCAAGCTGAAAAAATTTGGGAGCTAAAATTCCAAGAAGACCTGTTTCAGACTAGTTTCAGGACTAGTCAAAAACCATAACTTGAACAGAATGTATATCCAAAAATATAACAAACCAAGATCTGAAATTCCGATCCACGTTATCTCTATATCTCTCCTATGTACCATATAAATTCTAGATCCCAAAATTGTCCAGAATTGTTTTTTAGAAAAAATTCCAATAAGACTTGTTTTGAAGAAGCTAGTCCCGAGGATTGTCTAGCTCTGACACCAAATGTTAAGAACAAATTATCAAAATAGATTAAAAAACTCATAATAAGTACTCCATGTCTTCACCAAGAGATAAATTCAGATAATAAGCCTCTTCATGGGGGAAACCTCTTTATACATCACATGAATTCACAAATACAAGATGATTCCAAATGAAAAGGTCTCCTTGGTATATATAGGAGACTAGGAGGTACAATTACAACTAATGGAACCAAGCCGACATAAATAAAATAACAATACTAATGTAATATGCAATAATTAAGGGGTAATGTGCCACTATTTAGGGCTTAACAAAAGCACGCGGAGAGCGCAACCGACATCTACCAAGGCCTATACATTATGCACACTTAGTGTCTTGAGTGTGTGAAGAATGAGGAGAGGTCAATTTCGTGATACAACTAATTGGTAGGGGAGTTACAACAAGGTCATTTTAGTATTTATGATGTTTAATTTTCACCTATAGATACGAGGTTTTGAGATGACTTCATCGTAGGCTAGAGGGTAGTTACATACTGCAAGATTGACCTTGATGTTTATTCCCATTAGAACCTGCTGGAATTTGATGGTGAGAACATCAACCCCCCTACTCAATGTCATTGGTATTCTTCCTTACATGATGTTGTGCATTAGTGAACGTGGGCATGCTTGCAAGGTAAAGGGGTATCAAGGATAGACTGGTGTGTATCAAGGTGATATGTTTCATTCTTCCAATGACATGGAGAGGGTTGTCAGTGCTCAGCTGATCCAAAATGATGCTTCGAGTGGAGATTTGGAAACTACAAATGATGATATGGTTTGGGGGTGTTTAGTGGAATGGTTTTATGATAGTAACAGGACCAAGGGTGAATCTACTTAGCTGGTCAAGGTCCCTTCACTGAAGATCATGATTCAATGTGATGCTTCTGGTGAGACCACAGTCTTGAAGGAAGGTGGCCTGCCCTTAGAGGCCTTAAAGTCTTCGCTGGAGGACAACTAATACAATGAATCAACATGGGATTTTCATATGGAGGAGGACCATATAAAGGTTATATTCAAGGTCAAAGGTGAGGTTGTTGAATTAAATTTTATGGTCAAATAGTTAGACCTAAATATAACTTTGTTGCTAGATCTTTACTCTCGCAAAACGCAATATCGACTTGCACACAAATTGTCTACCCAAGTTGCGGTATTCCCAGACATGTGCATCCCCCTACAACCATGATGCATGGTTAATCCATCTAATGGACATGTCTCTCACTTAGTTTAGTAGTTGGTCTTTGCTTTCTAAATAGTTTTTTATCACATCCCTATAGTTTTAGCTTCAAGTTTTAGTTATGTTTTGATGTCTATACTTTATTATATGTCTGGGATCGTCTGGGATCATGGTAGAACATTTGTAGTTTTTGGCCCCCATGGGGATGCTCAACTTTTGAATTGTTCTTGGGCTTGGGTTGGTTTTCCTTTTTGGTGACCCAAGCTCAAGAAGTTTGTATGTGTAAATTATATGTTTACTATAAGGTAATACAATTTTCTTAATTACCAAATATATATATATATATATATATATATATATATATATATCACACCTTTATATATATGGAAGAAATGTTCATTTTCCTCTTCGAGGGGGAAACCTCCAATATAGTAGATCTCCAATTTCAAATTATTTCACAAGACATCTTTTATATGATTCTACATCCTTATATAATATTTTCCACCCCCTAGGAACATTATAGAGAAGGAATTTTCTAGTAGGTGGAACCTTTTAGTAAGCCTTCATACAATAATTGTTTTCACACTACTACATGGGCCTTATTTACTAGTGATGGGCTCCATACATAGCAACACATAGTAACCTATATATCCACTTAGAGGGTTAGGGTGGTTAGAAACCTAATAGAGTTTGAGTTTGAATGTGCAAGATATTCCTCAAGTCCAAAAATGTCGCAAGTTCTTATCAAGAGAAAGATATTGTAGGAAGATGGTAAATGAAAATGGAGAGCCACTTTACCCCACTAATTGTAACATGTCATATTCCAACAACCATCATGGGCCAATGTTACTTCACCATGAACTAGATCTCTTTCATGACACCCCAATATTATGTGGGTATTCAAAATGTAAAGGGTTAAAGGTGAACCCTTGGTGCGTTACACTATCCCATTATATTAATGATCAACTACACAAAGTTGATGGTCTAATACCTCCCACTATGATCAAGGATCCAATGGGTGATATAGAAAAGACACATAAGAGAATTTCCATATGCTTTTTTTTGAAAAGTTTAAATCTAAATCAACTATGTTTCATCCTAAATTGACCAACCTATCTCATTCTATGGAGTCAACCAAGAGTTATAGTGATCCAAAGTATGATATCGATCCTACCCATAACATCCATACTAGGAGATTTAAAAAGTTATATGAGATGAGAGAAAAATGTCCCAAGCACACACTAAGGTCAGTTCAATAGTTAGAGTTAGCAATGAATTCTCTATTTCTATCCATATACAAAGTAAATACTAAACACATTATTTTACAAATTAAAAAATACTCACCTGTGACATTTACAATAGTCTTACCAAAATATACCAATATTGGCTTGTTTAGCCTCCATTTCACCCCATTTTCCAATATCATTTGACCTGCAAAAATTACTGAGTCAAACCCATATTTTGAACAAAAATGGGCATCGCAGATATTACCACTAATAAGTTAACTCCCAATGCAGATAATACCCCCAAAATATGCACAACTCTGCCAAATAACCAATTTTGATTGTTTTTGGCCCGAATTTTCCAAAAGGGGAAGTTAATTATATGTTGACTATTCTAAATCCTAGTTTATATTATTAGCCTTCATTTTCTCATCTTTAACAACTATTTTAAGACCATGTCAAGGGGTTTTAACCACTATTTTCCATATGAATAAATGCCTGATGTCTCTCCATTAATAACCAATCCATTCATATTAAAGATATGCTACTAAAATCACACCATAAATCTAGGGGACCTCTTCTTATTGATAGTGAGTTTCATCAAGCTCTCTTCATAGGTGCATTATTGGCCATTTCTATTGGGTAATGGAGTTATTGTTTGATTATTTCTAAGATTGTGTTCATGTTATGGTTTTCTTTCTTGTTTTGTCCATTTATTTCATAAATAATATGAGTTTGAGAATGGTAAACATAGCTTATAGTTAGGGTCTCTAATTCTTACACCCATTATTTTTTGTTCTTGATTCACAACCACCAAGTTAGTGTAGTTTGCACACCCTTGTCACAAATTACACACAACATGTTACAAATGTGCTTTATATAGCACTTGGCCACCTTATCTACTTGTGCCCAATGTTGGGACAAAATTATCATTTTGTGGTAATAATTACATTGTTTCCATGTCTAAAATGGATGCTACAAATCTTGGGTTGTTTATCCTTTCACGTGTGTTTGTTCCTTCGAAATAGTCAATATCACTTATGCCATTTTGTGATGGTCTTTATAATTGATCTAGTTACCTGGATATTGTTAACTTACAATAATGCACATGAAATAATATGCTTCCAAAAACTTTAATAGGAAGAACCTATTACATATCGGTGGTTATCCATGCACTCAAGAGAACATTATAGAGTTCATAAATAGTTGTATTGCTCACTATTCAGTACACATTGTTCATTTCAGGAACAATCCAATGACAAAGAGTTATTTATGAAAAGGAAGACATCCATATTCATTGTTGTACGCGTAATACATAGTTTGTCTACTAGAGATGAGTTTTTATTAAACTATAACATTTGTAGATCACCAAACACTCATCAAATATGGCTTGCATTGGGACTACCTATAAACATCCCCTTGGGGAATAAGAAAAACGTCATTGAGTAATTTTGTTTTTGGATGTTTAATGGAATTAATGTAAATTTATTTCTTAATTGACGCAGACCCCCCTTCTCTCCTCGGGGTTTCTCGACCTCCCTATCAAGGATCTTCAAAACACTAAGACGAATCAACTTTTCAGGCTTCTAGTAGACCTCAGAACAATTTACACAAGTCCCTTGTTTGTTACCATGTAGGTTCAATTCACTCGCAACCTCGTTCTATGACGCTTCTAGTAACACTAATTGGTGAGTGTTAGCTCCTATGCTATTCTCTTCTTCAATATGAACATAGGATATGACCTCTCGCTATCCCCCTCTGCAACTTCAGGATTCAACGGTTTTGGATGCGGCTTACTCATTTTTCCTCGAACTCCGAATCGACGAAATCACCTAGACTAGATCTACGGTCCGCACTCCTCTAAGAGCCAACAACTTTGATCTACTTTGTAACTTCAGCATTTGGGAGTTCTGAACATTCCAAAGCCTTTTTTTCCCCGAAGTAATTTCTACGTGAAGCTACGGATCAAGCACCATGTGATCGTCTCAATCCACAACTGAGATTGACCTTCATCCCCACTTCAGATGACTTTCAGTCAACGATCTGTTGCTCTTGATTCCCCAGAGTGTCAATCCTCTAAAGTAAATCTCCACTATACATGTGTCCCTCCGTTCATTAACGAATCCTGTTGACTTTGGGAGTTTGAGACTTTTGCTCTTCAGGACTTTTCTCTCCAAATTCCCCAAAGTGTCGTATCACCGAAGTGATAGATCTGACACCACATGTCCACACAATTTATGGATAGGATTTAGATTCCTACCTTTTTCCTAGATGCACACTTCTGGATCCTGCGATCTGATGACACATGTCCCCCTCAGATCGATGGTCGCAATCTACTTCGCTACTTCGACCTTCGAGAGTTATTCACACTTCACCCTCACTTTTATATGAAGTTCTCTTTTCTCCAAAGTCCACGATCTATTGACACATGTCCTCCTCAGATCGACGATCTTGATGGACTTCTCTACTTCATAACTTCGGGATTTTTGGCTCACTCCACACATAATTTTTTCCAAATTACTTCTCCTCTGAAGTACGCGGATCTCCACCACGTATTCTTCTAGATCCAATGATCTAGATCTACTTCGTCCTTCACAACTTCATGAAGTTTTCTCTTTCTCCACACAAAGCTTCAAGAGTTCTTTCTCATGAACTCTTCGATCTACTGCCATGTATCCTCCTTGATACCGATGGTTAGGATTCAATTCACAGCTTCGGTACTTCGACGATCCTGCTCTCAAAACACTTTCAAACCTTCAAATACTTGGAGTGTTGAAGGACTCTAAGGCTAAACCCCATGCAACTCTCCTATATCTCATTGTCTAGAATGATCTCTCTTCCTCCGAATGGATCTCTCTCGTTAATTTACGAAATATTAAAGGGATCCTCCCTATTGAAGAATTCTCGCTCGCTACCTCTTATGAGCTTGTTCTTCCTCAAAACCTCTAACTCCTCAGAGCATTTCTTCATCACTTAGTCAAATTTTGAATATGTGCACACCTTGGAACAAGTCTTCTCCATGACTCAACTTCTTTGTGAGCGACTGTGCACACCTTGCAATGGTTCTTTACACTCTTATGAAAGTAAACTTCAAGTTATTATTCCTAAGCTTCTGAGTCAAAAATACTTTGTTGAGGTAGACCTTGCGGACAATATGCACACCTTGCATAAAAATATCCACGTTATCTCTCCTAAGCTTCTGAGTCGAACTAGACTCTGTCAACACACTCCTTGTAGACAATATGTACTCCTTGCATAAGCTTGTGAAGAGAAACAATTGAAACTTATCTAAACCCTCACAGATTCATACATTCAACCGTGTAATGCGTTCATAACATAAGAACAAGTAAATAACAAAGAATTGTAATTAAACAAAAAACCTACCATTCATTCAGATAGACACAATAATAACAACACTAGACATTTGGGATCAATGCTTCTCTGTTATATTAATTCAAATGAAATGCACATGGGATCATACACTCTAATAAGCTTCAATAGTCTTTAGCTACAATAATCTTCAGTAGAAATAACCTTCAACAACCTCATTTGGGAAAAAACACATTATTTATACAAAAGAGCTCATAGAGATTTTCCCTTCGACTACCTTAGTTCTATGCTATCAAATTAAAATCTTTCAACCACTAAGGATTATTACAATAAATGTTCAAGACAGATAGATAAGAGAAAATGCTTCGAATCTATACTACAATCTACTATATTAAAGGAAAATACACTCCCCATCAGTCTCATGCGGTGGTTCAACTCCTAAACATTTAAGATGTTCTTTAATTACAATCTTTTCAGATATTTCATGACATGTTCTCTTTGAAATTAAAAATCACTTAAAAATGCATGCTGGGGTGTTGAGTTGTCCTCCACTCGTGCTTTGATAATGATGCTCCTACATCATACTCCTATGGACAAAAATTCATGGAATCCTATCCATGAGCTCCTGCACTGACATCCCATGATTATGGATATCTGCTTCATTTACCCAACTGACACTTTCTATTAGGTGTCCTTTCCAATTTACCAACTACTCAAAATATGTCCTCCTCCTAGTCTTCTTACCAGTCCTCTGATCTATGACCTTTTCCATCTGCGGCTTTTCTGCTACATGCATCTGCTTCTCCCGCTAGATCTCTTTCTAATATTCCGATCTTCTTGTGTCACCTTCCCTGTAAGGATACAGGTCTAAAATGTTGAATATGGGCAATATACCCACACCCTCTAGAAGCTCTATCTCATAAGCATTAGCATAAAATTTCCTTAGGATCTTGCATGGTCCTATCTTCTTCATTTTCAGTTTGTTATATGTTCCCCTTGGGAACCTTTCCTTCTTGAGATGTGATAGAACTTGATCTCCCACTTAAAATTGAATTTCTCTCATATGTTGATCAACTCTATTTTATATTCTCTGCTACTATTTTGCAACTACTCTTTGATCTGATTATGAAGCTTCTTCATTTCTGCAGCGAAGTCTTCTTCTCTAACGCTTCTGAATTCACTCTACTCCAGATATCTCAATTCTGATACTCCTCTTGGCTTCATTCCATATACTATCTGGAATGGACTTTTTCATGTACTCCTATTTAATGAGTCATTGTATGCAAACTTTGCTTGTGATATAATCTGATCCCACTGACTATGATGTTCAGTGACCAAACTCCTCAACAAATTCCCTAAACTCTGATTTACCACCTCAGTATGTCCATCCATTTGAGGGTGATATGGTGAACTAAAGGATATTTCTTTCACCATTTTCTTCCACAATGTCCTCCAAAAATGACCAACAAATTTAGTGTCTCTGTCTGAGACAATACTCTTGGGAAACCCATGAAGTCTCACATCTTCCTTGAAAAACAAATTTGTAATGTGCATTGCATCATTAGTTTTCTAGCATGGGATAAAGTGTGCCATCTTTAAGAATCTATCAACTACCACAAAAATGGAATCACTTCCCTTTTGTGTTCTTGGAAATACCAACAAAAAATCCATGCTTATTGCATCCCAAGGCCTATCTGGAATAGGAAATGGTTGATACAACCCAGTGTTCTGTCACTTTCATTTTTCATGATGGAAAATCTTACATCTGTTTACAAATTTCTTAACCTCTTCCCTCATACCTGGCCAATTGTATGAACTTTCCAACTGTGAAAATGTCTTGTCATGGCCAAAATGTCCCGCTAGATCTCCACTATGTTTTTCCTTCAACAGATTATCTCTCATCGAGCATTTTTGTATGCACAATTGGATACCTTTAAACAAAAATTCATCTTGAATCAGATACTCTATCCACTAGCTTCTATTTCTAAGCACAATATTTTCACATTCTTCATATGCCTCTTTAAAATTTGGGTCATCACAATACATCTCCTTAAGGTGTTCAAACCCTAAGGTTTTCACTTGAAATTCCTGCAGAATCAGACATCTCCTAATCAATGCATCAACAACTTTGTTAGCATTGCCAGAAATATGTTTAATGACAAAAGTGAATTTTTTCATAAACTCTATCTACTTAGCATGTCTCTGATTTAATTTCTTCTATCTGGTTATGAATTGTAAAGCCTGATTATCGCTATACAAAACAAATTATTTTGTAAAATGGTAGTGCCTCCATTTCTTCAAGGCTTGAATTATTGCATAAAATTCTTTATCATATGTGGAGTACTTTCTCTTAGTGTCATTCAACTTCTCACTGAAATATGCAATAGGCTATTATCTTGGCTCAAGACTGCTCCAATTGCAACTCCACTAGCATCACATCTTACTTGAAATGTCTTCCCAAAATCTAGCAAGACCAGAATTGGTTGTTCTGTTATCTTAGCTTTTAATATCATGAAACTTTTCTCAGCTTCTTATATCCACTTAAAATACTTGTGCCTCTTCTTCACTGCATCTAATATTGGTGTACAAATCCCACTGAAATTTCTAATAAACTTCCTATAGAAACTTGCTAATCCAT
This sequence comes from Picea engelmannii, assembly GCA_009831015.1. Lineage (NCBI taxonomy): Eukaryota > Viridiplantae > Streptophyta > Pinopsida > Pinales > Pinaceae > Picea > Picea engelmannii. Next base: position 446,741 of record ML779139.1, read on the forward strand.
GGAAGCTTCTTACCTGGAATATTCTTCTTGGCGATGGCCATTCTCTAATTTCTCTCACCTTCTATGGATCCATATTCAATTCATTTGAAGAGATCACAAAACCCAAGTAAATGATTTATGTCTTCATAAAAGAGGACTTCTTCAGATTTATCAACAACTTCTCCTACTGCAATCTCCTCATCACTAATGTCATATGTCTCAAATGATCTTCTTTAGTTTTACTGAAGACTAATATATAATCTAGATATACAAACACAAAATTACCAATGCAATATTTCAATACCTCATTCATCAACTACATAAAAGTACTTGGGGCATTTTCAAGCCAAATGGCATAAAAAGCAACTCATACAACCCTTAGTTTGTTTTGAAGGTTGTTTTCCACTCATCACCTTCTCTCATTCTTATCTGGTGATATCCACTCTTCAGATATATCTTTGAAAAATAATTTTCTCCACTCAAACAATCCATTAAGTCATCCATCATTGACAAAGGAAATCTGTACCTGATGGTGATCTTGTTTAGGGCTCTTGAGTCTGTACACATTCTCCATCCTCCATCCTTTTTCGGACTTAACAAAGTTGGTACTGTGCATGGAATCAATATTTCTCTGACCAAACCCTTGTCCAACAAATCTCGGACTTGTCTCTTTACCTCATCATTCTCTTGAGGTGTCAATATGTATATTGCTTTGTTCGGTAGAGTCACTCCTGGTATTAGATCAATGTGATGGTTGATACTCCTGATGGGTGGAAATGAGCTAGGTAAATCATCCACTACTATGTCAACAAAAGTTTCCAACAACTCCTGAATTTCTTCAGGCAAATCATCCATAGAAGTACTTGTAAGGATAACTCTTTGCTTCCTCACCACAACAAACTACATCTCCTGTTCCTTCTTAAATTCACTTAGGAGTTCCTTCCCACTCATGAGAAGTTTACTTGTGATGGATTCTTCCTTCACCTTCTTTTCCTCTATTGGTAGTAGCATATGTGTGTCCTACCATTTTTCTCCAAGGTATAAGTATTTTTTCTCCCATCATGAATGACATTCCTCTCAAACTGCCATGGTCTCCCCTACAAAACATGACATACATCCATGGGAATCACATCACACAAAATCTCATCTCTATATCCTCCTATCTTAAATTCAACTAGACATATTTTAGTTACCATTACCTGGTGTTCTTTCTGCAACCATGAGACTCTATACGGACTCGGATGTGCAATTGTCTCCAGCTCCAATTTTTCCACCATCTCTATGGATACTAAGTTATCAATGCTCCCACTATCAATTATCACCTTTCATATTTAGTCTTGCAAGTATTTCTAAACAAATTGTTCCTCTGCAATGGATTTTCCACTTCTGGCTCTGGCTTCAAGAGAACCTTCTTCATCATCAAAGATCTCCCATTTTCTCCGCCTTCTGCCTCAACATTCCGCTTCTGTGCTTTTGAAATGTGAGCTTCACCTCCTCCTTCTTTCTTTCTCTCAGGGCATTCCCAAGACAAGTGTCCCATTTTTCCACAGGCATAACACTTCACCTTTCCTCCTCTGCCTCTTCCTTTTCCTCAAGGAAAATAATTTCTACCACCATACTCTCTCCCTCGGGAACTTCCTCCTCTTTTGGAGTGACTATGTTGTTTTCTAGTCTCAACCTTGGGCTTCTTTGCCTTATCATGGACAATTCCCTTACCTCTATTTAAACTTCTACCTCAGCTTCGCTGAATCTGCTTCCTGGCCAACTTTTCTTCTTCTTCAGTGCAATATGATAAGCGTACTCCACTATCCTTACTATCTTCACACTCATTTCATCTTGGATTTCATATCTCATGCCATTGATATACTTGACAACCTTTTCATCATCTTTTTCTCTCTGTCCATCCATGATGTTCAACTTATAGAACTCTTTTGTGTACTCTTTTACTGTCAGTCCATTCTGTCTCAGGTTCTGCAACTTCCTGAACATATTTATCTGATAGTCTTGGGGTATGAACTTAACTTTCAACTTGGCTACCATTCTATCCCAACTCTTAATCTTTTGTTTTCCCTTGCATCTTCTGTCAGCCTACAGTTCATCCCATCACAATGTTTCATGTCCCTTCAATCTAGTGACAACATGTTTCACCTTGTTCTCTTCATCAATGTTTTCATAATTGAAGGACTTATCCATTGCTCATATCCAATCAAACAATTCTTCAACATCTAAGTTTCCTTCATACATAGGGATGTCTATCTTTGCTCTAGCTCCCAATTTCACAACAACTTTCAACAAATGTTCTTCTGCAACATCCTCTGCTACAACTTCTTCAACTTCCCTTTCTTCGCTCTCGGAATCACTGACGTCTCCAACATCAGGTGCTCGTCCTCATTGCTAGACGGTAATACCGTCGTGATATCCCCAGTCACATTTCAAATGTTTTATGATACTGTGCTGAAATTAAAAATGTTTTATTTCATTTTATTTATAAACATTATTGTATAAACATCATTGTACTATGTGAAGTAGAGATGATTCTGTGTGGATCTGATTGTGTAGTGATGAGATATTAGGGTAGTCATCAAATTATAGTTTCTAACTTATAATTTAAATTTTGTTTGATTTGGAAATATGGTTGAAAATAGTCAAAACAAGTCATCAAATTTTATAGTTTCTTATGAAATTTCACAATGAAATGACAGTCCAACACTAAAGTGGTTATGTTAGTCTTTGGTTTCTTTTCGAGCTTTCAATATATTTATTCAAGAAAGTGTGAAATAAAAATTATAGTTTCTAACCTATAATTTAAATTTTGTTTGATTTGGAAATATGGTTGAAAATAGTCAAAACAAGTCATCAAATTTTATAGTTTCTTATGAAATTTCATAATGAAATGACAGTCCAACACTAAACTAGTTATGTTAGTCTTTGGTTTCTTTTCGAGCTTTCAATATATTTATTCAAGAAAATGTGAAATAAAAATGTTTACTTTGTAATAAAAATTGAAATAAAAACATGATTTAGAATGTACAATTAAAATATACTTTAATATAAGTAAGTGATTTTCATTAAAATTTATATTGATATAAATTTTTATGTATCGAAAATGGTAGAAAATGGTTGATCTGGAAATTATCAATCCTTTGCACATTGGAAGTATTCACTAATGCCATTCATATGACACCTACCATTAATGGAAGTATTCACTATACCATTAATGGAAGTATTCACTATGATAGTCCAACACTAAACTGGTTATGTTAGTCTTTGGTTTATTTTCGATCTTTCAATATATTTATTCAAGAAAATATGAAATAAAAATATGTACTTTGAAATAGAAATTGAAATAAAAACAAGATTTAGAACCTATTTTAATATGTAAAATTAGAATATACTTTAATATAAGTAAGCGATTTTCATTAAAATTTACATTGATATAAATTGTTTTTGTATCAAAAAGGGTAGAAAATGGTTGATGGAATTATCAATCCTCACATTTGAAGTATTCACTAATGCCATTAATATGACACCTGTTAGGACCCTATAATGTACCTTTTTGCTCACACTTTTTGCTACCATTACATCCTTTTCTCACTCACATTTAAACTCACATTATCACCTTACCATATCTTTCCAAAGGTATATAACGTCTCTTCTCTTTACTATATGTTTAATTTGTTTTGCATATAATTTTACATTACTCTCATACTTAACCGTTGATTAGAAATATATAAGTGTTGAAACAGTTCAAACTGCAGATTATCATTGTTGTTTGAAGGCTCGTTGCTGAAACAGTTAAAAGAACGCAAACCCTGTGGCTGAAACAACCCGTGGTCTACGATGCTGAAACAACAACTCACACAAGAAGAAGTTGTTACACTCTCCATGGTCTACAACGTTGAAACAACAACTCACACAAGAAGAAGTTGTTACACTCTCCATGGTCTACGATGTTGAAATAGCAACTCACACAAGAAGAAGTCGTTACACTCTCCGTGGTCTACGATGCTAAAACAAAAATTCACACAAAGTTGTTACACTGACCACAACAGCCGCACCTTGAGCCAGAATTAACCATCGCTGTTGTGTGAGACCACGTTCCTGAAATAGTCAGAACGCCAATCCCGTTGTTGAAATAGCCCATGATTTGCGATGCTGAAACAACATACAACAATAGTAACAAGAAGATAAATAAAGATGTTGTTACTCCAGCCGCAACAACCACACCTCACTCAACACCTTTTCAACTATTGTAATAGAATTCTATTATGGGAGACCAGGATATCCTATTCCAGTAAAGAGATTATCTAATTAAGAATAGGATTCATATGTACACATGTAATTTGATGATCAAATTGTATCGAGGGGATTCTCCTCTTTAAATAAGAGGAAATCATCATTAGAGAGGATCTTCTTTTTGGCTAAGAGAGGATTTACAGAGAAGGATGTGTTTTACTTCAGACATTGTAATATGATACAATTGACAGATGAATAAAAGACTGTTCTGAGCATTTCTCTCTAGTTCCTTTCATTTCAGGGGAATCTTGTGAGAAGGGAGGGCCCACCTTCTTCACAAGATTCACCCATTAGCTTTGTATTGTGTTAGTGTTATTTCTGTTCATGCCTTGATTAAATTCTATTTTGCTGAAACACTACTTTACTGAACTTTGTTTTGCTGAAACACTGCTTTACTGAATTCTGTCTTGCTGAAACTCTGCTTTACTAATTGTTACATTGTTTTCATATGATTCATGCCTGGGTAACTGTTAATCACTCTAGTTAGAAATCATGTTTGGTGAATTTATGAAAGCGTTATAATCAGGGACAGATGCTGAAGATTCCTGCTTGGGGAATAGGGTCCTGTTCTCTGTTAAGAGTTAGTTAGCCTTCAGTGTGTGTCAATCATTTCTATTAGTAATGAGTTCATGAAAGTGTGATGATCGGAAACAGGTGCTGAAGATTCCTACTTGGGGAATAGGGTCCTGTCCTCTATTACAGAATAGTTGGTCTTTCCTTTTGCAGTATCCTGAAATATTTCTTTCCTAGGTTGTTATTTCTTAATGTAATCCAGGATTCTTTGGATAATTATTTCTTTAAACTTTGAACTCTGCAATAGGTAGGTTGCTTTTTTGTAATTCAAAGTAGAACTTCAGTTTACTCAAGGCAAGGTGTGATTAGTATATTTTTACTACAACTCTAGATTGATTTTGAGATTGAGCATATACAGTGTGTGATTACCTTTGAAATAAACAGACTTCCCAGGGTTGACAATTTATGTAGCACTTGATTGTTTAGTTAAATAATCAATTATAGTGACCAACATTTTGGCGCCGTTGCCGAGGAAGGTAATTATAGATTTCAAAAGAACTTATGTTCTTTCAGATATAAATATTGCATGAGAGGATGCAGAGACCCCAAAGAAACTGACCCTACAGGTGGCAGGGGTAGAGGAAGAGGACGAAGAAAGACTTATATTGACGAGATTATATCAAAAATCTGAATCGGTTGCTCCTCAATGACCAAACTCTCGGAAATCGAAATCCCAACCTTCCTTTCAAGAAAACTATGAAACGGGGAAAGAGGTTTGGAGTCCTGAGACAGTCGAGAATCCAGCAGGAAACATTGAGGACAGAGCAAGCGCAGCAGGGGAGCAAACAGAAGAAAACATGGATGAGTATAATGAAGAACTGCATCATGAAGAACAGGCAGGTCCTGAAAGAGAGGTAAATGATGAAAACTCTTTTTCCACATTAGGATTTCCTATTGGTGATATTCCTAGAGGGGTAGCTCCCATGAAGAACATTCCACTCTCAGAGCTACCTAACTTTCATGGTTTATCTTCAGAGGATTCCGATGAATTCCTTTTTGAGTTTGATATATTATGTAGAAGTTATGATTACATTTCCAATGCTCAAAAATTAAAGCTATTTCCAGCAACATTGAAAGGAAATGCACTAAGATGGTTCATGAGTCTTGGAGGTCATGTAATCACAACATGGGATCATATGAGACAGAAATTCCTACATAAATACCAGGACTATTGCCGAACAAGAGAAAAGAGGGAGGAACTATTTAAGATGATACAGAAAGAGGATGAAAATATGGAGGACTTTGTAGAAAGGCTACAATATAATCTACAAAGATCCAGTCACCCCGATGTAAGTAAAGATATTCTTAAAACAATATTACTAAAAGGAGTAAGGGATGACTATCTAGATATGATGAATATGCTTGGAAAAGGGGACATATCTAAAGAATCATATGATGAAATTGTTAACCTATGTAAAAGATGTTCAAGAGGAGCTTCAAGGAACAGATCAAATAACAGGGATACCACATTTTCAAGAGTTCAAAAATCAGCCAGTGGAGGAACAACAAGAGCCGAAATAGGTAATTTACTTGAAGGTCTTAAAACTGAAATGCTAAGCTCTTTTGCCTCACAAATTGATACCCTGCAGATTCAAAAGAAACAAGCCGAAGTAGAAGCAGTGCAATCCATCTTTTGTTCCAAATGAAGAGACAAGCACCCACGAAGGGAATGTCCATTGAACAAAAAGCCAATCTGCACCATCTGTGATAAAGATCATGAAACTCAACAATGCCCCTCTTTACTAGGAATCAATGCAGCATTGCAACCAACTGATGAAGAAGCTGAATTTTTCTATCTATTGACACAAAGAAGGCAATGGCAACCGCGAGGACAAGGTATGAATCCTAATATGCCATTTACACCTTCTAATCGTTGGAATAACTATCCTTCTTTTAATCAAATGAATTACCCTCCCTATAATAAAATGCAATACCTAAATCAAATGAATTACCCACCCATGCAACAAACTAACCCTCCCTTTGTTGATCCGTCAATGTGGACTCCTTGGCCTCCACAACAAAAACAACCGTATCTGAACCAATGGAATTCAAATTGGAGAGGGCAACAACCCCCATTCCCAAATCAACTACCTCAATCACAATTTCTGCAACCACTCTCCTTACCATTAGGTACTCCACCAAACAATCAAATGATGAGGCCCCAACTACTTGTACAACCTAACCCTAACCCTAATAATAAAGCTATGCAATGCATTGATATTCATAACCAGCCTACATTTTCTCTTCTCCTTGCGCGATGCAATGATATTCATTTACGATATGGGACAATAGTAGAACCTATCATAGCTGATGTCACCTCTTTTGATAAAGAGGAAACAAAAGAGCATGATGTACCTAAAGAGGTACAATCATCCTCTAACACTGCTGCTGAAACAACAAAACAACCATTTCCTGAGCATTTAGCTTTGACTAAAACGCTTGAGCCACCTACTTTCAATCTTCTATGGGAATTACAAAACCTTTATGTCAAAATTCCTCTATTACAAGCACTTCGAGATGTACCAATTTATGTCAGGACTATGCGAGACATTTGTGTTAAGAAACCTAGTAGGAAAATTAAAGATCCCCTTACAGTTCATGTCATGGGTAACTTCTCTGCACTAATGTCAGGTAAAGTTCCCCCAGTTAAATATGGTGATCCAGGCCACCCTACCGTCTCAGTGCAAATTGGAAAAATGATAATCCCTCGAGTCCTGGTAGACTTAGGTGCCGCTATCAATATCATGACTCTGGAAACCTCACAACTGTTACAACTGCAAAATGAAATCAGAGACACCCCAACTATCCTAGAATTAGCTGACCGTTCCACAATAAAATCGGAGGGAGTCATTGAAGATCTAATTATCTCAGTGGAATCTTGGAATTATCCAGCTGACTTTGTCGTATTATAACCTAAAACAAAGTTGGGGGGGCACCCTTTAATTTTGGGCAGGCCTTGGCTAGCCACAACAGATGCTTTTATCAACTGCATATCAGGTTCAATGACAATTTCCAACGGTTACGAGACTAAAAGACTTACCCTCTACCCTCACACTACACCCTTGATTAATAATGATAATTCGGTATGGGTAGACTTTGATGATAAACTTACTCAACCCATCTTGACTATCGGAAAATCCTTAAGCTTTAAAGATGCCACTGAGGATGAAGTTATTAATAATTTTATTTGTGAACCCTCCTCCGTGACTCTAGAAACTCATAACCAACTAGTTTCACTTTTGGAGTCAGATAATCAAGAAAACCTTGACTCTGAAAACCCACCTCAAACATCTGCCACCATCTCTTCTAAAAGCATACCAGTAGAAATTGAACCTGGAAAAACACTGAACATAAACCCCAACCCGACAGATGTTGAAACACAACAATTAATGAAGTTACTTCTTGAACATAAAGAAGCATTTGCGTGGGACTATACAGATATGAAAGGAATCTCTCTCGAATTATGTACCCATCGTATATATATCAAGGAAGATTCTTGACCGATTTGCCAATCTCAATGACGAATGAACCCTAATTTAAGAGAAATCCTTAAAGAAGAACTTCAAAAATTGCTCAATGCAGGGTTTATATATCCTATATCAGACAGTGAATGGGTTTCCCCGTTGGTAATAGTTCCTAAGAAAAATGGGAAATGGAGAGTATGTGTGGACTATAGAGCCTTAAATAAAGCTACTCAAAAAGATCACTTTCCATTAACATTCATTGATCAGGTGTTAGACAGTTTGTCAGGGAAGAATTTTTTCTCCTTTTTAGATGGTTTCAGTGGGTATAATCAGATCAAAATTGCACCCCAAGATCAAGATAATACCACTTTTTCTAGCCCTTGGGGAAAATTTTCCTATAGAGTCCTCCCATTTGGACTATTTAATGCACCCGCAACCTTTCAAAGAGCAGTTATAGGAATATTTTCTGATATGCTTAATGACTCTATGGAAATTTTTATGGGTGACTTTACCCCTTATGGTGTTTCTTTTCAGGAAGCACTACAAAACCTTGAGAAAGTACTTAAACGATGTATACAAGCCCACCTCTCCTTAAGTACAGAAAAATGTCATATGATGATGAGTAAAGGAATAGGGCTTGGACATTTTATTTCATCTCAAGGAATCCAGGTGGATCCATCCAAGATACAAGTCATTAAAAATCTTCCTATTCCCAAAACCCAAATAGAGGTAAGAAGTTTCCTAGGACATGCTGGATACTACAGAAGATTTATCAATTTTTTTTCCAAAATAGCTTCTCCCCTGTTTGTGTTACTGATGAAAAATGTCGAATTCAAATGGACTAATTCTTGCCAGGAAGCATTTAATACACTTAAACATCAGTT
>ML779139.1:455986-471632 GCA_009831015.1 Picea engelmannii
ACATGCTGGATACTACAGAAGATTTATCAATTTTTTTTCCAAAATAGCTTCTCCCCTGTTTGTGTTACTGATGAAAAATGTCGAATTCAAATGGACTAATTCTTGCCAGGAAGCATTTAATACACTTAAACATCAGTTATCTATAGCTCCTATTCTAAGAGGACCTGATTGGACACTTCCCTTTCACATATCCTCTGATTCTTCAGATACTACAATAGGAGCTGTCTTGGGATAAGAAGAAAATCATCTCCCTTATGCTATTTACTTCATTAGCAAAAATATGACTCCTGCTGAACTTAACTATACAGTTACCGAAAAGGAATTCTTAGCAATTATCTATGCTATTAATAAAATTAGACATTACATCACTGGCTACTCTACTCTTGTCCATACTGATCACTCAACTATCAAATATCTAGTGAACAAACCTATCACAAATGATTGAGTCACCAAATGGTTACTATTATTGCAAGAATTTGATATTACAATTGTAGATAGACTAGGAAAAGAAAATGTAGTTGCTGATTTCCTTTCTCGGTTAACACCTGATGATGATACCCCAGTAGATGATTCCTTTCCTGATGAATATCTATTTGAAGTATCTTCTCACTCAGCATGGTATGCAGACATCACTAACTACTTGGTTGCAGGGAAGTTACCACCACACCTATCCCACCGAGAGTAAAGAAGAATCATTCAACAAAGTGCTCAATATAGCTGGATAAGTGGGTGTCTTTTCCACACAGGACTTGATCAAGAAATCCGAAGGTGCATTAGAGAAGATGAGGTTTATGATCTACTAAAATCTTGTCATGATGGCCCTTGTGGAGGGCATTTTGCTAATAAAAGAACATCACATAAAGTTCTCGGGATGGGGTATTATTGGCCCTCACTTTTTAAAGATGCAAAGAAATATGTCTGGGCCTGTGATAGCTGTCAAAGAATGGACCAACCTAATCATAGAGGTGAAATTCCATTAAACCCCCCGATAGTACTTGAACCATTCGAAAGATGGGCCTTAGACTTTGTAGGACCCATTAACCCCCCATCCAATCAAAAAGTTTGCATAGTGGTCTGCACAAATTATATGACCAAATGGGTGGAAGCTAAATCACTCCATAGAGCGACTGAAGAAGAAGTTATAGATTTCCTATTTGAAGACATCTTCATTAGATTTGGAGTGCCAAGAGAATTAGTTATAGATGGGGGACCTCCTTTCACTTCTCACGATTTTAAAGCCACCCTTCAAAAATATCATATTTAGCATAGAATGACTATAGCATACCACCCCCAAGGCAATGGACATGTGGAAAGAAAAAATAAAGTAATAGAAGCCATTCTCACAAAAATAGTGAAGGAAAACAGAAAGGACTGGTCTCACAGGCTCTCTGAAGCATTATGGGCCTACATAACTACCTGGAGAAATACTACATGATTCTCTCCCTATGAATTAGTTTATAGAAAGAGTGTCGTCTTTGCTGTGGAATTTGAAATCAAAACCTTAAGGACTGCTTTAGCTGTCAACCTTGACTTGACCGATGCACAGACAACCAGGTTGCAACAGCTTAATGAATTGGATGAAAAAAGACTAGATGCCATTCATCAGAAAACTATGATTCAACAACAAAGATCAAAATGGCATGACAAAACTATCAAGCATAAGCAATTCCAAAAAGGTAATTGGGCCCTACTGTATGATTCTCGGTTTAAAGAATTTCAAGGGAAACTACGTACAAGATGGCTTGGACCTTACGAAGTGGACACTGTTTTCCCCAATGGAACAGTAAGGCTCCTCACAATCGATGACTCTAAAACACTGTTACTTGTAAATGGTCATCGACTTCGTCTGTACCAGCACCCTATTTCCAAAGAAGATTTTAAGGCCATATGTGTGGTAGACTCTCATTACCTCTTTTTAGTGGGGGCTCCGACCCCTCATTGCAATTAATTCTTTTTTAATTTAATTTCTTTAGTATTAGATTAGATTTTGTTTACTAATAATCCCTGTCAAGAAATACCATGTTACAATTGATTTTTGCAGATTCTCGATCAAAGCACAGGACTACTAAGAAAGGAAGATCTTACTTCAAGAAGAGGTAAGCTTCCCCATTGCTGAAACACCACTGTTCAACAACTTTTTGCTCTTTCTCCATTGCTAAAACACCACTGTTCAACAACTTTTTGCTCTTTTTCCATTGCTGAAACACCATTGTTCAACAACTTTTTGCCTTTCCCCCATTGTTGAAACACCACTGTTCCGCAATTTTTCACAATTTTTTTCTCCATTGCTGAAACACCACTGTTCAACAACTTTTTGCCTTTCCCCCCACTGCCAAAACCCCACTGTTCCAGAATTTATCGCCCCTTTTTTTCCCATTGATGAAACACCACTGTTCAACAATTTTTCACATTCTGCCCCCATTGCTGAAACACCATTGTTCAACAATTTTTCACATTTTCCCCATTGCTGAAACACCACTGTTCCGCCCATCGTTCAACAATTTTTCGCCCTTCTCCCTGTTGCTGAAACAACACTACTCAACAACATGTCGCCACTGCCGAAACACCACTTCCTCAGTAGTATTCTGCAACATCACTCTTCAACAAACATTTCTCTATTCTTTCTCGTTGCTGAAACACCAACTTTTCAACATTCTCTATCAATAAGCCTTTGCACTCTCATACTACATTTTGTCCTTCCAGTAAGCAAATCCTTGATACAATTCCTTTAACAAATCAAAAGTCTCCACCATGGCTACTGCAGAACTATTATGGACAGGCACTATACTTTCTTTGAAGTACGAATCAAAAGGTAAAGAGGAGTTATGTAAACTTTATATGTAAATACAATTGAGCTATAGTTAATAAGAAGAGCCCAACTCATTATTACCACTTATGTAAAATCATTAGTAGCCATACTTGAGGGGGGGGGGAGGAAATATTGAACTTTTATACCATCATTTCACATGAATCAACCACCGTCATTCCTTTTTACCATCCTTTCATTTGTTTCACCACCATTTGCATGCCTTCACCCAAAAAACTCACTCTGCATAGAAGTGGTTACTCGACTCTCTGACGGTGCATTTTACTGAGCTGTTAGCTATGGGAGGCCCTGTTATATGGTACGAACCCACCGCGACAGCCCTGTTAGAACTATATCCAGAAGTCTATCAAATTTTTCTGCAGGCAGGATGGCTGGGTTATTTTCAGAGGCTCCAGGGATTTGATCAACAAAAAGTTCTCCAATTTGCTCAAAATCTCCAAGAAGATCATTCCATTGTTCAAGGGGTTCGGATTCCAGTTACAGAGGAGGATATAGCACAGGTTTCAGGTCTCCCTGCCAATGGTATTCGTTGGTTCAGTCGCAAACATATCATCCTTAATGCCCTGTAGGATTTCCTCTTGCCAGGGGAACAAATTGAGCCTAAAGGTCGGGGTGTTCGACTTAGCTCATTGCCGCCTCCATGGCCGAAAGTTGCAGAGTTTGTCAATAACTACCTTACCAGTGAAGGATGATACCAAGTAGTCTACCAGTACGATTTTGTCCTGTTGTCTCATTTACGACATGCTAGATTGGTTAACATTCCTTATTATCTTCTCAGATGTCTTAAAAATATGTCACACTATTGTAAAAAGGCTAAAAATCCCGCCCTTTCCCTCACCCACCATCGTCTCTCTCAACTACTTATCCAAAAAGGTTTTCCCAACAAAACCCTCCCCTAAACAACCCACCAATAGACCCCCAAGAAGCTGTTGAATATCCTAAAAATCTTCAGGAACAACAACCACAAAACCCTCCAGACCCTCCGGAAGAACCTAACAGTCTACCTATAGACCCAATTACTCCAATTAACCTTCCTACCATACCAAGCCCGCCCCACATCTTACCAGAATCATCTACTCCTACCGTTCATATCCTTAGAGATGATTCTGGACCAGACAACTCTCCCTGTCCCATTATCGAGGAAAAACCCCCACGCAAACGAAAGCAAATTCCCTTTTTTCCGCCATTTTTACAAATAAAATTAACAAGGGCCTCAACAAGAGCAACCCCTACTGCCATTTCCTCAAACCCCCAACCCATCCAATTAAAACCCCGCACACTTCCAACCTCCCAAATTCCAGAATTTTTACCTATTCCACCCATGGGCACTGAAACACAAGAACCAGAGGCCCAGTGTGTTGCGACATCATCCTTCTCAAATCAAGTAGCTGAAACACAAGAACCAACTACTCACCAAGTAGCTGAAACACAAGAACCAACTACTCATTCAGTATCTAAAAAACAAGAACCAGCTACTCATCAAGTAGTTGAAACACAAGAACCAACTACTCATTCAGTAGCTGAAACACAAGAACCAGCTATAGCTGTTACACAAGAACCAACTACTACTGAAACACAAGAACCAACTACTGATATTGATACCGAGATACAGGAATCATATGCCCAGGGTGCTGCAACATTACTTTCTCTACATCAAGAAGCTGAAATACAAGAATCAGCTGTCGATCCTGTAGCTGCTCCAAAAGAACCACCTAGTGCGACTATGACTGTTACATAAGAACCAGTCACCCCTCTTCCAGAACCAACAATGGCCTCTGTCTTATAAGAAAATGAGCTCCTAAGGTCTGAACTGGAAGCCTACAAGCAAGAGCTAGTCACGGCAAGGGAAGCCTACAAGAAGGAACTGAAATTGTACACGCTAGCCCGCATAGCGACAGAGGAAAATACAAAAGAGAATCCATGTAAAGAGTATATGTGCAGTCAATGTGGGGACATCTATTATCAAGCAGGCTACAAAGTAATTCAAATTCCAATGCCAGGAGCTTCCCCTGCACCTACGACTTTTGCAGCAAAACCTGCCAAAGAAGAAAAACCTGTGTTACACAAGAACCAACAGGACCTTCCAAAATTAAAACTGAACCCTGGCCTACAATAATTCCCAAATCTGAAGCCCCTGCTTTTGTTAATAAAGTTGTACAAACATTGCCTATTGATGAATCTGCCCCTCCTAGCAAGATCAATACCCACACCTTTGTGGAACAAGCCACTCAAAACGTACCTCAGTCTATCACTTGCGATGCTGAAACACAAACTCAACCATGGGATGAGTAGGAAATAATAGACAAATGGAAAAAAAGAGTCTACTGTTACATAGGGAAAAAGCCTGCAGGAACACAGAATAATCTGGCTAAACCATATCTATTCAAACTGAGAAGCTTTGGAGCAAACACGCCAGGAATCCTGTGCCTATAAGAAATAGAATAAAGAGCTAAAAGGCAAATTGCTCCTGATATTTGACTTGGCACAAAAGTTGTTGGCTGCAAGGAAACCATCCTGCAATTACTCTCTGTTCCTCATGGAACGACTTACATTGTTTCAGATCAGATCAATCAAAGAAGGCAGACCCCATGCAGTGTTAAATCCAACAGATTTTGTTAAAACCTTTGCAGAAGCCTCTACTATGGATCAACACCTCCTCTGTGAGGTATATTTTCATAATGAGGCCATCCCTGAGAACTGACAGCTTAACCTTAAACCTCTTGTCGGTGACATCCAGATTCGGGCACTCACCTCCTTCCTTAAAAATAAGATTATATGAAAGGATGACTTCCTAGCTGCCAAGCATAACGAGGATAACCGCCTTCTCTAGATACGGCCAGAACCACAAAATGTTGCCACCTTTGTTACATAGTATTATCAGTTTTGAAGAAACTAGGGATGACTCAACACATTCGGCAACTACAGACAACAGTGCTTCAGGATTGTCAACAGTTCATTAAATCCACTGAGATTTCTGCCCTACAAGCAAATAACATGTTTTGGCAACAATATGCTGAGAAAAGACAGGAACACAATCCCTTTAGCCCCACTAATCTTGAGACAACAATCTCCAGGGTACCTAGCTACATCAAGTGTGTTCAGGAATGTGTTGAAAGCTAGATAGGTTTTCAGTTTCATTTTCCTATCATGTGGATGCCAGCAGAGAAATATCAAGTTCATTATAAGTTTCCCAAGAAGGCCGAAATAACAGCTTGGCAAAGGCTATAACGCGTTCAAGGATTTAGAGCTCCAACAGACAACACTTTCCACAGCTACTGCTTAACTAACTTGCACGCTCAGAGTTAGTATCCAGATTCTGATTCAAATTGAAGTTGCCTGAGGACATGCAACCTCTTAAGTTGGGGGGGATGTTAGGACCCTATAATGTACCTTTTTGCTCACACTTTTTGCTTCCATTACATCATTTTCTCACTCACATTTAAACTCACATTATCACCTTACCCTATCTTTCCAAAGGTATATAACGTCTCTTCTCTTTACTATATGTTTAATTTGTTTTGCATATAATTTTACATTACTCTCATACTTAACTGTTGATTAGAAATATACAAGTGCTGAAACAGTTCGAACTGCAGATTATCATTGCTATTTGAAGGCCCGTTGCTGAAACAGTTAAAAGCATGAAAAACCTGTGGCTGAAACAGTCCGTGGTCTACGATGCTGAAACAACAACTCACATAAGAAGAAGCTATTACACTCTCCGTGGTCTACGACGCTGAAACAACAACTCACACAAGAAGAAGTTGTTACACTCTCCATGGTCTACGATGCTGAAACAACAACTCACACAAGAAGAAGCCGTTACACTCTCCGTGGTCTACGATGTTGAAACAACAATTCACACAAAGCTATTACACTGACCACAACAGTTGCACTATTACACTGACCACAACAGTTGCACCTTGAGCCAGAATTAACCATCGTTGTTGTGTGAGACCACGTTGCTGAAACAGTCAGAACACAAATCCCGTTGCTGAAACAACCCGCGATTTGAGATGCTGAAACATCATACAACAACAGTAACAAGAAGATAAATAAAGAAGCTATTACTCCAGCCGCAACAACAACACCTCACTCAACACCTTTTCAACTATTGTAATATCATTCTGTTACGGGAGACCAGGATATCCTATTCCGGTAAAGAGATTATCTAACTAAGAATAGGATTCAGATGTACACATGTAATTTGATGATCAAATTGTATCGAGGGGATTCTCCTCTTTAAATAAGAGGAAATCATCATTAGAGAGGATCTTCTTTTTGGCTAAGAGAGGATTTACAGAGAAGGACGTGTTTTACTTCAGACATTGTAATATGATACAGATGACAGATGAATAAAAGACTGTTCTGTGCATTTCTCTCTAGTTCCTTTCGTTTCAGGGGAATCTTGTGAGAAGGGAGGGCCCACCTTCTTCATAAGATTCACCCATTAGCTTTGTAGTGTGTTAGTGTTATTTCTGTTCATGCCTTGATTAAATTTTGTTTTGCTGAAACACTACTTTACTGAAATCTGTTTTGCTGAAACACTACTTTACTAAATTTTGTCTTGCTGAAACTCTGCTTTACTGATTGTTACATTGTTTTCATATGATTCATGCCTGGGTAATTGTTAATCACTCTAGTTAGCAATCCTGTTTGGTGAATTTATGAAAGCGTGATAATCAGGGACAGGTGTTGAAGATTCTTGCTTGGGGAATAGGGTCATGTTCTCTGTTAAGAGTTAGTTAGCCTTCAGTGTGTCAATCATTTCAATTAGTAATGAGTTCATGAAAGTGTGATGATCAGAAACAGGTGCTGAAGATTCCTACTTGGGGAATAGGGTCCTGTTCTCTATTACAAAATAGTTGGTCTTTCCTTTTGCAGTATCCTGAAAGATTTCTTTCCTAGGTTGTTATTTCTTAATGTAATCCAGGATTATTTGGATAATTATTTCTTTAAACTTTGAACTCTGCAATAGGTAGGTTTCTTTTCTGTAATTCAAGGTAGAACTTCAGTTTACTCAAGGCAAGGTGTGATTAGTATATTTTTACTACAACTCTAGATTGCTTTTGAGATTGAGCATATACAATGTGTGATTACCTTTGAAATAAACGGACTTCCCTGGGTTGACAATTTATGTAGCACTTGATTGTTTAGTTAAATAAGCAATTATAGTGACCAACAACACCTACCATTAATTCAATTAAAATTATGAAAATCTAAATGCAACAAACCAAGCCTTAGTAGATGACCTCTTATTTTTTATTTTTTGTTATCATGCCACAAAATCAAATTTGTTTTGAACTTAAGTTTTTTTCAATCAAACTCAATGAAAACTATGTTTAATGTGTAGAATATAAGTAACTTGTTACGTGTTCATCATACACATTTTTCAAGTAGCTCATAATTTCAATTTTGTTTTCAATTTGCTTCAAGATATTGAAATCTAAATGCATAAATTTAACAATTTAATATAACATCAACACTTTTGGAATCAAAATTCACAATTTTATAATTAAAATTGATACTTTTTAAGATGACTTTAAAATTTTTAACTACGATGATAATCATATGTATTACCTTGAATTCATTAATTAGGATGTTAAACATAAACTTTAAGATGTCTTTAAATTTTTTCTCAGCCATCAATAGTCCCTTATAATGACATGGAAATGGGTCCTAGTTTTGATATGAAGTTATCCTCTTCATATGAAAAAGCATTGAACAATCAAATTTCAAATAATGAATGCAAATCCTATTTGTAGTAAAATGGTTACATGCATTAAAGTATTTGTGTATACGATTTGGATAATTTGTAGGATTAAAGTATAATCATCTAAAGTATAGGTCAATTTTGGTTCCCTATATACAATCTATAGGTTCTTCCCTAAAATTGTAAATAAGTCTTGGCAAAATTTATAATTCATCAAAAATACAACTTTTCTTAATTGAATGGACCATGAAATTAACTAAACTCAAAATGATTCTAGAATCCTAGATATTCATAAATACATGTACTTTCAATGCAAAATATAAAATTATGGAATGTACATGTCATTTCTTTAAAGAAATCGTAATGGTATTCCATCTTCAATTATCCGTTCATGATCAACTTTAAACATTTTCCATTTTCTAACTTTTTTTTTTCTTGATTGAACTTATATTAACTTTATGCGTTCTACACATACCAAATGACTATATTGACAACTTATGACATCTGATTGTTAGTCTTGAAAGTGAACATGAGTATCGATTTGATGGGTTTCTTGAAAAAATTATCATTTCAATACGATGGATCCTCTTTCATATATACAATCGTTATCATCAAAATCTTCTAATAACGTCACCTTTTGTTATGTGCATCACATCAAATAATATTTCATGTTTTTAGTGTTGCCTACAGGTGCAACCACAACAAAGGTATCTCCTTCAAATAATTCGATATATTGGACAGCAAATAGTTCATGTTAGATTATCACACGAGTAGATCTACAAGTTATTTGAAAAAAATTAAACATAAAAATTACCTTCTCTAACAAAATCAGAAAATCTATCACCATCAACTAGCACTATAGTTTCATTTGATTCCATCTCCTTTGAGCTTGCAAGTGGCATTTTCCCTTTTATATTAAGTTCGGTATGTCTCCAATCTTTAACATATTCTGCATTTTTGTTTTTGCAAATCTCTATGGATTCTGTGTCCTCTATGCAAACTGAACAAAAACAAGACTCATTTCTTCTATCAAATGAAAATGTATTTTGATAGCGTTTTGTTTTAACTGAATGCATTTTTCGTGTCCCATGTATTGTATCAGCTTCCTATGGGATTGATCTATTTATATCTTGGATTCCAACATACCAAGAAAATCTGCACAAGACAAGAACTTGTTAACTTGAAATCTCTCAAGAAAATGATTAAAGATTGAATATAAATTTGAACACGTGAATAAAAATATCCTCTGTACATGTGTAACATGTATATATAGACACACCTGTGCACATCCATTGATGGATTATTTTCATGGATTAGCATTATTTTGCACCATTCAACAACTTCATCAGCGGATTCAAAACGATCGGCATGAGGGTTCATCACATACCTTCAAAGTGCTCATTTTACACATGCCCTTGCACAATCATGCTCTTCTTTTCCATGACCAGTGTCAAAAAAATACCAACAATGTGTAATGTTTGATTTTTTATGAAGATGACAAAACCAATAGAATGATCGTGAAGATTTTAACTGACCTGCACACCCATCTGACCATATCCAATGTCGATTGAATCTGATTCTATGTTCTTTCAATGAATCATAAAATTTATCAAAACAATGTTGTACATAATGTGTGTCGTGTGCTCGATCATCACTTATATAAAAGTGATATTCTTTAATAACATGTTGATTGTCATTGATTCTTTATATCTTATCAAGACTACGTTGAGCATGTCTATATAGGACGTGGAAAAATACAGTGACTTGATCAGAATGATAATATTCACTCTATATTTTTTTTTGTACAGCGGATGTGTAATTCTTTGCAAAATCAACTACATACAAAAGTTTCCCTGGTGGAAACACTTCATGGGATTGTTTGAATTGTAGGTCTTTCCATAAAGCTCTATGTGAATTCTTGGTGTATTTATAATTTTTTTCCTCAAACTTCTTCAAAAAATCTATCACACAGATTTTATCTACTTTCAAATCAATCCTTTGGGAAATAACATTTGAAGAATGTGGAGCCATGGTGTTGATATATTCATATCTCTTCTAATTGAATGTTATATTAGAAAATGATTGATCATTCATATCAATAGGATACTTTGAGTGAAAAAAACTTATATTTCCACAACGATCACATTTCTTTCCACCAACACATTTTTTTGGGTAAAATAATTCATCACCTTCTCCTTCACATAGAATTTTAGATACAAAAGCACGGAGTGTGGAAGGAGGAGGTGAAATTGGCCATAAATTTTTACCAAAATCAAGAAAAGTGTTGTAATATAACTCAAATTCCACATGATAATGACAAAAACAAGTGTCGTGAACAATGATGGGTCTAACAAACCATGGTTTTTATTCCACAAATGTATTTATGGAAATTTTAACTTCCTTGTGCTCTTGTTTGAACTTATTGAATGATTCTATTTGTGTCATTGGAAATATATGTTTTGGATGTTCTTCATATTGTTTTCATGCTATTATTCTTCACAACACATTCGTTGTATGTGGTGAAACATGAGATTTTGTCAACCAACAATTACGGGCCAATTCTTTAACATTTTCTGCAAGTCTATCTTTGTAGGGTTGTCTAGAAATCACTGTCCAACAAGCCAGTTCATCATTTTCATCTTTTTGCAATTAAAATTTTCTATGTTTGTACAATGTTTTTCTTGACGTTCCCATAGTTTTTTCCATGTGTCGTGTCAAATGATCTTTTATATTGGTAGATGAAACAACTATTGTTTGTATCACTCTACATGCAACACAGACATCTTTTTTTTCGAGATTTTCCAAAAGTTTTTAATACACT
This sequence comes from Picea engelmannii, assembly GCA_009831015.1. NCBI lineage: Eukaryota > Viridiplantae > Streptophyta > Pinopsida > Pinales > Pinaceae > Picea > Picea engelmannii. The sequence goes on from ML779139.1 coordinate 467,348, forward strand.
AGTTATATTTTCAAAGACATTATGTTTCACCTTTGTATCTTTTGTCAACTTTTGAATACCTAATAATGATGTAGCTTCTTTTAACTTTCTTGAATTTATTAGATAGGGTAAAAGTTGAGCTTGTAGTGTTACTGATTCATCTTTGAAAAAAGTATTATACATATTCTTAGTTCGATATCTTATATAATTCTTAGCTTCTTTCTTCCCAAATTTGTCATTATCAAAATTTTCTAACATTTCATCATCAATGTTGATAGATTCTCCTGCATATTTCAATTTAAAGTTTATATTAAAAAAACAAAACCCGAACATAAATTCACTAAACTATATACAGGCATTCATCTTGTATTATCTAAATTTATGTACATACCTATAGGTGATTCATCTTCTTCTTCAATTTTGGTTTCAACGTCTTCATCGACATTATGAGACAAATCTATTTATGTTTTTTGAAAAACATCAAATTGTAATTACAATCCATTATATTAAAAAATATTTTAAATTTGAATTCTATACTTTTAATATAGACAATATGTGCATGCATACCTGGTTGAACTTCTTCTTGTTGAAAATATCTATTTACATTATCATCGTTTTTTTCTTTAATGTTTGCACGTTCTCGTTTATTTCTCCAATAATGCTCTTTCCTTTGATCGTTATGGTGAGTTTCATCTCGAGTGTGATCCCTCTATCTTACCTGAACTTTGGAGGTTGTAGACTCCTACACATACTCAGAATTTGGTTTTGAAAATGACACCAACATTTGAAAAATTGAATCTACTTTCAATTCCTATAATTTGTTTTCATTTTCATTATTTTTATCTAATTTTATTTAATTTTTTAAAAAAATCACTGCATAATATTTTCAGCCGACATTATGATTCAGTGAAATAAAATATTCGTATCTCTAAAAATACATTGTGAAAAATTCAGAAAAAATTATATTCATAATCCTTAAACTATTCTTTTCAAAAGGGTATTTTTAGATTTTACTTTTAAGTAAAATTTAAGATAGATACAAGGTGGGGGAAAACATGTGTTTAAAATATGTAACGTTTTCAGCTTGGTCAACTTCAAAAAAATCTAGAAATTATAATATTGATCCGTTAGATTCAAAATTCTAGTCATAATAAAATAGAGTCTCTGTAGATTGTTGCAGTATATTTTGTTTGTTAAAAACAAAATTTTAATAAGAGATACATTGTTGGGGGAAAAAATAAATTATTATCATTCCTTTCATATTTAAGGAACATACTGTTAAACAATTGTCAAATTGACATATCAAATCTTAAAAAAAAAAAATTGAAAAATAGTCATTGGAAAGCCAACAAAATTATTCACAAGTTTTGTTTTTACTGTAAAGTGAAATTCTAAATACAAAAAATACTTTTGTATTCCGGAAGTTGAATAAATTGTGAAAATATAGTTTTTTTTCTCATAAAACAAGCAAAATAGACACCCATCTTCATGATTTCACGCAGGTAGAAAAACTGGTGTTTGGGCATGTAGCTAGGAGAACCGATCATATTCACAAGAGGTTCTTATCTTTAATATTGTTGCATGTTTATTCGTATGTCTCAATATTCTAACATGTATGTATTGGATCAAGGGTAGGTCCAAGGGGGCTCTGACTTATCCATAGGATATATTTATCCACGACATAATTGGAGACTCCACTGGGGACAACATGTGATTTATTCCTTTAATCTTAAGAAGTTTTCCCCTTAAAATAGGGCCACGACCTTCAGATCGAATTCTATAAATTTTTGTACAAAATATGAAGGAAATAGCTGTATATATGAATTCTTCTAAACAAAATTCCTATTTCAAAAAAATAATTGTCCAAATTGGTGTCCATAAAGTGAAATCATCATTGATTTAAAATATGTTATTTTATAGATTTTATGCGATGGCCACGTGAACTGTTTGGTTGATATCTTTTGATATAGGACTCAGATTGTCACCAAATCAACTCCATTAGATAGAAGATTTCCTGGTATTTCTTTTGACATATGATATAATATGTTTTTGGTAAATATCAAGTGCACTACAACCCCTGCAAAATTCCACTCCCAAACTCTTGATCTTTATTAGATCCATTTTCCAAGTTTTTTGGGTTTTTGATCCCATATAGGCATTGGAGTGTGCTTGGAGGAATCAATATAAATGTCACACAAAAATTTTCTTTTTGTTTTTTGTTTTCGATCTTCATTATAATTTTTTTAGGATAGAGAAAATTTTTCATTTCAAAAAGAAAAAGAACAAAAACAAAAAACTTTGAAAGGGTGTAAGCTTTTGAGTTCTTGAAAATATATTACATTGGTGTTTTGTGCTTAAGGATCTTGATTATTTCTTTGGCTTGTATTGCATGCTTGTTGCATGTTTATGAGGTTATATTTTTCATTCTAAAACTGAAAAGGAAAAAATTTCTCCTCCCTTAGTTAGAGTTCACTGAAAGCGAAAATTACATATCTTGCACGCATTTCTCTCTTCTTTGGATTTTCAAAGAGTCTAAAACACCATTGGAGTTTCATCCATTTCCTTGACTAAAAAAAAAAAATTAAGAAAAATAATATGTAATCTAAAAATAATTAGACTCATCTTCTTTCTGGCACACAACCATTAGATAGGATTTAGGGCCTTGGTGCAGGATTGGAGAGTTAATTCTCCAAGGCCACATAATGAAACCTAGCAGTCCTTAAAGAGTTTGTAAATCCATTTTCACAATGAGTGTGTATGGAGATTCTTTTAACACATAAGTAAAAAATGAGGTTACATTGGCGCAAGTAGGGTGATTACCTCTCTCTACTTGTTTTATTGGTTTCTAGGTTGCTTTGACTACTATCTATATGAGGTCTTTGTTAGTTCCCACAAATCCATGTGTGGTATCACTTTCAAAGCTTCAAGCTTAGTCACCCTTCCCTTGGTATGTTCGCATAGATCCTCTCTCGATTTGAGCCTCTTGATTACTACTTGTGTTTCCAAGTTGTTTTGAGGTGATGAGTGTTCCTCTAATTTGATTTTGTGAGTGTAAAGTGGATTTGAGGTTTGTTTTGGGGTGATTTAATTTCATCTTACTAAGTTCTACTCTAGGTTTTCATTTTCCTACCTTCCCCACTATGGTCATGGTTTCGCCATTGACAACTCATGATCAGATACAAATATAAATGTTTTCATAAGTTTCACAAGTTAGTCGCTAGTTTTACATTGTCAACAAGTCACAAGGTCGCATGTTGTCATATAGATGACTCATGACCTTCCTTGTATGGTGCATAAAAAAAGGCTTGTAGGGAGAAAAAAAAACATTTTTCGTCAAATGTTTTGTAGGTTTTTTCCTGTGAAGCCTAGGGTCCCTATTATTGGGCAAGATAACCTTTAGATCATAGTTTTTGAAGGAATTTATTATTATTACTTGAATGGAATAAAATAGAAAACGAAGAGTTGCATTTTGAAACCATCCCTATTGGAGAATTTTAGGACCTTTTTTCGGAATTCCATTGTAGTGTTTCTTGTAAATTTTGGGGTTTGAAATTGTACTTTGGAGTGATTGATAGTCCCATGTGGCTTGAGTGATTTCTATCTTGTTTTCAATTGAAAAAACAAAGGTACAATTTCCATGCATAATTCTTTTGAGCATCGGTAGCAAAGAGCATTTTTTTGTTTGTTTTTGTGTTAAGAACCAAACATCAATATAGCATAGAAAAAGATTAGGAAAAGTACTCAACGCCTTGAAAGGGAGATAACTTCATATAATAAGCCTCTTCGAGGGGGAAACCTCCTTTTACCCCACTTAAATGTTCAAGTACCAGATGATTCAAAATGAAAATGTCCCCTTGGTATATATAGGAGACTAGGAGGTATAATTACAACTAATGCCCTAAAGCCAACATAAATAAAATAACATTACTAATCTAATATGCCCCAATTAAGGGGTAATGAGCCAATAGCCAATATTAGGTCTTAACATGCCCCTCCCCTTGAGACAAGTGTTGTCCGCAATGCTTGAGTAACTCTGGATGCTTATGTATAAAAGACTCATCTTCCCAAGTGGAATCGTCAGCTGGTAGTTTCCTCCATTTAATGAGATACTCTGAAATGGATCTATTCCTCAGTTGGTGAATTCTTGTGTCAATGATGGCTTTAGGCTCCAATATGATTTTTTCTTCCTCGTCAAGTTCTGGCAATATAGTTTGAACTGGGATCTTGTCGCCTATAACCTTCTTTAAGCATGAAACATGGAAAACTGGGTGTACTCGTGAAGATGCAGGCAGCTCCAATTTGTATG
>ML779139.1:475574-492710 GCA_009831015.1 Picea engelmannii
AGTTCCCTTTTTGGGTGGCATGTTGGCCAAGTATCACTTTTGAACCTTGATTTTGAGGTGGTTCTGCTAGACAATATTTATTCTGTTGTATCTCCCAATTTTTGGCCCTTCTGGGTATGAAACTTTCTCTTATGTATTTCTCTAATATTTCTTCTCTTTAATGCCACAGGTCTAATCAAAATTGGATGTGCCAAGTTGAATTTACGGTAACTTCCCCACAACTTGCTAATTTTTGGCCTTCCCAGGAGATCTCACTTGTATATTGTACCATGCACAAAATAATTGATATAAAATTCTAAAACTCACATCCAAAATACTACAGACTGTCCACAATCCAATGAAACCAGTCCCATGCAATTTGGATACTCTAGGAATAAGTTATGATTGTTTTACTTGGAACACCTTCTTGAGACTAGTCAATAGGGCTAGTCAGATACCCTATCTTACACAGGGTGTATCTACAAATTTAAGATGACCCAGAAGCTGAAAATTTTAGCAAAGATACACTACTAATTTCTGTGAATTTTCTCTAGATTTCAGGGTCTGAAATGTTACAGAAAAGTTTTTATAGCGAAAATTCCACAATGACTCATTTCAGGATGATTCCAGAACCCTATCTTGTATAGGCTTTATCTCCTAAAGTATAAGGCCTCAGGAGATTAATTTTGAACCCAACGTACCTTGATCCATATTCTAAATACCCTCCAAGCCGTTCTTTTTGAAACGTTGTAGAAAAAAAGTTATAGTGAAAATTCCACGGTGTCTCAGATGTAGCAGCGAAACCCCAAGACCTTGAGCTCTGATACCATATGTTAAGAACCAAACATCAATATAGCATAGAAAAAGATTAGGAAAAGTACTCAACGCCTTGAAAGAGAGATAATTTCAGATAATAAGCCTCTTCAAGGGGGCAACATCCTTTTACCCCACTTAAATGTTCAAGTACCAGGTGATTCAAAATGAAAATGTCTCCTTGGTATATATAGGAGACTAGGAGCTATAATTACAACTAATGGCCTAAAGCCGACATAAATAAAATAACATTACTAATCTAAATTACAACTAATGGCCTAAAGCCGACATAAATAAAATAACATTACTAATCTAATATGCCCCAATTAAGGGGTAATGAGCCAATAGCCAATATTAGGGCTTAACATTTTGAGATCTTGTTGTAACGACCCCCGTCGTTACCACAACATGCAACACATAACAAGTGCAATTTTTCTTTTATGTAGGAAAGTAATAACGAAAATACACTTAACATCACAACACGACGATGAACACAACACATGCAATCACACAACAACAACTTAACGACCTAACATACTAGCACATCATGCAGCTGGAAGCAACATATTACATTCTATCAGACGAAGAATAAAAATGACTACCCGCCCATCCTACCCTGCAAGGTTAGGACCTCCAGGACACATAAAAAATGTTGAAGCCTAGGTTCCCATTGATTTTGACCATTTAAGGTCTCAAGGTTGGCGACTGTTCTGAGGAACAAGGAGGTGTCTACATCCAGCCTAACACAAGCAAGATAACGACTACAAGTTAAAATACAACATCAAATCAACCAAACACAACAACACACGTAAAACGAACCTTCAATGAGAGCGAGAATTGGCAGTGAATGAATCAACATTTGCATGGCATACAAATAAATAAACAACAGTCGATCACTAGTGGCCTTTCATCGTGCACCACCAGATAATCTCAAATTTAGACAATACTTTATTTAACCTTAAATTTACGAGCGTGCAAAAGATATCTAACATACACAATCTATCTAGCCATAACTAACTTGAGGCACAATTATATTTACCATAGGATTCTTCCACCTATTAACTTGTAACCATGTTGATAAGATAAAAATGATGGAATTATTCCTTCAAAAACATTAATGGAGTCGCTAAGCAAGAAGGAGTGACACCTCAATTTAATGGTGAAACATCGTTAACTTCCATTAAACAAATTTAATGATTTAAATATTTAGATTAAATGGGATCCATACATATGAAATAAGGCTTGGTAATAACCATATCCTAAATTTGGTTTCACTAAGGGTTGATCATGCTCAAAGAAGGAAAAGTAGTTGTGATCAACATTCCCAATTCATAACAATCCCTATATACAATTTTAAGTTCACTCTTATTGATTTTTCCTATAAAAATATTACCAATAATGCCCAACTAACATTCTGCCATATAAAATTTAAACAACCATATTCTAACATGTATGTATTGGATCAAGGGTAGGTCCAATAAAGCTCTAACTTATCCATAGGATATATTTATCCACAACATAATTGGAGACTCTACTGGGGACATCATGTGATTTCTTCCTTTAATCTTAAGAATTTTTCCCCTTAAAATAGGGCCACGAACTTCAGATCGAATTCTATAAATTTTTGTACAAAATATGAAGGAAATAACTGTATATATGAATTCTTCTAAAAAAAATTCCTATTTCAATAAAACAATCGTCCAAATTGGTGTCCGTAAAGTGAAATCATCATTGATTTAAAATATGTTATTTTATATATTTTATGCGATGGCCACGTGAACTGTTTGGTTGATATCTTTTGATATAGGACTCAGATTGTCACCAAATCAACTCCATTAGATAAAAGATTTCTTGGGATTTCGTTTGACATATTATATCATATGTTTTTGGTAAATATCAAGTGCACTACAACCCCTGCAAAATTCCACTCCCAAACTCTTGATCTTTATTAGATCCATTTTCCAAGTTTTTTTGGTTTTTTCCCATATAGGCATTGGAGTGTGCTTGGAGGAATCAATATAAATATCACGCAAAAATGTTCTTTTTGTTTTTTGTTTTTGATCTTCATTATAATTTTCTTAGGATAGAGAAAAATTTTCATTTCAAAAAGAAAAAGAACAAAAACAAAAAACTTTGAAAGGGTGTAAGCTTTTGAGTGCTTGAAAATATATTACATTGGTGTTTTGTGCTTAAGGATCTTGATTATTTCTTTGGCTTGTATTGCATGTTTGTTGCATGTTTATGAGGTTATATTTTTCATTCTAAAACTAAAAAGGAAAAACTTTCTCCTCCCTTAGTTAGAGTTCATTGAAAGCGAAAATTACATATCTTGCACGCATTTCTCTCTTCTTTGGATTTTGAAAGAGTCTAAAACACCATTGGAGTTTCATCCATTTCCTTGACAAAAAAAATAAATTAAGAAAAATAATATGTAATCTAAAAATAATTAGACTCGTCTTCTTTCTGGCACACAACCATTAGATAGGATTTAGGGCCTTGGTGTAGGATTAAAGAGTTAATTCTCCAAGGCCACATAATGAAACCTAGCAGTCATTAAAGAGTCTGTAAATCCATTTTCACAACGAGTGTGTATGGATATTCTTTTAACACATGAGTAAAAAATGAGATTACATTGGGGCAAGTAGGGTGATTACCTCTCTCTACTTGTTTTGTTGGTTTCCAGGCTGCTTTGACTACTATCTATATGAGGGTTTTGTTGGTTCCCACAAATCCATGTGTGGTATCACTTTCGAAGCTTCAAGCTTAGTCACCCTTCCCTTGGTATGCTCGCATAGATCCTCTCTCGACTTGAGCCTTTTGATTACTACTTGTGTTTCCAAGTTGTTTTGAGGTGATGAGTGTTCCTCTAATTTGATTTTGTGAGTGTAAAGTGGATTTGAGGTTTGTTTTGGGGTGATTTAATTTCATCTGACTGAGTTCTAGTCTAGGTTTTCATTTTCCTACCTTCCCCACTATGGTCACGGTTTCCCCATTGACAACTCATGATCAGATACAAATTTAAATCTTTTCATAAGTTTCAAAAGTTAGTCGCTAGTTTTACATTGTCAACAAGTCACAAGGTCGCATGTTGTCATATAGATGACTCGTGACCTTCCTTGTATGGTGCATAAAAAAAGGCTTGTAGGGAGGAAAAAACCATTTTTCGTCAAATGTTTTGTAGGTTTTTTCCTGTGAAGCCTAGGGTCCCTATTATTGGGAAAGATAACCTTTAGATCATAGTTTTTGAAGGAATTTATTATTATTACTTGAATGGAATAAAATAGAAAACAAAGAGTTGCATTTTGAAACCATCCCTATTGGAGAATTTTAGGACCTTTTTTCGGAATTGCATTGTAGTGTTTCTTGTAAATTTTGGGGTTTGAAATTGTCCTTTGGAGTGATTGATAGTCCCATGTGGCTTGAGTGATTTCTATATTGTTTTCAATTGAAAAAACAAAGGTAAAATTTCCATGCATAATTCTTTTGAGCATTGGCAACAAAGAGCATTGTTTTGTTTGTTTTTGAGATCTTGTTGTAATCACCCCCGTCGTTACCACAACATGTGACGAATAACAAGTGCAATTTTTATTTTATGTAGGAAAGTAATAATGAAAATACACTTAACATCGAAACACGCCGATGAACACATCATATGAAATCACACAACAAAAACTTAAAGACCTAACATACTAGCACATCATGCAGCTGGAAGCAACATACGACATTCTATCAGACGAAGAATAAAAATGACTACCCGCCCATCCTACCCTGCAAGGTTAGGACCTCCGGGACACATAATATCGCTCAAGCCTAGGTTCCCATCTATTTTGACCATTTAATGTCTCAAGGATGGCGACTGTTCTGAGGAACAAGGAGGTGTCTACATCTAGCCCGACACAAGCAAGATGATGACTAGAAGCTAAAATACAACATCAAATCAACCAAACACAACATCACCAACCGACACATGTAAAACGAACCTTCAATGAGAGCGAGAATTGGCAGTCAATGAATCAACATTTGCATGGCGTACAAATAAATAAACAACAGTCGATCACTAGTGGCCTTTCGTCGTGCATCTCCAGATAATCTAAAATTTAGACAATACTTTATTTAACATTAAATTTACGAGCGTGCAAAAGATATCTAACATACACAATCTATCTAGCCATAACTAACTTGAGGCACAATTATATTTACCATAGGATTCTTCCACCTATTAACTTGTAACCATGTTGATAAGATAAAAATGATGGAATTATTCCTTCAAAAACATTAATGGAGTCGCTAAGAAAGAAGGAGTGACACCTCAATTTAATGGTGAAACATCGTTAACTTCCATTAAACAAATTTAATGATTTAAATATTTAAATTAAATGGGATCCATACATATGAAATAAGGCTTGGTAATAACCATATCCTAAATTTGGTTTCACTAAGGTTTGATCATGCTCAAAGAAGGAAAAGTAGTTGGGATCAACATTCCCAATTCATAAAAATCCCTATATACAATTTTAAGTTCACTCTTATTGATTTTTCCGATAAAAATATTACCAATAATGCCCAACTAACATTCTACCATATAGACTTTAAACAACCATACAATTTCAATTAAATAATGATGAAAAATTTCCAACATAACCGATATATATATATAATTGTTTTAACCATGCATGAGTGCAAGAAAAACCTTTAGAAATTTGACTGTTCATATCAATTTCATAATATTAGTTGTTCATAATATTGTATGGTGGATTCATGGTGAAACCTTTTTTTTAGCTCTTTAATTGGTTGCATGGTAATAATTTTGTTCCTACTTGATAAATCAAAATAATATTGCATATCCATACCTTGATACAAATTATGAGTTTAACTCTGGAAACAATTTCACTACATTAAGAAGGACCTTTGCTTTAATTTTCAATCTTCGGCTAAAAAGAATTATATGTGCAAATACAAAAAATGGTAGTTACCTTTTATTAGCACAATTACAAGGCAAACTAAAGGTATCTAACATGGATGTTGTTTCTTGAAAATATCAAAGCTATTTTGTTCATCATCGATTCACAAGATACACAAACCTTTCAACAAAAACATAAACTAAAATATAAACATATTTCGTTTCTCCGATCTGTAAGTGGGACAACTTTTTCTTACTCTAGATTTGTCATTTTACTTAAAGCGTTCAACACGGTAGGTATAAAAGAAAGATAAATAGAAAAATTTAATAAATTAAAATTACATAAATTAGAATATAGGCAGGCAAGGAATCAACCAATTAAAAATATATCATTTTTATAGGTAAGAGAAAAATTGTTGTCCCTAAAAATAGCTGTCCAAAAAGGCCGTTGTCCATAAAATCACTGTCATTCTATAGGTTAAAAAAAAACGCATTGTTCATAACAGTTACAGAGATTAAAACACCACCTAAACTACCCCGTGCCATCCACGATTTACTATTTCAAAATTTCTCTGCCAAAATAGAAAAATGCAGAATTAGCTGATCAGGGGTATAAACAGCCAATCCTTTAATGCATCCACCTAAAAGAGGGAGCACACAAGCCAAATACTTGCCCCACGCATCTGCACGAGTTATAGGTGGAAATTTGGGGCTTGTGCACAATCCGACCAAGGGAAATTAGGTAATAATTTCAGGAAGCAAGAAAGACGAAGTCCAATACGGAACATGTTCTTACTGAAAGGAAATCTTAACTACATGATACACTTAATAAATGTTCCACTGCAGAATATAAATTCTTTAATTGGACATTCAACTGTGGTTCTGGGGATAACTTGCTCATTCCTTGGAGAAAACGTTCACGCAAGAAGAAAACAACAAAAGATAGTGGTTGGGATCTAACGTTCATTTATTGGATTTTTGTTTTTGGATATAACATCCGTAGGTCTCAGATCCTGTACTGTAATACTCACTTAACCAATGAACTCAGAGGAAGTGATTATACCGACAGTCAAAGCGATTTGTTTTTATCTGGTGCCAGGATTGTCTTGGAATCTGAATTATTTCATATTTTTTGTTATAACCAAATCAAGCCTTAGTCATTAACTAAATGCGAATGCTGATTGTACCTTTTGTGTACACAAGAGCACAACAAAGGGCCGACGTAATAACCTTTTAATTGGAAACCTCAATTCAAATTTTAAATTCTTCGTTACTAATGAGAATATCCACTCATATTGAGTTATTATTCAGGTTTAATCGATGGTAAAAGGAATGGGATTTATGATACCCTTCAAAGTGAGAGAAGATTAGACAATGGCTGGGTTGGCATAGAGTCATTAAGATTTGTTGGTTACTCCCAACTAGCTGGGCGATTTTGTGACAACCCTATTATACTCTATGTCTAGATCATTGTTAGAGCAGATATCTCCCTTATCTGGGAAGCTTGCTCTATTGATATAACAATGTGAAAGAATTGTTTTGGACAAACAACCATGCCTAGGCTCAGACGAACCGATCCATCCCCAAGCCGTATTTTTTTTTTAAACTGTCACATCCAATAAACATAGTATTTTTAGATTTGGATCGGAGTACTATCGTGGGAACAAAAGAGTTACTAAAAGTGTGAGAAAAAGGAGACAACCTCCAGGAATGGAACGCTTCATAGTCTCGACATTGATTCACATGAAAAGATTAAAAAAAAAAATGCAGATCGCAGTAAGGATTAAAAACGTAGGTAGGAATAAGACATGTGCAACTATCGCTCAACAAAATTACTGTAAATATCTACTGAAGGGTGGGGTTACCAAGAAAAATGAGTGGTAAGAGCCCATCTCGACTACAACCAACATCCTAAAACCACAATAAGAATTGAAACTGAACAAGCATTTAAAGTAGTACTATGAACAAATAAATTAGCGACAACTAGAAATAATATCATACACAATTTTTTTTTAACTAAAATATAATAAAATTTAAATACGTGTACCGAATTTGAAGGTGATGATCCCGTAGACATTGTCTCATGCATTCACTCTGTCCAGATCTCGCTTGTCGACCAATGAGACCTCACCGGTACCTCCCATCCAATTCTATGGGTACTCTTCTTCCCCCTACGCCCCCCTGAGTCGCAAAGGGGCCACACACACAATACCAGAGAATGCTATCACCCAAATCGCCTCACAAGGTTGAGCTACCACTTGTTACTCGAGATGGGTATCCAAACTCCCACAAGAGAAAGTTCAGTCAGTATGAAATTTCGGCAGCATAACATTACACAAGCCAAATGTGATCCATACTCCTCCTGCTCCATCCTTTTTATATAGTTTCTTAGTCATTAGTTTCAAAAAACTCTCATTAGATTCATTTTCCATTTAATTAATTTTGAAAAACCTCCCATGTACACATGTCGCCTGATCCCCTAGTTGCACCAGAAAATCAATTTTATTAATTAATTTAATTTGCCTATTTTCCTCACCCACCTAAAAGCGTTCCTAAAAACACTCCTCGGTGTCCCAATATTCCCTTACAATTCTTAAATGAATTACGCCTTACTCAAATCCTAGTTGAGTTCATAAATAGAAAGTTCCAAAGGCTATATTCCTTACTAAGTTAGGCATTTCCCTTTTTCTTTAAGTTTCCCTTTATTTTAAGTTTCCCCCCTTTTTCTTTTTAACTGAAAATCAAATTTAGCAAGTGTAGACAAAACAACCATTTACCCTTTTAATAAATTTAATCCTCCATTACAATTTTTACTTTAATAATTAAAGTTTGAATTTCTTACCCCCACTTTCTTGTTACATGTCTATTTAGTTTTTCTTTGTCCACATGTTCTACTTAGACTTAAGTTTTAATTTCACTAGGTTGGGAAACAATTTTTAAGGGAACATTTGTTATTCAACTTACTAATCACATTGTTCTTTTTTTAGGCCGACCAGGTCCTAAGGAGGCATAGTTTTCTAGGAACTAAGTTTATTAACTTACCATTTAAAATCGCTAGGTTCCCTTTAGGACGCACTACGTTCTCCAAGGGTTCCAGTCGCCTCTTTCCATTTTATTTTCACATCATTCCCTTCAAGACGCACTACGTGCTCCAAGGGTGCCACTTTCCTCTTGACTGAATTTGGTAGACGTCAAACCCATGGAGTCAATATTCCGTCATGTGATCTTGTGGGAGAGTAAGGGCCTCTAAGGAATAAGTACCCTTCCTTATTGCGTGCCCCTTAGAATCATTGTGAGTGACTGTCACAGTCTGCCCTCATGACATCATGGGTCTTCTCAAACTAGGTAATCGTTAACCTACAGTTCGAGCCACGATGAGAGTGCTAGTATGTTGTGGAAGGGTTGTTGCCAAACCTCTCCTTCAATGTCTCTAGTTGTCGTGCGTGACCCCTTTACTCCAAATGTGAGTCTGGTTGGAAAGATATCGTTAGCCTGCATCCATCAACAAATCATGTCAGCAATACAAATCAATATCACAATATCTAATCATATGTACATATGTCACATAAACAACATTCAAACCCTAATTATCCACTCCCTAACACGATCCGGTGTCCAAGGGGTTTCATCGATGCCTCGACATCCTCAACGTCCAGAGTCCTACACACTCAAGAGAACCCAATCAATAGCACCTGTCTATGTAAATACAACAAAATAACATATCATCAAATCCACGATATCTCATAATCATAATCAAAACAACCAATAGTGTAATGACCCAGATTACTTGCATGCAAGTGTCCTCAAAGAATAAGTCTTCTCGGTGTGTGCAAGAGAGGGATGTTACACTTGTTTAGATTTTGGTTTTGGGTTGTCTTGCATGGTTGCGTGGTGATTGCAAGGCTGCATTGTGAAAATTTGAAAAGAGAAATATCTCTCTCCCTCCCATAGCTATAATTCATTGAATTGAATGATTTGCATTGACATATTTTCATTTCTTTGGTTGGGTCAATAATCAAAACATCACTAAAGTTTCATTCATCTTCCCTCCACTTGAAAAAAAACCAGAAGAAAATATTTCACAAATAAAAATCAACTAGACTATTTTATTTGCTAGAAAACCAACATTAGTTAGGCTTAGAGCCTTGTAATAGGATTGGAGAGTTAATTTTCCATGGCCACCAAATGAATTGTATAGTCATTAACGAGTGTAAAATAATTTTTTGCAACCAGTGTGTCAGGAGCCTCCTCTAACACAGGAGTTAAGAATGAGGTCCACTTGGTATCGCTTGCCTATTGGTTTTGGTGCGGAGTGCTAGTTTTGGTGATTACCATTTCCTTCTAGTTTTATGGTATTGCTTTGAATACTATGTATACAGGGGTTTCAATAGTGTCGACACCTCCTTTTGAGGTATTTTTTTCGAATCTTAAAGAATAGTTACCTTTCCCTTAAATGTGATTGGACCTATGATTGTCTTCCTAGTCATTGATTATGAGGTGGTAGCCTTAGTGACCACTCATAGGTAGCCTACAAAGGTGAATGTAAGTGGGACGTGCTTGTAGTACCTAGGGAAAACATTCATTCATCGTATTAGTTCCCCGAAAGGGTGTCTGCCTTAATAAATGGTACTCACAGTGGTCATGGTTGTTTCATGGAGATCATCATAATTTATCTTCATACCTACACTATCCAATCTTGTGGGGACTTCATCTCTCCCAAAGGGTTGGTTTTTGAAAGGTCCCCTGAGCTATGAATTTTCTTGTTATTTCCTATATTGGTTAGGGGTTTTATTTTTGGTTCTGAGTCTACATCAGCCTTAGGTTGAAGTGTGTTTTTATTTTCACATATTATATTCATCGTGTTTGAATCATTGAGTCGATCCCATCGAATATGAGGACTTGATCCAATCATGGAGGTACAACCACCTCTTAAGTGGTGTAAAGTAGGTGACCATGAATTCGAAGATTCTCATCTCTGGTTTGAGGAGTGTGGGCCTATTGAAGTGGAAGTGGTTGATGAAATTTCTCCACCTAAATTTAACCCTCCTTTGAATGATTTTAATACCCCCATACTAGTCCAGATTAGGGAGTTCTTTAATGAATCTTTTTCTTTATTCAGTGATCCTCACAGCATGTCGAGCCTAAGTGTTTCATCCAATGTGGATAATACATAAACCCATGAGTGTGACTGGGAGCATTTCAATGATGTCCATATTATCATCCTTGAGTACCAATGAACCTACACCATCTTTTCCCATGTCATAATGTCCCTCCATTTGGGGGATACCAGTTTTTTCTTCCTTTCCTTCCATGAGTATACCTAGCATTCCAATGGCCATCCTACCATTTATGATGCCCACACCTAGATCTTCTTCTAGCTGGGGGAAAAGCCTTGGTTTCAACATCCCGAGTGGAATTCCTTCAACCTGTGCCATTCCTATGAGCAGCTCGACAATGTCGAGTGTTATTTTTCCATTTGGGTGGAACACACCTAGTGGTTTTGGGACTGTCCCTAGTCATCTTAGGCATAGTAATGTGTTGGGAGGATTTAATTTTCCATGTTTTAACACACCTTCCCTGGGGGGGAACTTTAGACAATTTGGTGGCTATCCCTTCACGCATACATATGGTCTAATGGGGTTCTTCCCCAAGGCTATTTTTGGGAATTATTTTCATTTAGGGTCTATTCCTACCCCCAGGAACATTCCCCTTGGGGCCATGTCTAGTCTCGGGAGAATTCATGCTCTTGGAAGTTCTTCCATTCCTGAAATTAATTACCCTTCAAGAACCCTAGATCCTTCTAGAATGACAAACATGGGGGGACCACAAAGTTCATCTAGGTCTCAAGGAACTTCATCCTTGTCTCAATATTCATTTTCTCATACATTGTTTCCTTTCTTGGAGACGTTATACTTTATCAATCTATCAAATTTGAAAAATGACCCCATTGCCCATGACCCTTAATGGCCGATTATACGTGCTAAGCTCCCATTGGACATGCCGAAATTTGAAGGACAGTCAGGAGAAGGCCCATCCACACACATAATGACATATCATTTGTGGTGTTCATCCAACTCCTTGATGGATGAAAGTATAAGATCATGTATTTTCCAAAGATCCCTGACCTGAAGTGTTGCCAAATGGTATATTGAATTGAAGGGAATTTCCTTCCATAGTTTTAATGACTTTTCAATGGCATTTTTAGCACGTTATCAATTTCCCATCTGGTATGAGATAGGAAAAGAAATATTTACATCACTGCATAAATATACTTCCACTCACATTTTTGATCATATACATGAGTGGAGACGAAGATGAAGGATGATCAAGACCTAGATTCTAGATCAACTCTTGCTGGAGTGGTTCACAAAGTCTCTGCTACCACCCATTTCCAAGGATGTTCCTATGGAAAGGATGGCTACTGAGGATCAAGCCATATTGTGTTCCCAACACTTAGATTTTATTTATTCTCAGTTGAGAACTATTTATGATATCATTCTGTACGCTCCTTGAATACTTACAGATCTAAGAAAAATGAACCTAGGAACCCATGCCAATGGTGTGATTGGTTATGTATCACATGCATCTATGGGCCATCTCATGCATCGAATGAGTCATATGAAAATTTCATCAAACTCGTCAGTTATTGTACCTATTTCTCAAACTTCCCCAGTCCCCACTCAGACGTCTAAGGGATATTTAGTGCAATCCATGCAACTGAAGTATCCTTAGCAACCTAGAGGAAATAAGAGGAAAAAAAAAAAAAACTTCATCACTAAGTGAGGGACTACTCCAACCCAAAAAAATCAATTGGGGGAACAAAAGAGAAGAAGAAGAGTCTCTTCCCCTGCACAATTTGTGGGGAGGACCATTCTACTCATTAGTGTCCTCAGAAGGATGAGGTCCACAATTTCTTGGCATAGAAAAATCCCCCCCAGCAACCTATTGTATCAACTCATCCTTTCCCTCCTCAACCTCAACAAATGGTTACAAAAAATACAACCTCTCTACAAGGGTCCATGATAGGTACCCCTCAGTATGAGGGGTTGTCCTCAAATTCTACAATTTTCATGTGTGACTCAATGGTCTCTCTTCAATCTCTAGTGTGAAACTATGACAATATAGAGACTACTCCTTCCACACAGGAGTATTATTCTTATTCCCATTTGGATGACCCTCTTTTGATTGAAAATCCATTGCTTGACACATTTATTCCCCCCTTGAATGATGTTCCTTGACATACAACACTTAATCCAAATGCATATGCCACCCACAACTACATTATTGTGGAAGACTTGGCCCAAGAACCATGTGCCATGTTTTCCCTCAAAGTTCTCCAAAGCCTCCCTGTGAAACAAAAATATTTTTTGTCTTCTATAGGTAGGTTTGATCCCTCGGAGTTGAGTTTGATTACCTTCAGTTCTAATCAATTAAATCATAAGATTTTCTACCAAAACAATTTTCAAATCAAAGTGAGAGTATTGGGGAAGAACATCCTTCTCATTGTGGTTTATAAAGGATCCTTGACTTGTATCATGTCCATGTAATGTTGGAAGTCCATTGGAAGGAAATTGGATCCTCATTAGTGAGATTGAGGGAAAACTCATAATTGAAAAGAAATTTCATAATGAGTTGGAAAATGCTCATAATTGAGCATGGAACTTGAGGAAAAATATCATAATATAAAAACAGTTTATAACAGGTTGGCAAAGGCTCACAATTAAGTATGAAACTTGTGCATGACTTGTAATTACTTATTTCACATGACATCAAGCCTATCTATGAATTGCAATTGCTTAGTTCTCATTCCAATAAGCTTATCCATGACCTGTAATCACTTAATTCACATGTCATGAAGCCTATCTCCAATCTCTTCTGAATTCCTATAAGAAGAGGCCAAAACAAGGAGATGGGGGAGTGAGAGTTTCAGAGTGGTTATGTTGGAAAAATAGAGAGATAAGCTCAAGTGGCTAAGGGGGAATATTGCGAACCTGTAACTAGGAGGAATGTAACTTTCATCTAAGGTAAAACCTGATGTACTTCTCCATCATACTAATATAGATCTATGGTTTTCCTCTTTCATGTTGTGCATTTTTAATAGAAAATGTTAGATATGATCTCACCTTGAATAGATCATAATATATCCAAAATAGAATTGAGTTTCCTAACACTTGTAGAAGTTCTATAATTGGTATTTGTTTATTACTTCTATGTAGGAAGCAGATCACAGGAGTGGGATCTAGGATCTCAAGAGTTTCATCAGTCAGACACGCGAGGACAACCTTCGATAACGAGGTATGTCATTCTATACATTAGTGTAAAAGGAAACAAATTTAGTTATATCTA
Source organism: Picea engelmannii (assembly GCA_009831015.1). Lineage (NCBI taxonomy): Eukaryota > Viridiplantae > Streptophyta > Pinopsida > Pinales > Pinaceae > Picea > Picea engelmannii. The sequence continues at coordinate 489,613 of ML779139.1, forward strand.
CGGAATAATATATAGGAATCTAGGCCCTTTGTCTATATTGGATCAAGGGAATATCCAAGGGAGACTTGGCTTATTTGTAGGCCAAATTTATCAACAAAAAAATTGGTGACTCCACTAGGAAAAACCTTGTTTTCTTCCTTGGCTCTCATAAGGATTTTTTTCCCTTAAAAGAGGGTTGTGGACTTCAAATAAAATTATGTAAATGTTTGTACAGGATCTGAAGGAAATAAATATAGATCTGGATTTATATAAAAAATTGTCATGTTCAAAAAACAAATCATCCAAATCAGTGTTCGAAAAGAGAACTTATCATTGATTTAAAATCAATCATTTTGCATATTTTCCGTGACGACCACGTGGACTATTTGGATAATATATTTTGATAGGGAAATCATATTATAGCCAAACCAAATCCATTAGATAAAGGATTTTCTAGGATTTATTTTGATATATTATACTGTATGTTTCTAGTAAATACAAAGTACACTACAACCCCTGCAAATTTTCTCTCCAAAACTATAGATCTCCATCTGATCCTTTTTCCAAATTTTGGGTTTTTGATCCTGTAGAGACATTGGAGTGTGCTTTGGTGCATCACTACCAATATCCTACATCCCTTTCTTGCTATTTGCTAGTTTTTTTTTGCATATTTTTTTTCTAGATTAGATTAAGAAAATGTTTGCTATTCAATTGAAAAACAAAAGTAAAAAATTGCATGGATAAATATTTTGAACATTTGCAACAAAGAGCATTTTTATGTTTGGTTTTAAGAGATTCTTGATATTTTGTTTTTGGATTGTCTTGCATGGTTGCTTGGTGATTGTGAGGTAGAATTATGAAATTTTCAAAGAAAAAGGCCTCTTTCCCTTCCATAGCTATAATTCATTGAATTGAACGATTTGCATTGGAATTTATGCATTTCTTTGGTTGGGTCAAGAGTCACAACATCAATAAGGTTTCATTCATCTTCCTTGATTTAAACAACAACCATAAGAAACGATTTCTTAACTTTAAATCAACTCAAATTTCTTCTTTGTCATCACATCAATATTAGCTAGGCTTAGGGACTTTGAATAGGATTGGAGAGTGAAATCTCCAAAGCCACCAAATGAAACCTAGAGTCATCAAAGAGTGTAAAACCTATTTTTACAACTAGTGTGTCAAGAGACTCCTCTAACAGAAGAGTTAAACACAAGGTTGCATCGGGGCAAGTAGGGTGATTACCCATCTCTACTTGTTTTGGTGTTTGAGATATTTCTTTGACTACTATGTATGCATGGGTTTCATAGTGTGAACACCTCCCTGTGAGGTCCTGCTTTCAAAGCTTCGGGCATAGTTACCCTGCCCTTACGTGTAGTCGGATTTGTGACTGGTCGCCAGATCATTGATTGTGAGGTGGTAGCCTCAGTGACCACTCCTAGGTAGCCTACAAAGTTTATTGTAGGTAGTATCTAGGGAAGACGTTCACTCACAGTCTCAGTCCCCCCGAAGAGTGACCGCCTTAAGAAAGGGTGCCTACACGTGTTAGGGTTGTTTCACGTAGATCATAATAACTACTCCTCATAACTTCACTAGCCAATATTGTGGGGGTTTCATCTCCCTGAGAAGGTTGTTTTTAATATTAGCTAGGCTTAGGGACTTTGAATTAGCTAGGCTTAGGGACTTTGAATATTAGCTAGGCTTAGGGACTTTGAATAGCTAGGCTTAGGGACTTTGACCAATCCTAGGTAGCACATCAATATTATCTAGGCTTAGGGACTTTGAATAGGATTGGAAAGTAAAATATCCAAGGCCACTAAATGAAACCTAGAGTCATCAAAGACTGTAAAACCTATTTTTACAACCAGTGTGTCAAGAGACTCCTCTAACACAAGATTTAAACACGAGGTCACATCGGGGCAAGTAGGGTGATTACCCATCTCTACTTGTTTTTGTGTTTGAGATATTTCTTTGACTACTATGTATGCATGGGTTTCATTAGTGTTGACACCTCCCTATGAGGTCGTGCTTTCAAAGCTTCGGGCATAGTTACCCTGCCCTTACGTGTAGTCAGATTTATGACTGGTCGCCAGATCATTGATTGTGAGGTGGTAGCCTCAGTGACCACTCCTAGGTAGCCTACAAAGTTTATTGTAGGTAGTATCTAGGGAAGACGTTCACTCACGGTCTCAATCCCCCTGAAGAGTGACCTCCTTAATAAAGGGTACCTACACTTGTTAGGGTTGTTTCACGTAGATCATAATAACTACTCCTCATACCTTCACTAGCCAATATTGTGGGGGTTTCATCTACCTAAGAGGGTTGTTTTTAAGAAGACATATTGAGCCATTGGTTTTCTTGTTATTTCCTAGATTTCTTAGGGGTGTGATCTTTGGTTTTGAGTCTACCTCGGCCTTAGATTGAATTTTGTTTTTATTTTCACATATTATATTCATTGTGGATGAATCACCACACTGGTCCCATCGACTATGAGGACTTGAGCCCATCACAGAGATACAACCACATCATAAGTGGTGTGAAGTAGGTGACCATGAATTCTAAGAGTCTCATCTCTAGTTTGAGGAGTGTGGGCTTGTTGAAGTGAAAATGGTTCACAAAATTCCTTCACCTAACTTTAACCCTCCTTTGACTAGTTGTGATACCCCTATAGTATTCCATGTTAGGGATTTATTTAGTGAACCTTTTTCTTTATTTAGTAACCCTCACATCATGTCGAGCCCAAGTGCTTTGTCCAATTTGGCTGAGTAATAAAGCCCATCCACGAGTATGACTATGGGAAGCCCTATGACGCCCACCTTTCCATTCTTGAGTACCATTGGACCTATGCCATCTCTACCCATGTCATCAAGTGTCTCTATGTTACAAACATTAAAATGATAATAATAAATATAATAAATTGTAATAATAATTAATATCATTTAATTAAATCAAGAGGCATGTACCTCTTCATCAATAGGAACATACCTCCTCACCTCGTGATCAATAAATGCTATATATAAACCATCATGAGGGTAGTGTAATCATCATTATTGTCATCTTTATTATATTCAACCAAATATTAATACTCAAAAATATTTATTTATGAGTGAATAAGAGTT
>ML779139.1:499273-516034 GCA_009831015.1 Picea engelmannii
GGATTACATTTTGAAAACATCACGTAATGAATGGAAGACTAATAAATGAATATTGACCATTCTGATAACCTAATGGTAATGTGCAAGATGCACAGGTTCATGATCCATTATGAACAAAAAGATTTTCTATTAAAGTAGGTTGTTTTATTCCAAAAAAGGGTTAGGGTGAGGCCTAACCAAGGTGGCTCAAGGAAAAGAGAAAGAAGATCCCAACTAGGAGTAAATTGCAAAAGTAGAGAAAAGACGGCAAGGCCTTAGAAATAACTCAGCTGGGTTGAAAATTCCCAGGAAATGTAGAAATAATTTGAAGAAGGGAAGAGCCCTCAATTATTTTCTTGCTGCGGATGATGTTTTTCTCTGGGATGAGAAAGCTAGTACGCTGATGAAAGTAAATGTTTTGACACCATAGTGATGATGGTTGTATTACTATAGAAGCGATTGAGAACTACATGTTGCACTCATGAAAACATTAAGGATAATGTGATGAAGTGGATACAGATATGCTAGGACATGTCTGAAAATGTTTTATAAATTTGAATGCTATGGTACTTGCATTTTAATTTACACGACTAATGTGGGTATGATGTATGTCATGTGTAGAAAGAAATAGATTGGAACCGTTGAGAAAGAAAATTGCCAATAATGAACAACCTCAATCGGAGGATGACTATGAGAAGGTTCTTGTTGAAAGATTGTTGAAGGGACTTTAAAAGTCCCCATGGAGCACCACTATTGGAATAATATCAGAGCGGGTGCTAACAAACAAAACAGGTATAAAAATGTTCATGCCTATGTGGCACAAGGTATGAAGGGATTGGGTAAGAATCCCTTTTGAAGTATTTTACGGTCTTAATGTTATGTATGGGACGTTGAAAGGTAGTTGTATGCCTTGGATACCCAAGTAGGGTATGATTCAGGAATGAGAACCTGAATGATGGAGGTGTGAACCTCTGGTAATAAAGAGTGATTGTAATCCTTGGAAGAATTCATGAACTGATATGTCATGAATACATGGACCAATCAAGGAATGATTGGAAACAAATGTTCTCATAGATAACACGTTGCATGGAATTGTTTCCAGGAAATGCATGTTTGCATAAAGGATAGACAATGGATTTCCATTGAGGAAGGAGTACCTTCCAACACTTCTACTTACCTTGTATAGGTGTTAGAGAAAACCAAATTTTGGTGGCCATAAGTGTTGGCACCTTGATTATTAATGAAGAAGGAATGCTTAAAGGAATTCATGTGAAACTTGTAGTTTCATATGTACTGAATTGGAATCATGATCATCCTGTAGCCGGAAGCATAGTCTTGCTGCAACAATGAATGGGAATGAATAAACCATATGGTGAAAAACTTGGCGAAGCTCCAATGCACCATGAAAAAGTACTAATCGTAAAGTGTGGGAAACTTAAAATCAATGCAAAGGTGCATTGGGTGAGAGTGTGGCCAAGAAAGTTGGCACATTCATTAAGGTCAATTGATAGCTAAATTACATTCTAAAAAATTTGGTAGGACGAAATGATGCATAGGTAAGGGATGATGTATCCTTTTTGCTTGATATCCTTGAATAGATGAAAATGACTTGGACTGTTAGTATGGTTGATTTTGAAAAGGTAATGCGCATGAAAACTAACAATTTGTTTGGGCGAAGAATGTGGAAAGTGCAGGAAGCAAAGGAGTCTTGAATATGACAGCATTGTAAACCCATAAGGAAGAACAATTGCCTTCTGAGCCAAACCGCTATGGGAAGGAAAGTCCCATAATTATGAATCTGTCTCCTACATGGAACAAATATGAAAACAAAATGTGGAATTTGGAAATATACGGATGACAGATTTACAAGAAAAATTTTGAATTTAAAATTTATGATGTATCATGAATTTTTGAATACCTGTGATACTGGTGAAAGGGAAAGATATGTGAAGAGTGCAGAGACGAGAAACTGAGCTCTCAGTTTTGATGGAGAACTATGAGAAAGAGTATAATATAATCACATGAAATAGAGACTGACTTGGGAGAAGGAGAGTAACCTTCGCCCCTATCTATGATTGAGTCAGGAGAAGGAGAGTAACCTTCGTCCCTAACTATTTCTGTGCTAGGAGAAGGAGAGTAACCTTTGTCCCTGACTTTAGCTGAGACGGAAGGCTGTCAAGCTATAAAAGCATGAAAAATGGCTACTGCTGAGCCATATGAACCCCTTGGTAAGCCATGATTGCCTAGAATAAATTGTGTTGAGGTAACACAAGCCGGAGGGATGTCTCGACAGATCAAGTCTAAGGGACGCCTCGACTGTAAGACTCGATAGAGTCTCTAGAATTCTTCCTATGTGAGAAAACCTTGGCAAGGCAAGATGGATGACCCGAGGGACTGTATAATAGAGAAGGGAATGCCTGAGCCTAGGCATAGAAGGTGAGTGACCGCAAGGAAGATGAAACCATGATAGTTCTTGTAAACTATTGGGATCATGCACATGATGGGTAGTTCTTCAGGTGCAATAAAACCTTGGCAAGGAAAGATGGATCACTCGAGGGACTATATAACAGAGAAGGGGATGCCTGAGCCTGGGCCTAGAGGGTGAGTGACCACAAGGAAGATGAAACCATGATAGTTCTTGTAAACTATTGGTATCATGCACACTATGGGTAGTTCTTCCTATGCAAGAAAAACTTGGAAAGACAAGATGGATCACTCGAGGGATTGTATAGAAGAGAAGGGGATGCTTGATCCTAGGCCTGAAGGGTGAGTGACTGCAAGGAAGATGAAACCATGATAGTTATTGTAAACTATTGTGATCATGCACATGATGGGTAGTTCTTCCTATGGGAGAAAACCTTGGTAAGGCAAGATGGATCACCCGAGGGACTATATAGCAGAGAAGGGGATGTCTGAGCCTGGGCCTGGAGGGTGAGTGACTGCAAGGAAGATGAAACCTTGATATTTCTTGTAAAATATTAATGGGGATCATGCACCCAATGGGTATGTCAAGGAAAAACAATGATCCTGCATAACAAAACAACCATGTGGATACAAATCCACAAACTATGTAGATAATTATTGTGCTAAGATTATGAAATTTTCTTGGAAATTTTATGCAATGTTTTTGCATAGCAATATGATTAACATGCTTGTTGTCCAAGAATTATTGAAAGAAGGTGACCAAGATCAAAGATATGAAAAAGGACCTGACCGAGGAAGAAGGATCAAAATTTCTGAAACAACTGAATGAGAAAGGCATGACAAGTGTTTTTGAGAAAGAGCACCGAGGACGATGTTCCTTTAAGGGGGAGGGAATTGTAACACATTTGTTTCACCCATCTTGTAATTAATCATAAAATAGGATTACCATGCTAAGGCATGTGGACAATGAAAATATATTATTATTAAACTTCCCATAACTAACTATTGGGGGGTGAATCCTTGAAGTACAAGCCATGATATCTCTAGAAGAAAGAAATGAGTTAATAAAGAAAGGACCAGTGTTTGAATCATCAACCACCCCTATGAATGGAAGCATGGTCTAGCTGCAGGATGTCAAATCGAAGTACCACAGAGACCTGCAGACCTGGGCTTCCTTCTGACAAAAGGAACATGATAGGTTGGAAAACTTCTAGAGGAGGGAAGGTAAGATACATATAGAGACAACAGGGGACGAGAGCATAAGCCAGTAGGAGAGATGTGAAAATACAAAGGAAGTGTTGAGAAAATGGAATGAAAGACCCGAATGCAAGCCTGATGCTGAGGAAGCATCTGATAAACCTCGCAGGGTCACTATGACAGAGAGAGTTTCTTTGAGAGATGGTGGAAATTCCCTAGTGATATCATGGCTTGGCACGGGGGTGGCCAGAGTGCTAAGAATGAATGCCTTTGAGCCTATGGTTGGGTGGAAAGGAGCACACCCATAGTCAGCTGGTTGGATGCAACTTGTAATAGATAAGTATTCTCATACCCTGTGAAATTAAGTTGTAATTATGTAATGAAATAGGATATACCATGAATGACCTAGGGATGCATATGTTTTCTTAATGGTTATATTGTATATATTTATTCTTGTTTAAATTGTGTATTTAAGAAAGTATGGATTGGACATGTTTTGTATTCGTAAATGCTTGCGCCCTGTGGTGGCTTAAGCTAGATCCAGGAACTGTGAGTTCGTCGACCTTGGGCACAGTTTCATGTACGCATGTCGACACTCCTAGTTATTCTGAGTCCCTTGGGGGAGGGAGTCTGTTAAATCTCAGGAGAGATAGCACACACATGCACAAGATCTCATTGAGGTAGGTGGAGATAGAGAACCACTTAAGTTCTAGAGTTGACAAATGTGCGTAAAGGGTGTGCGGAAGGATTCTTCCAAGCGTAAAGTTCAAGAGAAATAGCACAAAGATATTAAGCCTCTCAAAGCTAACAAATATCAGGAAGAGTAGCGAGGATGAAGTATCGAAAGGGAAGGTTCCCTTGTTCGGAAGACAAATGGACAAAATCTGTTTGGAAGACGAACAGACAAAATCTGTTCAGAGGAAGCCACGGTCTATTGTGATCGTTGGACATGGGAAAGAGCGTGGGAGTTAACCCTTGGAGTCATTCAGACTTTGTGAGTTTGAAAAACTGAGCAAGTTCATCATAAGGGAGGAAAAATCCCCGAAGTCCTAAAGTCTCAAAGTAACTCTGAGCCTTAGATCTGAGAACACCCGGGAACTGTTCCGACCGTCAAATCTAGGAGGTAGACGGTAGTCAAGTCACCAGAACTACCCATGACTTAAGAATCTGACGGAGAAGATGGATGTGATTCACTTAATGGGAGGAGAGGCCATCCCAGTCATTAGATCAACTCAAATACTCACTGGAGTTACCGAATCAAACACCAGCCGCTCGATTTAATCGAAGGTTGGGAATCATTGCATAGTGAGAATGTGAATTTAGTGGACCTTCTAGTCCACGGCTCGCAATCAACCCACATCATTGATCTCATTGGGGATGGAAGATCAATGACTAGGATTAGACTAGAGTCGAGCGAGCACTTCTTAGATTGTGGAGGTGGGACCTCATAGTCAATGTGAACCATCGATATATGAATGGAGATCAACAGTGGGGAATCATTGCGGAGTGAAAAGGTGAAAGTAGCAAGCGTGGTAGTTTGCAAACCACAATTCACCAACGTCGTTGATCTCGTCGGGCTGGAAGATCAATGATTCTGGTTAAACCAAGTTGGGAGAGCACTTTCCATATTGTGGAGGTCGATCTCTCTGATAAAGAGTACGCATGTTGGGCCCCCGCAATTACTGTGAACTGTCGATCATTGTTGACATTAGATCTAAGTTTGATGAGATCCCTGAAACGCAAGGGGTGCGTGGGAAATTGAGATCTTCAAGAAGATCAAGCTCAGAAGAGAAAATCGCTTTTTAGAAGTATAGACGAGGTCCAAGATATAGACTCGTAGGAGGAAAAAAGGTCGAGGCCTTTGAATACATAGAAAATCCTCTAAGATAGAGGAACTCAAAAGTTCAGGAGGAGATGAAATAGCCGAAGCGTCGAAGCACCGAAGTGTCGAAGTGCCGAAGAGACGAAGCACCAAAGTGCCGAAGTTTTGAAGAGAGAAAAGGACGAAGTAGATCTGAACCGTCAGATCCATAGGATAGGTGGGGTGAATCCGTGGATTCCAGGAAAAGACCTGAAGTAAACGTCGACTGTCGGATCATCTGAAGTAGATCTGAGCCATAAGATCTAGAGAATAGGTGGTGTGAATCTGTGAATTCTGGTAAGGACCTGAAGTAAACATCGACTGTTGGATCATATGAAGTAGACCTAAGTCGTCAGATCCAGAGAACAGGTGGCATGAATCTATGGATTCTAGGTAAACACATGAAGTAAACATTGACCATCGAATCATCCAAAGTAGATCTAAACCATCATATCAGGAGAACAGGTGGCGTGAATATGTGGACTCTAGGTAAAGACCCGAAGTAAACGTCGATCGTCGAATCATCCAAAGTAGATCTGAACTGTCAGATCTGGAGAACAAGTGGCATGAATTTGTGGATTTTGAGTAAAGGCCCTAAGTAAGTTTCAACCGTTCGATTGAAGCGGACACGCAGAAAAAATACACATACTTCGAAGGGAGTGAAAGTTGAGACTTGAGAATTCCAAAGTTCAGAGACGTGAAGCGATCACAACTATTTATCCAAGGAGGGACATGCATCAATGGATTATCAATTCCGAATAAAATCCATTCGAGAGTTTCTCAGTTGAGATTTGAGATTCGCGATGTCCGAAGTCCCGAAAATCTGAAGTGAATCCCAATTGTCCAATCAACTAAAGAAGATCTGAGTCATTAGACCACCCGAAGTAAATATCAAGTGTTGGATCACCAAGGTGAATCTGAGTCGTCGAATATTGTCTATTCAGGAGAAGGAAAGGTTTGAGAGTTGAGAATTTCGAAGTCCAAACTTCTGAAAATCCGAAGTAAATCTCAACCGTCCGATCAAACGAAGTGAAGCCGAGTCGTCAGATCATCCGAAGTGAATATCAAGTGTCGTATCACTCGAAGTGGATATGAGACATTAGATCCAAGGGAGACGTGGCTAAAATATTAGAACTCCGGATAAATATCCGAAGTAATTCGTAGTTGTTCGATCTAAGGGAGATGTGGAGAAAATATGTGGACTCCGGGTAAAGACCCGAAGTAATCCTTGATCATCAGATCAATAGGACATGCGTTAGTGGATTATAACCTTCAAATAAAATCCATGGGGAAAAAGGGTGAAGTTTGAGGTTTGAGATCTCAGAAGTCTGAAACCCGAAGGAGATCTCGATCGTTGATCGAGAAGAGGGCCATAGGACCGTTGAACCAGCTGAAAGGTCAAGCATCTGAAGTAAAGGCAAGGCTATTGATTAGGAGGATAGGTGTCCGCAGATCGTCAACTTGGAATATTTAAGTACGGAAGAGAGCAGGGTTTTGAGAGTTGAAACTCCCGAAACCCAAAATCACGAAGGAGATCTCGTCCATTGATTTTGCAAGAGGTCAGATCTAATATGTAGGTCTGAGAGGGGAAGATTTGAACCTCCAGTTTTTTAAGTATCATCAATATCGGGAGATCGACAGTTCCATAGCATTGTGGGGATAGGAGTTGCATGGATGTTAAAAAGTTGACAGCGAGCTGCAATTCAAGCCATGGATTTGAAAAGAGGATGCGTGGAGGCTCGAGGAGAATTGCGGGCTGAAAAGTAGTTTGATTCAAACCACCTTTGGCCATGTCCGCAATCATGCGGTCCCATAAGTTCATCGCCCAAGGTCACATCAAGAGGGGGCTTATCCAAAAAAGGAGCTAACGCCCAGTAGTTTGAGATTTCGCAGGGGAGCGAAAGGGAAGGTTGTGGGTGCCCTTAAACATGCACCAAGAAGCCAAAAGGTTCTGTTTTTAATTACAGAATGAGACCATCAAGGTATCAAAGAGTTGTTTGGATTTAGAATCAGAGTTCCTTGACTAGGAGGTTGGACTGGTTCCCCGACTTTCCAAATTAGAAACCATGAATGGAGATTTTGTCCTTTAAGAAAAGAAAAAAAAATTATTCCTCATCATGGGTGTGTTACATATGATATATATAATATCTATATATACTTATATAAATATAAAATAAAATTAATATATATATATATATATATATATATATATATATATATATATATATATATATGGCACTGACTTAAAAATGTGGAAAAAAATGCAAAAATACATTTAAGAAGAAATTGATAAATTACTCGATACTGAGAACAAAATTGATCAGTTAGTACAACAAGGTGAAACATTATTGGCACTCTCCGAAAATGATAAAAATAAAACAAAAAGAAGACTTGATGAACATAGTGAAAAAATTGAACAATTAACGGAACGTGTTGAGGCCTTATTCACAGAGCCCTTATCTTATCGAAGACCACCACTAAGTCTGGAAATACCAGAAATAAATTCAGTAAATCAAGGAAACTAGGAAATTCCAGAGGAAAATTTTTCGAGAAATACACACACACCTAGATTCCACGATAGAGATTATCAAAAGTTTAAAAAGGAGTTACCAAAGTATGACGACAAGGAACATAGAGAAGTTGTTGTTTGGAATAACAAAATGGATGGAATTTTTGAATCAAACCCCATGCTAGGTGAACAAGAGAAGGTAATGAAAACCTCTAACAATCTAGAAGGAGAAGCTTATGATTGGTATCTTTGGTGGTCCAGGAAATGTGATGCTTGTTGCTTCCACTGGAATAATTTTACAAAATCCCTACTTAAAATATTTCATGATGAAGAGGATGAAGACCTGTATAAAAAGTTCATATATCTCAAACAGAAGGGAAATGTAAACGATTATACACATGAATGGGAGGTTCTAGCAACAAGGGAATGCAGATTCATGGATGAGCAACTCATCAAAATGTACATATGTGGCCTAAAATATTACATTCGTAGTGAAATTAAACTATGGAATCCTAAAAAAATTGAGGATGCAAGACATGCAGCAAGGCTAATAGAAAAAAAAAAACAAGTTCAATAAACCAACATTCACAAGTCCAGAAAGGTCAAATAAATATTTAGACGATAGTACAAAGAAATACAATACATACAAACCTAACAATATTTACCACCTTATTTGAGACAAGGTCAATCCATTCATCAAGACTCAAATAAAAAATGGGAAAGCAAATGTTGATATTGTGGAGACAAATGGTCGCCTGGGCACAAATGCAGCAATAAAAAATTATATTCTTGTAAAGAAGAGAAATAATCAAGCACATATGACAATGATTCAGATAATGCAAGTGAAGAGGAAGGTGAGGCCCCCAATATAGAAACCGATGAGGCTATGCCTAATATATCCTTGGCTACAATAATAGGGATAATAAAACCACAAAAGTTAAAACTAAAATGGCACATAAAAAAATAAATGTCACCATTATAGTCGATACAGTGAGCACCCATAATTTCATAGATGTAAATGTTGCAAAGAATATAAATCTATTTGTATATCCGGTCGTGGATATAAGAGTAATGGTGGCAGATGGAAAAAAATGATGGCATAGGAAAATGTCACAAGATCAAGCTTCAAGTAGAAGATTATGAATTATAATCTTGATTCTACATTGTACCCTTGCGAGGATTAGATGTCATCTTGGGAATTCAATGGTTACAAATTCTAGGGACCTATTCTGCAAATCACTAAAAATAATTTATAAAATTCAAATGGGAAGGAAGAAAATACAAATTATACAGATTCCAGTCGCCTCCCACCCAAATTATATCCTCACAACAAATGGAGAAACTAATTAAAAAAGGAGCACCAACTTACGTGGCCCACTTTCATCAGATGGAGATATTAACAATATAAATAGTGAAGTCTCAACACCAGAGATTCAAACATTAATCCAAAAATATGACAAGGTATTCCAAGACTTACCTATGAAGCTTCCACCTAATAGAAACATAGAACATATAATCAAGGTTAAGCTAGATTTAACACCAGTTAATATTAGACCTTATCGATATCCTCAACACCATAATATGGAAATAGAAAGGCTAATTCAAGACCTATTGAAATGTGGGGTTATTATGACAAGCAGGAGCCCATATGCAGCCCCAGTAGTACTGGTTTGAAAAAAGGATGGATCTTTCAGACTATGTATAGACTATCGAGGGTTAAATAAAATAACTATAAAAAATAAATTTCATATACCCTTCATAGATGAGTTACGAGACGACTTCCATGGAGCTAAATACTTCTCAAAATTGGATTTAATATCAAGGTACTACCAGATTCAAGTAAGATTAGAAGATGTACAAAAAACTGCTTTTCAAACACATAAAGGTCATTATGAGTTTAAAGTCATGTCGTTCGGTCTAAACAATGCACTAGCTACCTTCCAAGCAACTATGATTCAAATTTTTCACCCCTACTTAAGGAAGTTCATATTGGTCTTCTTTGATAGTATTCTTATTTACAGTAAAACTTGGAAGGAGCATATGAAGCATTTAGAACATGTACTTTCTCTCTTAGAGAAAAATCAGTTCTATGCAAAACTATCAAAATGTTCCTTTGGTAAAGAAGAAGTAGAATACATTGGTCATGTCATATCTCGAGAAGGAGTCAAGGTGGACCCTAAAAAAATCAAGGAAATCACATAATGGACCAAACCAAAGAACATATCAAAACTAAGGGGATTCATTGGATTAATAGGTTATTATCGAAGATTTATCAAGAGCTACACTCATTTAACAACACCCTTGTCAAACCTATTAAATAAAAATTCCTTCAAATGGGATAATAGTGCACAAGAATGTTTTGAAACATTAAAAAGGGTTATGTTGTCTACACCTGTATTAGCAACACCGGATTTTGAAAAACCCTTTGTAGTAGAATGTGGTGCATCAGTAATTGGAATAGGAGCAGTATTAATGCAATATGGACACCCAATATCATTTTAAAGTCGAAAGATCAACAAAAAGGAAGAGTTAAAATCTACCTATAATAAGGAAATGTTAGCTATTATGCATGCATTAGCTAAATGGAGACAATATCTCTTAGGAAAAAAAATTGATATGTATTGATCACAATAGTCTCAAATACTTATTAAGACAAAAAACATTGTCCAAATAACAACAAAAGTGGATGGAGAAACTTTCCACCTTTGATATGGAAATAATACACAAAAAAGGGAAAGACAACGTAGCTGTTGATGCACTATCACGAAAAGATGAGGACGTAAACGCATATGAAACAACAATAGTCATTCCAGATTGGTTAGATGAGATTCAAGTTGAGTATGCCAAAGATCCTGAATCTAATTCCATAATCAACAATTTAGACCAAAACCCCAAATTTGAATGGAAAAATGACATTTTATGGTACAAGAACAAAATCTACCTAATTCCATCCTCAAAATTTAAAATGAAAGTTTTAAGGGAGTCACACAGCTCCCTAACATCAGGACATGCAGGTTTTTTCAAAACTTATTATAATTCATGACAATCATTCTATTGGAAAGGAATGAATAAGGAGATTCAAAGATTTATTGTTGAATGTGAAATTTGTCAAAGGAATAAAAATGAAAATGTTATGACTCTAGGATTACTTCATCCCCTACATATTCGTGAACAAAAATGGGAAGCAATTTCAATGGATTTCATTGAAGGGATACCCATGTCTGAGGGAAAGGATATAATTTTTGTGGTGGTTGACATATTAACCAAATATGCACATTTCATGGCAGTAAGAAAAATCAACTCAACAAAACAAATTGAAAATGTTTTTTGCAAAAACATTTATAAGTTACATGGGTTTCCGAAGGTAATTGTCAATGATGGTGATGAAAAATTTAAAGGAAATTTCTGGAAAGAATTTTTCAAAAATACAGGAATATCTCTTAATATGAGCTCCGCCTATGATCCACAAACATATGGACAAACATAAATCATAAATAAATGCTTAGAAACGTACCTATGATGCTTTGTGACATATACGCAAAATAAATGGTCTCAATGGTCACACTTAACCGAATGGTGGTATAAATATACATATCACACATGCACTAAAATGACTCCTTTCCAAGCCTTATATGGTCACGAACAACCTAAATAGAAGGAATTTGCACTAATAAATACTAAGGTCAAAGTAGTAAGAAATAAGCTAGAGGAAGAACAAAAAATTATACAAATATTAAAAGAGAACCTAGCAACAACTCATAATCGAATGAAACAACTAGTAGACCTACATAGGTTAGAAAGAGAATTCGAAGAACATGATTGGGTGTTTGTACGACTGCAAACCTACAAACAATTATCCATTAAGCAACAACCGAAGAACAAATTAGCCCCAAAATTCTATGGACCCTTTCAAATTAATTTTTTTTTTTAGCCAAGTAGCTTATCGATTGGAGTTTCCAAACAATTGTTGCGTCCACAATGTCTTCCATGTTTCATGTCTAAAAATATTATTGGACAAGCTCAACCAGTTCAAACATAAATCCATGAATTCGATGACGAAGGAAAAATTATTTTAGAACGATAAGGTATTCTTGTCACAAAGGAAAAGGTGTTACGTTCCAGAACCATAAAGGAATATCTTATCAAATGGAAAATCCTTCCAGAAGAAGATTCATTATGGGAGTCTGAACAATTCCTACGACAATACCCATCCCTACTATTTATTTGAGGACAAAGAAAAATATTAAGAGGGTGGCAATGTTA
Source organism: Picea engelmannii (assembly GCA_009831015.1). Lineage (NCBI taxonomy): Eukaryota > Viridiplantae > Streptophyta > Pinopsida > Pinales > Pinaceae > Picea > Picea engelmannii. The sequence continues at coordinate 511,507 of ML779139.1, forward strand.
CAAACATAAAAATGATATTAATAAATATAATAAATTGTAATAATAATTGATATCATTTAAATAAATCAAGAGGCACGTACCTCTTCATCAAGAGGAACATACCTCCTCACCTCATGACCAGTAAATTCTATATGGAAACCGTCACAAGGGTAGTTTAATCATCATTCTTATCATCTTTATTTTATTCAATCAAATATTAATACTCAGAAATATTCATTTCTCAGTGAATAAGATTTTTTATGTTACACTCTATTTAGGGGATACTTGTTGGACTAACCGCCGCACCTCTCATGGACTAACCGCCATGCTGGGAACATGGGACTAACCACCCACTCAAGGTGATGTTTATGATTTGGAAGTTTACTAACACCTGCGGATTTTTGTGTAATGGCAAATCTTAACATGGTATTAGAGCCTGTTTGAAGACCCGCTCCTGTTGTAGATCAAGATCGTGAAGCCGAGGTGCCTCATATCCATTTTATGGCATTTCCATACATTTATGGGCTGAGAGGACTGCTCCATTACGTCCAAAGCACTCGTTTCATTGAGGAACACTTTTCGTTTCACTCGAAAAGGTTTCCGTTTTCCCAAGATATGACCATTATAGTCAGATCCGGAGGTATAAAGCCTGAATACGCATTTTTTGAATTTTTGCAAAGTTTCATTCTTTTCAGTTTGTATTTTTTATTTCCAAGTTTCTACTCTTTTAGATCTACGTATCCTCTTTTCCCCGCACCCTGTGAGATCTCAGCAAATCAGAAACAGATAGGAAAAGGTGCATCTTCCGGGTAAGCTAACCGAGATCTAACCCTTGTTGTCATCGAGAAGCGAAATTTTTTTCTTGTGTGAAAAGAGTTTTTTTTTTAACATGTTCTCCAAGGCCGTCTTCAACAACAACAACAACAACCCCAATCCTCCTTCTGAACATTACAACATGTTTTGCTAGACCATTTGGTTAAAACATGCCTTATTAAGTAAGAGGTCTTGAGTTCAAGTCTCTCTTTTGTTACTTTTTTTGAAAAAGTCCATGCTAAAAATTGTAAAGTGCATTTCACTTCAAGTATAAAAGTGAATCACTATAAGTAGCTTTATATTTTATTTTAGAATTATTTATTTTGCATGCAACTTTTCTGTTATAAGGTAACCTCATTGTAAAAGTGATCCCCACTTCTCTTTATAAAAGTGGGTCACTTCATAAAGTAGCTTACACTATCACGTGGTTATTTGGTCACCATTTATGGCTTTTTTTAAAAAGGGCATAACTCTCACATCGGAAGTCTGTTTTCAGTGCCGTTTTTTTTTAAACCGTATAACTTTTCGAGATATTTCCATCTAGATCATTAGTTTTTGTTTTTAAATCCACATTATCTGCATATTTAATATGTCTTATACAAGTAATATCTTACTTACCAACAACAACTACTTCCAATGGAGATCCCAAATGGAAGATTTATTAAGAAGTAAAGGCCTATACCAGATTACCTTGGGAATGGAAACAACGCCCACTGATGATGATAAGAAATCCAAATGGGATAATAGGAATGACGAAGCATGTGGACTAATTGGAATGTCCATCTCTCCTGATTTAAGGTACCACCTTCAAGGAATTGATGACCCTGAAAAAGCTTGGAACACGATTTAATCTGTGTTTGGTAAACTCAATATTATTCGAGCACAACAGTTAGAAAATCAAATACTGACCTTGATTCCAAGTGATTTTTCTTGCCTTGGAGACTATCTATCTAAATTTAAAACACTCAAAAAATTTTGTGAAGAGTGTAAGATAGTAATGGAGGAACATCGTTGCATATATCTTATTCTTTCTAAGCTAGGTAGTGCATATTCTTTGTTTGTATCTACCTTTTATGCCATGAAAGAGGCTCTAGGGAAAGCTTATGTAAAATCCACCCTTGAGTCCTTTTGTACTTATTTGATTAGAGAGGAAGATAAGGTTGTACAACTTGGAGTGATCAACACTGCCGGTACCTCAAACAAAGCCTTAGTTGCCCAATAGAAAGATAAAACCAAGTATCCCAAGAAGCAACATCTTCGCTACAACAACAAACAACCTAAGGGTCCCAAACCCGCTCAGATAGCCTCAGCTCCTAATGGTGACAAAGGATCAAAATATAAAAGTAAGAATACTAACAGACATTGCAACTTTTGTAATAAAGATGGTCGTGATGAGTCCAAATGTTTCAAGAAGATGGTAGCCTTAGAAGCAACGATGAAGAAGCACAACATCAATATTGATTCTTCTTCTTCTTCTTCTCATGGAAATGCACTTTCTGCTTCTGGTTTTTCCTTCAATACAACTTCTACTACTAATTCTTCTTCTGATGAGTGGATTATTGATTCAGGAGCATCTTATCATATGGCTAAGGATAAAGCCATATTTTCTTCTTTAAATGAATGTAACACCAAGAAAACATTTGTTGGTGATGATAGATCTCTTAGTGTTGTAGGATCTGGAACACTTCAAGTATAAAATGGTCATTTCAATGATGTATTATGTGTTCCAAATCTTTCTTGTAACCTTCTATCAGTATATCAAATCACTCATTCAGGTGAAGGTAAAACCATCGATTTTTCACCTCACCAAGTTGTAATCAAGGATCTAAAAGATCCTAAGCATGTTCTTACAACTGGACTTGCTGATAGTATTACCAGGTTGTAGACGTTTGACAACTTTGGGTCATCATCTTTTTCATCAGTTTTTGTTGCTCATAGCGATGACTTGAGCAAACTTTGCATGAGCAGTTTGGTCATCTAAGCTATCGCTCATTGCAGCAACTATGTAATCAACAGATGGTGACTGGTCTTCCTCTTGTTTCATGCAGAGATGGTGTTTGTGTCGGTTGTGTTATCGACAAACATCATCAAGACAGTTTTGACAAACGTGCCTCTTGGCACGCCTCAGGTCCTTTGCAGCTTGTTCACAATGATTTGTGTGGTCCACTTTCTTCTCCCTCTTTTTACGAGTGCAAGTATTTCTTAAATTTCATTGATGACTTTTTCAGATGTACTTGGGTTTACTTATTAAAACTCAAAAGTGAATTTTTTGATAAGTTTTGGGCGTGTAAGGCCCTTGTAGAAAAGCAATCTGGACATCAAATTCAAAGGTTAAGAACAGATAATGGAGGCGAATATGTGAACAATAATTTTACAAGTTACTGCACTACACAGGGCATCAAAATGCAACACACTGTTCCATATACACCACAACAAAATGGTGTTGTTGAGAGAAAGAACCGCACATTAAAAGAAATGGCTAATTGTATGATCCAATCTAAGGGATTAAGTCTACAGTATTGGGCAAAAGAAATCAACTGTGCAAATTACATAGTCAATCACACTCCCACAAAGGATCTTAAAAATATAACACTGGAAGAAGCTTGGACTAAAATTAAACCAGATGTAAGTCACTTCCGTGTATTTGGTAGTATAGCATGGGCTCACATTCCTGATGAGAAAAGGAAAGCATTGCAACCTAAAAGTGAGAAGTGTATATTTGTTGGTTATTCTAAAGATGTCAAAGGTTATAGACTTCTTCAACCACATTGTAATGAAATTATTCTTAGAAGAGATGTTAAATTTGATGAAAATCTCTTGTCTTGCGAGCCTAATTCGGCGGTTGTGCCTTCTTCGGCCTGAGAGCCATATTTCGCGTTTGTGCCTTCTTCTGTTTCTATTCTGGATTCTTCTTTAGATGATGAAAGTGAGGATGAAAATCCACCTCCACCTACTGACATTCCTCCAGATGAGTTCTTTGAACTTGAACAACCACCAGTTCCACTGCTTCCTATATGGGTCCATTCAACATGAGAAGCAGTTGGTGATCTTGTCGATGATCCTTCAGATCAGTGTCGGACATGTTCACAGTTCCAGTGAGCCACTTCTCTTTTGTCTCAAGTTTCAGAAACTCATGATCCAAAGACATTTGCAGAAGCTTCAGGTCATCCAGATTGGGATACAACAATGAATGAAGAGTATCGTTCTTTAATGGAAAACGATACTTGGGATCTTGTACCTCTTACAAAGGGAAGAAAACTTGTTAGATGCAAATGGGTAGACAGAACTAAGTATGCATCAGATGGAAGTGTTGAAAGACACAAGGCTCAGTTAGTTGCCAAAGGATTTTCCCAAGTTGAAGGAATTGACTATAATGAAACCTTTGCCCCTATAGCCAAAATGAATTCCATCTGCCTTGTTCTTTCCCTTGCCGCCTCACATAAATGGGAGGTCCATCAGATGGATGTTAAATATGCCTTCTTGCATGGCAATTTGAAAGAATAAATCTACATGGAACAACCTCTTGGCTATGTCCAGAATGACTCTAGCCTTGTTTGTCACCTCAAGAAATCTCTTTATGGTCTCAAGCAAGATCCCTGAGCTTGGTATGCCAAAATGGATAGCTTTCTTATTGCCACTGGATTCTCTAGATGCCATTCTGATCCTAATGTCTATACCAAGAAAGTAGGCATCCATCTCATAATTCTTGTCCTTTATGTTGATGACCTTATCATTA
>ML779139.1:516084-616118 GCA_009831015.1 Picea engelmannii
CCTAATGTCTATACCAAGAAAGTAGGAAGCCATCTCATAATCCTTGTCCTTTATGTTGATGACCTTATCCTTACTGGTAGTGACTCAAAACTTTTAAACCATGTGAAAACCATCCTTAAGAAGAAATTTGAAATGACAGACTTTGGTTTTTTTCACTATTTCATTGGCCTCCAAGTTTTGCAAACCAATGAAGGAATTTTTCTTTCCCAGTCTAAGTATGCTTGTGACCTTCTTCATTGCTTTCACATGGACGATTGTAAACCAACCCCTTCTCCCTTCTAGTCTGGAGTCAAGATTTATGCCACCTGTACTTCTCTTGAAGTTGATACCATTTTGTATCGTCAGTTAGTTGGTAGCCTCTTATACTTGACCCATACCCGTCCTGATCTTTCCTTTGTTGTTGGTCTTGTTGCCCGATATATGAAAAAACCCCATGAAAACAATTGGAAAGAAGCTAAAAGGATACTTCACTATGTTCGTGGTACAGTTCAGTTTGGGATACATTACAGTTCAGGGGGGACTCCCTTATTGGTTGGTTTCACTGATTCAGATTGGGCTGGCGACCCCGATGATCAGAAGTCTACTGCAGGTTATGTTTTCATCCTTGGTTTAGGACCTGTCACTTGGGCCTGTAAGAAACAACATTCTATTGCACTTTCTTCAGCAGAAGTAGAGTACCGAGCAGCGGTAAATACAAGTTAGGAAGCCCTGTGGCTTTGACAGATCCTTTCAGAGTTTGGATTCCAACACCATCATCCGACCAGCCTTTGGTGTGATAATCAGAGTGCCATCAAGCTCACCAAAGACCTAGTTCAACATCAGCATAGCAAACACATCGAGCTACACATGCACTTCATCAGAAAGCTCATTCATGATCAAGTTATTGAAGTGATCTTTTTCCCTACAGAAGATCAAGTTGCAGACATTTTCACAAAGTCTCTTACAAAACAGAATTTTTCCAAACTTTGATCTATGTTAGGAGTTCAGGAAGTTGTCATTAAGGGGGGATAGGCTCTAATTCCTCCTTCCTTCTCCTATTGTGTCATTATTGTAAATCCTTCAATCCTATCCCAAGTTGTTATTAAGGGGGGATGTTAGGATATTTAGACACTTAGGAGTTAGTTAAGATCTACTTGGTCTAATATGTCATTAGGCAAAAGTGTGTTTCTTAGTGTGTTTCTTTAGTATGAATTAGTATGCATTTGTAGTTAGGAAATCCGATGGTCACGATATGTTCTCGACATAGAGTGATCTGATGACTCATACTCTCCTCGATCTTAATGACCATTGATCCATGGCTTAACACCTGATTGGTCCATGGTCTCTATTTAAAGAGCATGGAGGGTCATTTGTCGATGATCGATTGTAAGAAACTCTCTTGTAAAATCTCTCTGTAATCTTTTTCTTTGCATTAATAAACTACTCCAAGTGGTCGCATTGGCTGCGGTCATGGATGTTTCCCCATAGGGGCTTTACCACATGAAAACATCGGTGTGTTGATCTCTAATCTGGTTATGTGAGTGGTCACTAAAGGTGTTCATCCTCTGTTGGAATACCTGTGTTGTCGAACAATACTGACCATGTCTTCCTTTCCTTCCATGATTTTACCTACCATTCCTACCCCTATCTCGTCAATGTCGATGCCCACATATGGATTTGCTTCTATTGGGATCCAAACTTGTGTTTCATCATGGGAGGTGGAATTCACTCTACCTCTACCATTCCTACAAGTAGCCCGTTAATTTCGAGTGTTGGTTTTCCTTTTGGTTGGGATATACTAAACGAGTCTAGGGTTGTTCCTAGTTACTATGGGGAAAATAATGTTTCTAGGGGATTCGGTTAAATTTTTATATACATACTTTTTAGGTCGTAACGACCCCTCTTCGTTAGGACTACAAGTGAAGAATTTTTTTTGTTTTTGGTAGGAATTCAATGAGCACCAACTCTCTTATTTCTCTAGCACCCACTAGAAGGAAGCACCAACTCCCCGAGTGTTCCAGCATCGATTGGATGGAAGCACCTACTTCCACTTATACAAGCACCAACTTGCCTACATAAAACTCTGTGTTTTCCTGAGCACCACCCTGCCACCCTGTTTTCTAGGCACAACTAGATGGAAGCTACAACTTCCAGTATTCAAGCACCAACTTGAATCACAAAGGACCACAATCCTCCCTATCACCTCCCTACCTCCCTGACTACAAATAAATGATTGAACAACCAACAACATAGATAAATCAATTCTTACCACTTCTCTTTTCTATAAATCTGGTCTGCTTCTAACTGCTCTTCCATTCTTCTCTTCCTATGTTTGTTCTACAATTTTTCTCTTCCTCTATCTATTCTTCTAATGTTCTCTGATTCTGTCTGTTCAATGTTTGTTTCTCATCTCTGAGTTTTTTCTCACACTGCACATACTGTAATTTTACTTCTCTTATAGTTCAACTCATTTTTCATTCAGAACAACCAACCTTACACAGTCGCTTCATATCTCCTTTTATTCACACATGCCTCATCAGTTACACCTCGAATCCCCTTGGGAAAAAATGCCTCAGCGAATGAATCGCCAACTGATCAAGAATCATGAATCAATTTTTCTAACTGAATCGTAACCGATCAATTAAATGTGAAGTGAAAAAATAGCCCTCTAATCATATTGAAATTCACTTGCACCGTTGGATTACAAGTGTTGGGTCTCGCATTTATTCCATATTCCCACTGGTTGTGACCACAGACTAATCAGAATGTGTTTCACATTTCGCATTTTGGGAATCCTATGTCGAAGGGTCTCGACATTCCAAGTTGTGATCCCCAAAACTCTGAAAAAGGAGCTTATATAGATTGGCTCCTTCCCTTCTCATTACCATGTACCCATATGTTGTGACCACTTGCTAACCAAACAAGCACTTCGCGATTCACGACTTCGAGAATCATGTGGTGAAGAGTCTCGACTCTTCATGTTGTGATCGCTGAAATGGAGCTTAGCTCTTCTAGCTCCTTCCCCTCACATGACCACCGACAATGACCACAGGCTACACCAAAAGGTGCTTCATGATTTTGAATTTTGGCATTCTTTCCGTGAGTTTCCTTGACTCCTCCAACTCCCGATATACGAAAATCTCAAATGGAGTCAGATCAACGGTCCACAATCTTGATGATTCGACGGTCTAGATATTTTCGTGATCTCGCATATCGCGAGTTTGAAGGGTAAGAGCACCTCCTTTCTTTGACTTTCCAGTCAGCGAAAAGATGATCTATCACCACGTGTCTTCCAGATCCAATGATCCATGACTGTCCTTGATGGACGACCAGGATTCCTTCACAGCTTTGGAGTGTTGAATGACTCCTTGGCCTATCCTCCGTGCAGCTCTACTAGATCTAATAGCCCACGAGACTCCTCGATCAAACGACTCAGATATTTTCACAACTTCACATATCGCAAGTTGGAAGGTTGGGCTCCTCCTTCCTTTGACCTTTCAGTCAACAAAATGTTGATCTGTGGCCACATGTCCTGCTTGAAGATGAACGGTCCCCCTGCTTTTGGAACTTTGTAAGCCTACCTCACCTTGGACTTTAATGAACATGCAGGTTCTCCTGGATCCAATGACGGTTGGACCCTGTGCTCGGATCTAATGCTCGAGATTCATTCTCTTTTACTATGCGCTCCTCCTATCTGAATCCATATATGATTGTCTTCAGGAATTCTGAATGGGATCCAACAATCACTATTTCTCTTCACTGTTGATCTTCCCATTGCCATGCCATCATCGCTCTGCTAATCATGATGATCTTTTCCATCAATGAAAAACACGCATACTTTTCCTCTATCTGAAAACATGCCAACAATATCCCCCTTTGGCATTGATGGAAACTCCTTAAATAACATCCAACTTTACCATTGTAGCATCCTTGAAATTACCACACTTTCTCCCCCTTTGACATCAATGTCAAAGAAAAACATGTTCCCCCTGAGATGTTGTAGTATTCTTCAGAGGTATCAGATATTCAACCAACACAAAACTCCCCCTGACAAGATGGACCCTCTTAGTTTGACAGTGAGATCACACCCAACTTTTGGCGAAGATATCCAAAAGGTGTTGCTGCTAATAGTTTAGTAAAGATATCAGCTATTTGTTATGTGGAAGAAATATAATTCACCTGAACAATTCTGTTTGTAACTTGTTCTCTGAGAAAATGGTATTTTATTGGTATGTGCTTAGATTTTGAATGAAGTATAGGATTCTTAGAGAGACTGATTGCACTGGTGTTATCACAGTGAAGTGGAATGGGATCAGTGTAAGTTACCTTCAAATCTACAAGAGTTTGTATCATTCATAAAATTTGTGTGCAACAAGTAGCAACAACAATCTATTTTGCCTCTATAGTTGATAATGAAATGGATCCTTTATTTTTACTAAGCCATGCTACTAATGAGTCACCCAGGAAGAATGCTCCTCCACTGGTGCTTTTTCTCTCATCAACACAATTTTCCCAATTGACATCTGAATAAGCAGTTAACTGAAAGTTCTGATTTCTGGGATACCACAGACCGTAATTCATTGTTCCCTTCAAGTACTTGAATATCCTTTTTACCTCTACTAGATGACTTTGTTTAGGAGCAGACTGATAGCGACCTACCATTCCAACAACTTGCATTATATCAGGATGGGAATCTGTGATGTACAAAAGACTGCCTATCATTAATCGGTATGTCCTTTAATCAACATCGGGTGAAATATCATATTTACTGAGCTTGCAACCAACCACCATAGGTGTACTAATAGGAGAAAAATATTCCATCTGAAATTTCTTCAACATCTCTTTCAAATATTTTTCTTGAGAGATAAAAATTCCTGCATAACTTTGTTTTTCTTGTAAACCAAGAAAATATGACAATTCTCCTATCATGGACATCTCAAACTCTGTTTTCATAGAGTTAGAAAACCACTGAACAGAGGAATCATTATTACAGCTAAAAATAATGTCATCTACATAAATCAAAACAACTAGTAAATCATCACCTTCAGTTTTTATGTAGAGATTGCTATCAATGGTACCTTTCTTGAATCCTTTGTCTTGTAAAAATTTGTTCAGTCTATAATACCAAGCTCGTGGTGCTTGTTTCATTCCATATAAATCCTTATTCAACTTGCATACATGATCAGGGTTATCTATCAATGAGAATCCTTCAGGTTGATCCACATATACTTCTTCCTCTAAATCTCCATTTAGAAATGTTGATTTAACATACATCTGATACACTTTAAAATTCTTATGACATGAATATGCAAGAAACATTATGATGGCTTCCAATATTTCTACTGGTGCAAAAGTTTCATCAAAGTCCTAACCTTCAACTTGTGCATACCCTTTACAGACCAATCTAGCTTTATTTCTAACAACTTGTCCTTTTTCATTCATTTTATTTTTGAACACCCACTTGGAACCTATTACATTCTTGTCTCCAGGTCTAGGAACAAGATCCCAAGTATTGTTCTTCTCAATTTGATCAAGTTCTTCATTCATAGCTCTAATCCAATCATCATGTTGGCTGGCTTAATCAAAAATTTTAAGTTCGGTCATATATAAAAAGGAAACATCAGATTGTTCTGAGTCTTTAATCAATTTCCTTCTTGTCTGAACTCCTTTATTTATATCTCCAATTATCTGATTTTCAGGATGATTCTTTCTAACAGTTATGAGAGGTGAGTTTGTTTATTTTTGTTGATTTATGTCAGCCTGAGTATTTGTATCTTCATCTGATTCAGATTCTTCTCTTTCTGATCCTTGGACCTTTTCATCTTCATTGATCTTGCCATTTGTTGTACTGATCTATTCTGCCTCTCAACAACTCCATTTTGCTGTTGAATCCTTGGAATTGTGTACTCTCTTTTGATTCCATGTTTATCACAGAACTCTTTGAAGTTCCATGAACTAAATTCTCCTCCTCTATTAGACCTTACTGCCTTGAATCTTTTTCCTGTTTGATTCTTAGTTAGAGCCTTAAACACTTTTAATTTTTCAAATGCTTCAGATTTTTCCTTCAAAAAGGCAACCCATGTTAGTCTAGAATAATCATCAATAATCAACATAAAATAATTTTCTTTTCCTGTACCTTCTTTCCTTGATGGTCCACATAAATCCATATGTACTAACTGGAGAGGTTTTTATGTTGAAGGAAAGTTTTTAGATTTGAACTGAGTGCGAGTAAGATTTCCTATCTGGCAAGGTTTACAAACAGAGTCGTATGGCTTTGATATATTCAGAAGATATTTTACTTCCCCATTGTTTCTGAGCTTGATTATATGATCAAAATTTAGGTTTCCAAGTCTCCTATGCCACAACCAACTTTCATAATATTTTCTTAAGTGGAATTCTTCTTTTTCTTCTTTTAACAAATAGACATTGTTTTCTGTTCTTATCCCTTTTGCAACCAGTTGTCCTGAATTCAAAGACTTTATTTTACAGTCTTTAGAAGTAAAAAAAAACTTCACATCCATTGTCACAAAATTGACTGACACTTAGTAGATTATGTTTCAGACCATCTACAAACAACACATCTTGAGCTTTTCCTTTGCCATTACTCAGGCTTACCATTCCTTTACCTTTTATTTTTCTTGGTGCATCATTTCCAAAAATTACATTCCCTGATTTGTTTTCACTTAAAGTTAGAAACTTAATTTTGTCTCCAGTCATATGTTTGGAACATCCACTGTCAATATACCAAGGATTATTTTGTTTTTGGGCTGATAACACTAGTCCACACTTGTCATCTACTTTCTTCTTCCAAACCTTGACATTTTCAGCAGTGGGGATCAAACCTGGCTTGTAATTCCTTAAGCGACAATCTGCAGCTTTATGTCCATAATTATGGCAGAGCTAACATTCTGGTTCACTGAATAGAAGATCATAGCGATTGTTATGCTCATAACTATTGTTATGATTAACCTGCGTCCTTTTCCCATCCATCGCATGATTTATAGTCTGAGGTTGTTTGTTGCTTGGTTGTCTCAATCTTTGTTGTGGAAGATGGTTATTCATTGAGTATCTTGATTGTTCATATCTAAATCTTAAAGAATAGTTTATAGCTTTGTGACCAAAATTAGAGCAGAAAAAACAATAACCATAGAAAAAACCTTTGTACCTTGAAAAATTCTGTTTACTTTGAGGAGGTCGATTTCTTTCATGCTGATAATCTCTTTGATCTACAGATTCGGTTCTGGTAATTTTTCTTCCATTCCTTCTTGGTGGTTGATTCTCTTTCTTTGTTTCTGCAAAGTGACTGTTGTCAATGTTTGAGGATTTGATAAACTTGATAGGTTTTGTATTACTTGGATGATCACTACTTGATCCTTCTTCATACCCCAAGACATGTTTCAAATTTGGGTTTCATTGTTGATTTAGAATGGAGGTTAATCCTTCTAAAGATTTAATACTTGATATATTTTGGTGATACAATGCCTTAAACTTCTCCATCTCTTTTCTGGTTTTTACTATCTCTTCTTCTAAGGCTTCACACCTTGCTTTCTTCTCTGATAACTGTTGTTTCAGTATGTCCTCTATTTTCTTTGCCTCTTCTAACTCTACTTTTAATAGGGCAAAGTCTTCATCAGGTTTTTTACCATTCATTTTAAAATGCATCAAAAACTATTTTTATTTTCTCTTCTTACATCTGAGTCTATCAATTTATTCCAAAGAATTGATTAATTCACATTCCATATCCACCACTGCTTCTTCATCATCCATGTCACGTTCTGTGAGTTTATCATCAATATATCCCATAGGCATAAGCATAAAGTCATTCACTTTGTCTTCACAGGATGAATCACTATCTATGTCTTCTGAGGAGTCATCATTGTTTGCACACAAACTTTTCTTTTTACTATATTTCTTAAATTTGTATTTATTTTGATCATCAGAGTTTTGGTCTTTTTGGTCCTTTTTCTTGTGGGGACACTTAGATGCAAAATGGCCTATTTTACCACAGTTAAAGCATTTGAAGGGCAACTTGCCTTGATATTTGCCTGATCCTCTCTTTAACCTTCTCACAAATTTTGCTTCAATATCATCTAGTTCTAAATCAATATTCTTGTCTTCTTTAAAAGAAGCCTCTCTAGTAATGGATTTATCTTTGCTAATTCTCATTTCATATGCAGTTAAATTTCCTAAGCGTTGATCAATGGATAGAGTTTTAAGATCATTTAGTTCTTCTATGGCAGAGACTTTTAGATTAAATTTATCAAGCAGAGATCTTAAAATCTTCTGAAGTAAGAATGATTCTTCAAACTTCTCACCAAGACCCTTCATGGCATTCACAGTTTCTTCAACTCTTAAAAAATACTTGCTAACTGTTTCATCTTCATTCATCTTTAGCTGTTCAAATTTCAATCTATATGTTTGAAGTTTGGCATCTTTTACTTTCTCATTTCCTTCATAGATGCTAATAAGTTTATCCCACATTTCTTTGGTAGTTTGAAGATGCATCACCTTTACAAACTCAACTTCTGCAAGTCCATTCAAGATAACATTCATTCCCTTAGAATTAAAGATAAATTTTAACTTATCATCCTTGGAAGCTAGCACAACAGGCTTTATGTATCCAGTCTCTACTACATCCCAAACATCATCACCGAAGGCCATTATGTATGTTCTCATTCTAACCTTCCAGAGGGAAAAATTTGTTCCATCAAACAGAGGAGGCTTACTGGTTGAAGTCCCTTCATGACTTGTCATGTTTAAGCTTACAGATCTACCTTTAGATAAAAGGAACCTGCTCTGATACCAATTGTTGAAATTACTAAGACAGCTGAGAGGGGGGGTGAATCAGTTGTTACTGTGCTTAAACAATTTTAAGTCTATTAAACCATTCTTAAACTTTCTTCAAGTGATCATCAATATTATACAACATATGGACAACATAAATAATGAGCATCAGTCACACATAAGATATACACAGAGACAGATTTTCACGAGGAAACCCATAAAGGGAGAAAACCTCTTCTTCTTCGAAATGATAGGCATTCTTTAAGTTCTGTACATCATATATAATTGAGAACCAACTTAATGTGAGGTTGCTACCTCTGTTTTACAAGATCCAACTTGTTTGAGATCACCAAATCTATGTTTTCTATAGCACCCACTATAAGGAAGCACCAACTCCATGAGTGTTCCAACACCGACTGGATGGAAGAACCTACTTCCACTTATACAAGCACCAAATTGCCTATAGAAAACTATGTGTTTTCCCGAGCATCACCCTGCCACCTTGTTTTCTAGCCACAACTAGATGGAAGCTACAACTTCCAGTATTCAAGCACCAAATTGAATCACAGAGGACCACAATCCTCCCTAGAACCTCCCAACCTCCCTGATTAAAAATAAATGATTGAATAACCAACAACACAGATAAATCAATTCTTACCACTTCTTCTCTGTTCTGTAAATATGGTCTACTTCTAACTATTCTGCAATTCTTCTCTTCCTCTGTCTGTTCTGCAATTTTGCTCTTCCTCTGTCTGTTCTACTAATGTTCTCTGATTCTATTTGTTCAACTTCCATTTCTCATCTCTGAGTTTTTTCTCACACTGCACATACTGTAATTTTACTTCTCTTACAGTTCAACTCATTTTTCAGTCAGAACAACCAACCTTACACAATCACTTCATATCTCCTTTTATTCACACATGCCTCATCAGTTACACCTCAAATCCCCTTGGGAAAAAACACCTCAGCAACTAAATCACCAACCGATCAAGAATCATGAATCATTTTTTCTAACTGAATCGTAACTGATCAATTAACTGTGAAGTGCAATAGTATCCCTCCATTCATATTCAAATTCACCTGCACCATTGGATTACAAGTGTTGGGTTTCACGTTTATTCCATATGCCCACTGGCTGTGACCATAGACTAATCAGAATGCGTTTCACATTTCTCATTTTGGGAATCCTGTGTCGAAGGGTCTCGACATTCCAAGTTGCGATCCCCGAAACTCCGAAAAAAGGAGGTTAATTGGACTGGCTCCTTCCCTTCTCGTGACCATGCAACCATATGCTATGACCCCTCTCTAACCAAACAAGCACTTCGCGATTCACGATTTCCAGAATCCTGTGGTGAAGAGTCTCGACTCTTCATGTTGTGATCACCAAAATGGATCTTAGCTCTGCTAGATCCTTCCCCTCATGCGACCACCGACGATGACCACAGGCTGTGCCAAAAGGTGCTTCATGATTTCTCATTTCGACATTCTTGCCATGAGTGTCCTTGACTCCTCCAAATCCTGGTATCTGAAACTTCGAAATGGAGTCAAATCAACTGTCCACAATATTGATGATTCGGCGGTCCATATATTTTCGTGATCTCGCATATCGTGAGTTTGAAGGGTAAGAGAACCTCATTCCTTTGACTTTCCAGTCAGCAAAAAGCTAGTCTGTCGCCACGTGTCTTTCAGATCCAATGATCCACAACTATCCTTAATGGACAACCAGTATTCCTTCACAGCTTTGGAGTGTTGAGTCCTTGGCTTATCCTCAGTGCAACTCTACTATATTTGATAGCCCATGACACTCCTCTATCCAATGGCTCAGATATTTTTGAAACTTCACATATTGCAGGTTGGAAGGTTAGGCTCCTCCTTCCTTTGACCTTTCAGTCAACGAAATGTTGATCTGTGGCCACATGTCTTGCTTGAAGATGAACGGTCCCCCTACTTTTGTAACTTTGTAAGACTACCTCACCTTGCACTTTAATGAACATGCATGTTCTCCTAGATCCAACGATGGTCAGACCCCGCACTCGGATCTAATGCCCGATATTTGTTCTCTTCTACTGCATGCTCCTCCTATCTGAATCCAGATCTGACAGTCATTGGGAATTTTGAATGGGATCCAACGATCACTGTTTCTCTTCACTGTTGATCTTTCCATTTCCATGCCATCATCGCTCTGTTGATCGTGATGATCTTTTCCATCAATGAAAAACATGCATACTCTGCCTCTATCTGAAAACATGCCAACATCCTACACACTCAGGAGAACCGATTCAATAGCACCTGTCTAAGTCAATATAGAAAAATAAGATATAATCACATCCATAATGCCTCATAATAATAATCAATGGTCAATGGTATAATAATCCATATCACTTGCAAAAGTGTCCTCAAAGAATAAGTTCACTCAGTGTGTGCAAGAGAGGGATGTTACATACACCCCTCTTGGTCTAAAATTTGTCCCGAAGTTTCACAGTATGTAAGTGCCGAAATAATGTGTATCACAGTATCATAAGTCTATCTATCCAACAAAAATGGAAGTTGTTGGCGCATATCATATGCATCCTCCGAGGTCGTCAGGTGAAAACTATAGTTGTCCCACTGGACCTTGACCTCATCTACTATTCGACATCGTAGCTTTCGAATGCGATGATCCAGGATATGGATCGGCTTAGCCTTGAGTGCACTCTCATCTGACACTTGCAAGGTGCTCAATTCAAATCATGTGTAGGATCACTAATCATAATGTCTCAAACAGAGATGTGAAAGACATTGTGCATACACCTCAAGAATCAGGCAAGGCTAGTCAATAGGCCATAGGCCTCTCTTTTCCACAATCGCGTAGGATCCCATGAACCTAGGAGATAGATTAACACCTTTCCAAACTTGGTCAAACTCTTACGCGGTTTCAGCTGCAAAAATACTTGATCGCCACATCGTAACTACAGTCAACATGAAGCGGATCGACATAACTCTTCTGTTGATCCTGCCCTTCCTTGATCCTTTGTGTTATATTTTGCATTTAATCTTCCATTTCTTGGATCACTTCCAGTCCCACCAGGACCCTATCCTCAATCTTATCCCAAATCAAAGGAGTTTGACATGATCGACCATAAAGAAACTTGAAGGGTGGCATGGTGCTTTGGTAACTATTGTTATAAGAGAATTCTACTAGTGGAAAGAATTCTTCCCAACACTTTAGTTGGTCCATCACGTGCATGCATGATGTGTCTTCCAAGGTATGGTTCGTTCGTTCGGTCTTCCCATCAGTCTCTGAGCGATACACAGTTCTAAAGTTAAGTTGGGTTCATAAGGCCTCTTGGAAACTAGTCAAAATCGTCCAGTAACACAGATCCTCAATCAGATATAATCCTCTTAGGTACGCCATGCATCCTCACAATCTCACTGATGAAAACTCTAGCTATGTCAGGTGCCTGATATGTCGTACACACAGGAATAAAATGAGCACTCTTCTTCAGATTGTCGACTACCATGAAAATCAAGTCATGTCTCCTTACCATCAGTGGCAATCCAATAATAAAATCCATCGAAATAACCTCCCATTTGGATTCCGGAATAGCGTGTGGCTATAGTAATCCTACTGGATGTCTATGTTTGGCCTTTACCTATTAACATTCTAGACATATGGCCACATAGTTGACTATGTTTGCCTTCATTCCTTTCCAGAAGAATAAGGGTTTAAGGTCCGCCCTCATCTTTGTGACTCCCAGGTGAGCCATGTATACTTCTCTATGAGCCTCATTTAGGATCAAGCTCCTCAACTCGTCATTCAGTGGTACGTAAATCCGATTTTTAAACCTCAATAATCCATCGTCATCAAACGTAAATCCTTCAAATATTGGTACCATCATTGTGTTTTGTCCAATAAAATCCTATATTTCTTTGTACCAGTCATCATCGCGCTGTAAATTTATAATATTTTCACATAGATTCGTATGAAGAGGCAACACCGAAAATATGTGTGGTCTCTGACTCAATGCATCTTCCACTTGGTTCACTATTCCTTTTATATAAGAAATCTAAAAATCATACTCACTAAGCAGTTCCAACCAACGTCATTGTCGTACATGTAGGTCACTTTGCGTAAAGATGTGTTGTAGTCCATAGTGGTCCATATTTAGTTCAAATTTTCGTCCAACAAGGTAGTGTCTCCAAACCTTCAAGACATATACAATGGCTAACAACTCCAAATCATGTGTCATATAGTTTTCCTCATGCCTTCTTAGTTTCCTCGAGATGTAAGCGATCACTCGACCGTCTTGCATCAAGAATCTTCCTAATCCTTCCTTGGATACATCAATGCATACCAATAAATCTGCGTCCATGTCAGGGACCTTTAGTATCAGTGTTGTTGTCAACAGCTCCTTGAGCCTTTGAAATGCCTCCATGCATTTCTTGGTCCAAACAAACTTCTTGTTCTTCTTCTGTAACTCCGTAATCAGGTTTTCTATCTTTGAAAATCCCTCGACGAACCATCGATAGTATCTTGCTAAACCCATGAAGGCACTCACTTCCAGGACATTCATCGACACATGTCGTTCCATAATAGCCTCAACCTTTGCTGGATCCACAATGATATCTTTGTTAGAGATGAAATTCCCTAAGTAGTGAATCCTCGATTGATAAAATGAGCATTTGGATAACTTCCCATACAGTTTATTCTCTCGTAGACGCTGTAGTACCAAGCACAAGTTCTCTTCATGCTCCTCTGTCACCCGAGAGCAAATCAAATATCGTCCATGAATACTTGGACGAACTTATCAAAGTAGATGCAGAACACCACGTTCATTAAACTCATAAATACCCCTAGGGAATTTGTCAATCCAAACGGTAAAACAATAAACTTGTAATGTCTCAACCTCATCTTAAAAGAGGTCTTAGGGACATCAACCTCCTTGATCCATAACTGGTGATACCTTGATTGCAAATCAATCATTGAAAAAATTGTCGCACCCTTCATCTGATCAAACAGATCATCAATCTTTGGCAATGGATATTGATTCTTGATCATTGCCTTGTTCAATTGATGACAGTCAATGAAGAGTCACCATGACCCATCCTTCTTTCATACAAAAATAACAGGTGCACCCCACGGTGACACACTTGGACATATAAGTCCCAGGTCCAACAACCCCTTCAGTTGCATTCTCAACTCCTACAACTCTGAGGTTCACATACGATAAGGTGTTCTCTCTATTGGTTCAATCCCCGGTTTTAGGTCTAAAGTAAATTCCAATTCCCTCTCCGATGACATCCCAGGTAACTCCTCCGAAAATACGTCTGCAAACTCTCTCACCATCGGTAAGTGTTCTAGACCTTCCGCTACTCCTTTTTCATTTAACGCAAGAATTGCATAAAGCTTACATCCCTTGCGCAAGCTCTTTCGTAACTACAAGCAAGAGATAAACCTCAGGGAAACTCCCTGGTTCCGACCTACAATCACGTGTCTCTATCCCTCATCATAGACCAAGCTCAACTATTTTGTCTTACAATTGAGTATCGCCTCATGTGATTCCAACCAGTCCATACCAATCACAACATCATAAGATCCTAAGATTATGACGTGCAAGTTGGCCCTAATGACATAGTCTTCCAGCTTAAGGGTACAACCCATAACCTTTCCTCCAACCTTTTGTTTAGCTCCCAAAGCCATGTCTACAAGGCTAAACTCAACCTATTCAATTTCCTTTACCTTAATCCTTTTTAGCGCTGCACTAGAGATGAAAATCTCGATAGCACCGAGATCTATCAAATCTAAGGGTCTGGCCAGTGACGGTACTTGACGTTTTGAGCACAGTCAACTGGTGCTCTACCTGGTGGTTATTCACCACTGCATGAATCCGATGGGCCTTGCCCAAAACTCCCACAGTAGTGGGTCCGACTGATCCAGATGCTCCGACCCTTTCCTTTGGGTAGTAATGCTAGTAATGTGGCTCCCCACAATCCAACACACTTTTTTTTTCGGTCCAGTAATCCTGGTAGCTGAAGTAGAAGCTGAATTCTAAAAATAAGGCCAAACTCAAACTTCCTGACCTTACGTTTCTGGGTAAATTGGTGCAGATCATACTGAAGCAGCTCCAAATGGGCCTTGTACTTGGGCACCACGCGACTTCCTTGTCGCAAGGCATCAAAATTGTTGAGCTGACACTCAAAGAATTCCTCAGAAAGATACCTTTCCTAGAACCGTTCCTCGAACAGTTCCCATGACACGTCATCGATGGCCATGTCCAAATGTGGCAGGAGCATCTTTCGCCATAGAAGAGCGCTTCCCTTTAGTTGAAAGACCACCATGCAGAACTTCATCATGGAGGTTGTAATCGTGAAGTTTGAAGCACAACACCTTACTCTACAACCGTGCCTCGACGGAACAACCATCCACAACACTCGTGGACTCGAGATTTCAACTTTCTCGAGTTCTCGGTGGATGCTAACGGTACTAGCTAAGGCACGTTGTGGACCCTCAAGGGTGCAAGTGCCCTGGCCTCATCTTAGTACCGATGGTGAATCAAGGCCCCTTTGACATTACCTGGAATGGCCTTGTCAGACCATCATCATCCCTTACAACAAGTGAATCCACCCAAAGGAATTGCTCTTCCCCTTGGGGATTCGATTGTGAGGGTGCATGAACTTCTTGAGGCATCGCACCTCCTTCCACGAAACCATTTTGTGAACCTCTGAGGCGTCCTCTAAATGTGATCACCACATGGACACATTAAGGTTTTTAACTAACGCAAGGTTTAATACTCATGGGTTTACTGCAGTGGAAATCCTGGCAATCCACAGTCCCAGGGTTAAACCCTCTTTGATACCATATCTAACAACCCCAATCATTATGACTACACGTGAAGAAGAAAGTGAAAAAAAATTTTTGCAGGAAAGAAAAGATGACAACAGTTGAACCACACAACCTGATGACAAACACATACGTGCAAGTCATTCAACAAACAACAATGAATCAACAAATAACACAACGAGCAATTGGGTGACACAAGCATAAATCAACATATAGAAACGACTACCCACACGACTCAACATGACAAAGCCTACAAGCTAAGGGACAACATACACCATCCCGACACAACGGCCTCGACCACCAGTATCTAGAACCTCGATGGTGCGCAACCAAGTGCATGAAAGCGTTACATCCCGAGCGCTAACAACACCCACAACGGGAAGCACCGAATCTGAACAAGTTATCATTCGCCGCTATCCAATAGGGCATGCCATGATCCCCTCATCTAGAATCATGTCATCCCTAGGTGATAGATGCGACAATAACCCTGGCGCAACATAACCTAAATGGACCAAGGACTCAAGAAATACTAGCATGCTAGGAGTCAAATGACTGACAAGAAGACTACACTTACGCCCCAAGTAACGAGTCAACAAGACAAAGATGAAAACACTCGAAATAAAATTGTGTGAATGACCGGAGGATTCGTGTTTCCTACAAGGCAACCTGTATGGTGAAATGATGATGACCAACCACCCCTCCCAGCTTGACACAAGGCTCAAGATGCAAAGACCTCTTTAACTGTGACATTTGTTGCAGCACTAAAACATACCATATCCATGATCAAAAGTAATCAAATGAAGGGAGGTAGACAAACTCCACACATTGAATTTTTATTGTCCAATCACGAGAGGGGTAAGATTAATTGGTTAAACTTTTCACCATTACATTTAGTTTAAACATATGTTAAAAATACATATCATGATATTTTATAAAACTTCTTCAAAGTATCAATTATGTGTTTAAATGTCATGACAAAAGAATTCCTAATGATTCCATTTATAAATAGCGTTAAAATTAGAAATTGGTGTTCAAATTAGGATTAGGGTTTGACTCCGTGAATATGTCCACAGAAATGAATCAATATATACTACGTTGTGTTAAACAATCCTTTAACACTCATAAACAAAAAGCATCACCATTCCAAGAAACAATGTCCTGTATTCACATGGAGTATTTAGTATGTATGTTTCATAGCCAACCTATTCCTTATTTTCTTGGAAGCAATATTGTTTAAATGCCGTGAATATTTTTACGGGAAATTCTATTCCCAATTTTTGTTCAGTAAGAAGTAGATAAAATTACACCAAAAGACTCACTTGTTTTTCTACAGGTACAACGGTTGATGGTTCTCGTTATCGAATACAAGGAAAAAGGAATGCAAAAGGGATGAGGAACAATTTTACATGCTGCAAGGATCTCTTGTAACATGAACTAGTGCTAGAATGTTAACCTGAAACCTCCTAAGAATCAACTAGCAAGAGAAAACGTGCTACAAGTTTAAGCCGTCTAAGCTGCAATTTCATAAATATTGCCCGCTCCTAGTAACACAGATTTTCTGGGCGATTCTAATTCTAGTTTAACACATGTCTGATCCATTCATTGTTATCTACTAAAAATACCTTTCTCATGAATCATTTTTCATTTTAGATAAGATAGAAAAGAAAATAATAGAAAAAGAACGATAGATTCATTTTAGATATGTTAGAAAAGAAACTAATAGAAAAAGAATGGTAGATTCATTATGTCCTTTCAATCTATAAAATAAAATCGTTGTAAAACTCTCTGTAATAAATTCGCTATGTTAAATTGTGGTTTTAAAAAGAGATAAAACTGAAACAGAAATGCATGGGTGGGAATCATTGTATAAAATTATTAATCACATTATGAATACAAGGCATATACAAACACTATCAAGCATCAATTAAAACACAGTCACACTCTGTACAAAATAAATTCTCAGTCACCATTACATGTAATTTGTTGTCAATAATTAATAAATTCGCAGTCATGCTATGTTAAGATTTACTGTCTTAAAAACACCATCATACATGTAATTAAGATTTACTGTCATAAGACGCAGTCCTTCAGATTATTGTGTTTTATCAAAAATGCAGACATATAAACAATCACAGATATACAATTTCGCATGGATAGAATTGTTGGCTATTAATGCATGACACAACTGACTAATAAATTAATGGTGTCACTATGTGTATCATTGTCCAACTATGAGATATACAATCTGAGCGATAAACCATTACCACGATGTCCATCATATGGATAAAATACAGTCACAGTCAAACGCAGTCTCACATAAAAATCAGTCCAAGGCAATCAAACACAGAGCAAAAGGATGTAACTGTAATGGTATAATTCGGTGGGTGTATAGGTAAACGTAGAGCAAAAGAAGGTAATAAAACACAGATATTACTAAACACAGTTTTCAGACACCAAGAACATTTAGGACATAGACGTGATATAACATTCAGAGACCATGGCAAAGGCGGAGATCCAAATGCGGAGATAAGAAGCGGTAAACAACTGGGCAAACACATCCTTCACTCATCATCCATTCACATAAAAGTAGGGCATTAGAATCTATAGGTTGTTGTGCACCGAAGTGACGACCGTCGATTCGGCTCCTGGCTGACTGCTCAGGGGTGGACTAATGAAATAGGGATGAGAATGAAAATCACAACTCTTCACAACAATCAACAAAACCAAAGGACAACCACAACATGCAGGGACCGAATGCCAAGGGAAACAAGTCAAGTAGTGAGCTTAGGGCTATGGGGAATTTAAGTTCTCAGTTGAAATGCTAAGTCAAACATTTTCTTTACCTAATTACAAATATAGAATTGAAAGCGTAAGGTATAATAAGAATCTACCATGCAGAATCAAGTAGGTGTACCATAACCCAAGTCGTCCACTTTGAGTCGTTGTCTCGCGCACTCTGTACAAATCCCGCTTTCCGACTGATGAGACTTCACTCGTACCTCCTAGCCAACACTAGGGTCACTCTTCTTCCCCCTTAGCCCCCCGAGCCACAAAGGGGCCATGCACACTAAACCAGAGAGCAACTAGCTCCCAGCTCACCTCGCAAGGCCGAGCTACCACTCCTCACCGAGTTGGGTATCCCAACTCCCACAAGCTAAGTCAGTCAAGTCTGAAATTCTGCAGCATAACATTATGCATAATAGAAGAGATCCATCATCCTCCTCCTCCCTCGTTTATATAGAGTTTCTAAGTCATTTACTTTCCCAAAATCCCATTTAATTTATTGTTTAATAATTTAATTCATAAAAATCCTCCGTGTACATGTGTCACCCATCCCCTTCATTGCACCATAAAATTAGTTTCATTAATTAATTAATTACTCTTATTTCACTCACCCACCTAAAAGCATTCCTAGAATCCCTCCTAGGTGTCCCCACATTCCCTTACACATTTTAATGACTTACCCTCTTACTAATTCACTAGTTGAGTTCAATTTAGAAGGTTCTTAAATGCAAAATACCTTACTAAGTTAGTCTTTTTTGTTTTTTCCTTATGTTTCCCTTTCTCTTTATGTTTTCCGTTTTTTTCTAGTTTCCTAATTCTTTTAAATTTCCCTCTTTCCCTTTTCATTTAAAACTAAAATTGGCAAGTGTAGAAAATTACCTTTTCCCCTTTTTCTTTTTAATTAATAAATTTTTAATTAGCATAGGTAACAAAACAATTAGTTCCCTTTTTTTCCCCTTTTCAAATTTTATCCCCCAAAATATTTTTTAATAAATTAATTGAATCACTTACCCCCTTCTCATCACATGATTAATGATGATTATTATTATTGTTTATTTATTTTTATTTTTATTTTAATATAAATATACATTTTTTATCACAAGTATCACTTACCTAGATTATAATTTTCGAGGCTAGGCAACATTTTTTTAGGGAAATTGTTTTTAAATATTTCTTATCACATTATTCGTTCCAAGACCATCTAGGTTTATTCATTTATTAATTAACAATGCGACGTGCCCTTCAGGACACACTAGGTGCTCCAAGGATGCCACTTGCCTCATTATGTTTCCCTTGCGTGATGTGCCCTTCAGGACGCACTACGTGCTCCAAGGGTCCCACTCGCCTCTTTTCATTTTTCTTGCGCGACATGCCCTTTAGGATGCACTACGTGATCCAAGGGTTCCACTCGCCTCTTGACTGACTTGGTAGACATCAAAAACCCCTGCAGTCAATACTCCACCAGGTGATCTTTTGGGAGACTAAGGGCTTCTAAGGAATAAGGCCCCTGCCTTATTGCACGCCCTTTAGAATCATTGTGAGCGACTGTCGCAGTCTTCCCTCATGACATCGTGGGTCTTCTCGAACTAGGTAATTGTTAACCTACAGTTAGAGCCATGACGAGAGTGCTAGTAGGCTGTGGCAGGGCTGTTGTCCACACCTCTCCCTCAATGTCTCTGGTAGTCATGTGTGACCCCTCTACTCCACATGTGAGTCTGGTTGGTAAGCTATTGTTAGCCTGCATCATCAACGAATCATGTCAGAATAACATCCATAATCATAACATCTAATTAGATGCACATATGTCATATATATACAACAATCAAACCCCAATAGTCCCTCCCTAACTCGATCCAGCTTCCAGGGGTTTCATCGAAGCCTCAGCATCCTCGAGGTCCAAATCTTGCACACTCAGGAGAACCGAGTCAATAACACCTGTCTAATTCAATACAACAAAATAACATATAATCACATCAATAGTGCCTCATAATAATAATCATCGGTCAATGGTATAATAATCTGGATCACTTGCAAGCAAGTGTTCTCAAAGAATAAGGTCGCTTAGTGCACACAAGAGTAGGATGTTACACCAATCCTATCAATCTTATTGTTGTCTGTAAAATTCATTGTCCAATGAATTCACTGTACATTAAATATATATATCGTATACCTTCACCATACATATCCTAATTTCGTTGTCCATTAAATGTATGTATTAAGTGTATAAAATTTCTAACTAATATTGATATCTATCGATATCTGATAACGATATCACTATTAATATTGACTAAATTGTTTAACACATCTGATAATGATATGGTTGTATAACATTTTAATAAAATAAATGCTATCTAGCTATCTAAGAGAAATTATAGTCTATAATCTATGGAACAAGTATAATCGATGTAACAAATTTAATCCATGAAACATGTAAAATAAAATAGCTATCTAATGAAGATCTATTAAATTGAAAGCAATCTAATACAATGGCTAACTATAGAACTGAATATTTTAATATGACGCAGTCACCGTATTTTTAAGGTATGTCTTCGCTATCCAAAACATACCCATTAATCATGTAAAAATTCACTGGCAACTATAATGCGGACAAAAAACACAAAAACGCAGTCAATAAGTAAAAAGGATTTGCTGCCATATAAAACAAGATCTGTTGCCCTAAAGGATAACACAGTCAAATATAAAAAGAGGGTTCGTTGTGTAAGAAAAGGGGATTCCCTGACATCCACATTTAAGCTGTCATATCTACACAACATACAAGAAAAATGACACCCAACCAAGTAGACAGTCAACCCCAACTGTCACACAGTCACATCCATATCGTTGTCATTCACAAAATCGAATAAATATTAAATGCAAGCATTTAATTTCATAAATGACACGTTGTTTATTAAAACACAGCCTAACTATTAAAAATGTAGGTTGTCTATTAATCAAAAGGGGACTCTTTGCCATGGTATAAAGGGTATCTCTGCTCTAAAACCCTTAAATTCACAATACATATCTATGAAATTCTCTACATAAAACTGTTAACTTCGCAGTAACCCAATACGAAATCACTGCCAACATACTTGCCAATATGATATAATAATTCGCCATTAATAAAACCTATTATCACTATGCTATCAACATGTTATTAATAAAATCGTTGTCACACAACATACAATGCAATAATTACAACCAACCAATTACCGGTCAAGAAAAATGTGGATATAAGTTCACAGACAATGATATCGCAGATAGAGAAGTAATAAATTGTTTGGACATTTACATGGTAACACATCAATATAATAATGTAGACAACACAGTCAAACATATACCAGATCTAATTCGTAGTCTGAAACATATGGTTGATTCTATCGCTGTCTCAAGTCTATGGCTAGGTTAAATAAGAGATTTTTGTGTAAAATGATATGACTCACTGTTTAAATAATGATTTGATAAAGTTGTTGAACATATAATAATAAAAATTGCATTGATAGTAGAATTCGTTGTCTATCATATAAACGTTGTCGCAGTCATTCCATATTATAACGCTGAGATTACCATATTAGAAATGCAGAGATCCTTCCAATTGAGTGTTGGGTAAATAAGATTCAATTCACATTCAATCAAGGGTAAATTCGTTGCCTATCAAGGTACGAATTCATTGTCATTCACAGGTTTAATAACACAGTTAACAAGGGTAAATTCGTTGTATAAGAACTGGGTACTGGCTCAGAAATTCATGGGGTACAAGCTGTTCAAAACCAAGAGGAACGGGGGTGAATTTTGTGGTCTAACAATAAAAACGTAGAGATTTTCCATTATAACACTAGGAAATGTCATTGAAAAGATTGTAGAGATTTTATCAACCAAAGCGCAGAGAAATTCCAAGGTTAAGCCATTAAAAGTGCAGAGGAAACAATCGCAGAGATAAACCAACAAAAGACACAAAGATAAACCATACACAGAGGTACTCAATCGCTAGAAGGAGCAAGGACAAACATTCAGTCATGAATCAATCATCACAGAGATGAGTAAGGGTAGATAGCTAGGAAATTGTTTTTATCCTTCACTCATCATCCACACATAGAAAAGCAGGGCATTAAAATCTATAGGTCGCTATGCACCAAAGTGACGACCGTCGATTCAACCCCTGTCCGACTGCTCAGGCGTTAACTGATGATCTAGGGATGAGGATGAAAGATAAGGCACAAAATCTTCAAATAATCAATAAAACAAACAAAACAGTCATAGTAATCAAGGATCGGTGGCCAAGGAGATTAAATCGATGTAGTGAACGTAAATCTATGATGATTTTAAGTTCTTGATTAAAAATGATAAGTAAAACACTTTTCTTTATACAATAAAAGTACAGAAATGACAGCGCAAGATCGATAGTAATCTACCATGCAAAATAAAAGCATGTGTAGCATAGCCCAAGGTGACAACTCCAAGTCGTTGTTCTGTGTTCTCTGTGAAGCTCCCACTTGCCGACCAATGTGACTTCACTGGTACCGCCCAGCCAATGCTAGGGGTACTCTTCTTCCCCCTTAGCCTCCTAAGCTGCAAAGGGGCCACACACTCTAAACCAAAGAACAACTAGCAACCAACTCGCCTCAAAATGTCGAGCTACCACTCGTACACGAGATGGGTATCCCAACTCCCACAAGATAAGTCAGTCAAATAAAAAATTATGTAGTGTAACGTTATGCATAAAGTAAGAGATCCATCATCCTCCTCTTCCCTCCTTTATATAGAGTTTATAAGTGATTTCTTTCCCAATTTCTCATTTAATTTATTTTTCAATAATTTAATTCAGTAAAATCATCCTCGTACACATGTCACCCATCCCCTTCGTTGCACCAGAAATTAATTTCATTAATTATTTAATTACTCCTATTTCCCTCACCCACCTAAAAGCATTCCTAGAATCACTCCTAGGTGTCCCCATATTCACTTACACATTTTAATGACTTGCACCCTTACTAAATTCCTAATTGAGTTCAATTTAGAAAGTACTTAAAGGCAAGATTCCTTAATAAGTTATTAATTCTTCCTTTTCCTTATGTTTCACTTTTTCTTTATGTTTCCCCCTTTTTCCCTTAGTTTCCTAATTATTTTAAGTTTCCCTCTTTTCCCCTTTTATCTAAAACTCAAATTAGCAAGTCTAGAAAATTACCTTTTTCCCCTTTTTCTTTTTAATTAATAAATTTTAATTAGCATATGTAACAAACAATCATTTCCCCCTTTTTAAGAATTTAATCCCCCAAAGTAATTTATTTTAATAAATTAATTTAATTTCTTACCCCCTTCTCGTCCCATGTTTAAATATGAATAAATTATTTTTTTACCACAAGTATCACTTCGACGTAGATTTTAATTTCCTAGGCTGGGCAACATTTTTATTAGGGAATTTTTTTTTAAATATTTCTTATCACATCGTTCATTCTAAGGCCATATAGGTTTATTCACTTATTAGTTAACAACACGACGTGTCCTTCAGGATGCACTAGGTGCTCCAAGGGTGCCAATCATTTCATTCTGTTTCCCTTGCATGATGTGCCCTTCAGGACGCACTACATGCTCCAAGGGTGCCACTCGCCTCTTTCCATTTTTATTGCGCGACATTCCCTTCAGGATGCACTACGTGCTCCAAGGGTGCCACTTGCCTCTTGACTAACTTGGTATACATCAAAAACCCCTAGAGTCAATACTTTTCCAGGTGATCTTGTGGGATACTGAGGGCCTCTAAGGAATAAGGCCCCTGCCTTATTGCACGCCCCTTAGAATCATCATGAGCGAATGTCGCAGTCTACCCTTATGGCATCGTGGGTCTTCTTGAACTAGGTAATCATTAACCTATAGTTCAAGCCACGACGAGAGTGCTAGTAGGTTGTGGCAGGGATGTTGTCCACACCTCTCCCTCAATGTATCTGGTAGTCGTGCATGACCCCTCTACTCCACAGGTGAGTCTGATCGGCAAGCTATCGTCAGCCTGCATCATCAACGAATCATGTGAGAAATAAAATCCATAATCATAACATCTAATCAGATGCACATATGCCATATATACAACAATCAAACCCCAATATTTCACTCCCTGACTCGAACCGGAGTCCAAGGGTTTCATCGATGCCTTTGCATCCTCGATGTCCAAAATCCTGCACACTCAGGAGAACTAAGTCAATATCACATGTCTATGTCAATACATCAAAATAACATGTCATCATATCCATAATTCCTCATAATCATAATCAAAATCCCAATAGTCTAATAATCCGGATCACTTTCAAGCAAGTGTCCTCAAAGAATAAGTTCGCTCAGTGCACACAAGAGCAAGATGTTACATACATCCCCTCTTGGTCTAAAATTCGTCCTAAAGTTTCACAGTATATAAGTGATGAAATAATGTGTATCACAGTGTCATAAGTCTATCTATCAAAAAAAAATGGAAACTGCTGGCACATATCATATGAGTCCTCCCAGGTCATCGAGTGCGGACTATAGTTGTCTCACTGGACCTTGACCCAATCTACTATTTGACGTCGTAGATTTCAAATGCAATGATCCAGGATGCGGATAGGCTCAGCCGTGAGTGCCCCTCTCATCCGATACCTGCAAGGAACTCATGTCAATAACATGTGTAGGATCACTAATATAATGTCTCAAAATAGGTACGTGAAAAACATCGTGCATACGCCTCAAAGAATCATGAAAGGCTAGTTGATAGTCCATGGGCCCCTTCCTCTCCACAATCTTGAAAGGTCCCATGAACCTAGGAGAGATTTTATCTCCCCTTCCAAACTTGATCGAACTCTTATGCAGTTTTACCGGCAAGAAGACTCGATCGCCAACTTCATAACTACAGTCGACACAGTGCGCATCGACATAACTCTTTTGTCAATCTTGCGCTTGTTTGATCCTTTGTCTTATTGTTTGCATTTAATATTCCATTTATTGGATTGCTTCTGGTCCCACCAAGACCCTATCCTCAAGAAAATCCCAACTCAAAGGCATTTGACACAGTCGCCCATAAATAAACTGGAAAGGCGCCATCTTGATGGTGCTTTGGTAACTGTTGTTATATGTGAATTCTACCAGTGGCAAGAATTCCTCCCAATGCTTCTGTTGGTCCATCACGTACATACAAAACATGTCCTCCAAGACTTGGTTTGTTCATTTGGTATGCATTTATATCTCCAGGTGATACGCAGTACTAAACTTAAGTTGGGTTCCCAAGGCCTCCTGGAAACTAGTCCAAAATCGTCCAATAAACATCGATCCTTGATCAGATATAATCCTCTTAGGCACACCATTCAGCCTCACAATCTCACTGATGAAAACTCTAGCTATTTCAGGTGTCTGATACGTCATATGCACAGGAATAAAATGATCACTCTTTGTAAGAGTTTCCACTACCACAAAAATTGAGTCGTGTCTCCTTGCCATCAGTGGCAATCCAACAATGAAATCCATTGAAATAACCTCCCATTTTTATTCTAGAATAGCGTGTGGCTATAGTAATATTGTTGGATGTCTATGTTCAGCCTTTACTTACTGACATTATAGACATCTCGCCACATAGTTGACCATGTCTGCCTTCATTCCCTTCCAGAAGAATAAGCGTTTAAGGTTCGCCCTCATCTTCGTGACTCCTGGGTGAGCCATGTACACCGCTCTGTGAGCCTCGTTTAGGATAAAACTCCTAAACTCGTCGTTCTGTGGTACATAAATTTGATTTTTAAATCTCAATATTCCATCGTCTTCCAATGCAAATCCTTCAAATATTATAACCGTCATTGTGTTTTGTCCGATAAAATCCTTGACCTCTTTGTACCAATCATTGTCACACTGTAAAGTTAGAATCTTTTCACGTAGATTCGTCTGAAGAGGCAACACCAAAAAGATGTGTGGTCTCAGACTCAATGCATCTGCCACTTGGTACATTGTTCCTTTTATGTAAGTAATCTCGAAATCGTATTCGCTAAGCAATTCCGACCAACGTCGTTGTCGCGCGTTCAGGTCGCTTTGCGTAAAGATGTGTTGTAGTCCACAGTGGTCCATTTTTAGTTTAAATTTTCACCCAATAAGGTAGTGTCTCCAAAATATCAAGGCATAAACAATGGCTAACAACTCCAAATCATGTGTTGCATAGTTCTCCTCATGCCTTCTCAATTTCCTCGAGTTGTAAGCGATCACTCGATTGTCTTGCATCAAGACTCCACCTAAGCCTTCCTTAGATGCATCAGTGCATACCAAGAAGTTCGCATCCATGTCAGGGACCTTTAGTACCGGTGCTATTTTCAACAGCGCCTTGAGCCTCCGAAATGCCTCCATGCATTTCTTGGTCCAAACAAACTTCTTGTTCTTCTTCTGCAATTTCGTGATCAGATTTTCTATCTTTGAAAATCCCTCGATGAACTGTCGATAGTATCCTGCTAAACCCATGAAGCTACACACTTTCATAACATTCATCAATGCATGCCATTCCATAATATCCTCAACCTTTTCTAGATCCATGACGATACCTGTTGGAAGATTGGTTGTTGTCATTGATGTCAACCCTAGTCATGGGTTTTGGACCACAAGATTGATAAAGGTATTTGGACATGAAGGACAATGCACATGCATATACAACACCCATGAATGGATAGTATACATCATGTTGTTTCCGGTGGTATGTGGCACGTCACGTGGATCCTCATGGTTGAGGAGAAATGAGTTTTTGAAGATGACAAAGTGAATTGAAGAAGGAAGTACATGTAGGCCCTAAAGATAATTAAAGAAAATAATTACAAAATAAGAAAGTGTCAGGTCGGCCCTAATGTTAAAATGAAGTGACATAAATGGTATAAATAAACATCATTAGACATTCATTTTGATACAATTCGAATTTCAAAGGAAATAAGAAGTAAAGAAGGCCGGGTTTCAAGGGAGGAAGAAGTCTTTTGGTGATGTGTTCTAAGGTATGTTATTTTCAGGTCATCTTACCATTTTTTCTATAACTTTTTTTCTCGAATGATTCAGATGGTGAAATTTCTATGGTATTGAGAATACATATCAAGGTAGCTCTGGTAAAAATTTCATCTTTTTATTCTCTATAATTATGGAGATACACTCTGTGGAAGATAGTTTTTATGACCAGTCCTGAAGCTAGTCAATAAACAGGTGTTCCAGGTAAAACAATCATAACTTCTTCATCGAGAATCCAAATGAAGTGGGACAAATTTCATTGGAAATAGTACTAACTATAGTTTCTTTTGTGTGAGTTTCAGAATCAGATGTTAATTATTGAGTGTAGAGCATTCTGTGCAAGTTCACTCTCCTGAATAGACCAAAATTGAATAAAGTCTACCATTCTTTCTATAACCTCTTTTGCGGAGGATTCAAGGAGTGAAAATTGGAGGAGTTTCAGAGAATACATTGAGTAATATTATCTACAGGATCAGAGTAGTCCAAGAATTGAAGAATTGCAGAAATTGAAGAAGTCTCAGGAAGCATTATCAGGTTCTATGTGATGATTATTTGATGGTGATGATTTAATGTAAAGTTTTATTATCTCTAATATATTCTTAGGTGGAAGGAAGGGGCAAGGATGGAGAGTTCAACTCTCTCTTGATACTGGAGGATTGTTTGGAGGTTTATCCCTCCCTTTACATTTGGAAGCTGTAGCTACCTTTGGAAGTCATTACTTTCCTTGAACAATAACTATTGATTATTTCTCATATATTGTGCATGGTGTATTGGTGTAACTCTTATACTATTATTCATTGCTCATTGGATATAGTTGAATGGTTTAAGTATAAGTTGAAAAAGGTTTTAAATTGTACTTGATATTGATTCACCCCCTTCTTAGTATCAAGAATACCTTCATCGGAGATGGCATGCCCTAGGTAGTGAATCCTCAATTAATAAAATGATAATTTGGACAATTTCCCATATAATTTGTGCTCTCACAGACACTGTAGTACCAAGCGCAAGTGCTCGTCATGATCCTCCATCGTCTGAGAGTAAATCAAAATATTGTCAATGAATACTTGGATGAACTTGTCCAAGTACTCATGGAACACCTCATTCATCAAACTCATAAATACCCCTAGGGCGTTTGTTAGTCCAAACGGTAAAACAATAAACTCGTAATGTCCAAACCTTGTCTTAAAGGCAGTCTTGGGGACATCATCTTGCTTGATCTATAACTGGTGATACCCTGATCTCAAGTCAATCTTTGAAAACATCGTCGCACCCTTCATCTGATCAAATAGATCATCAATCCTTGGCAATGAATATTGATTCTTGATTGTTTCCTTGTTCAATTGTCTGTAGTCAATGCAGAGTCTCCATGACCCATCCTTCTTTTGTATGAAAATAACAGGTGCACCCCATCGTGACACACTTGGACGTATAAGTCCCAAGTCCAACAACTCCTTCAGTTGCATTCTCAACTCCTGTAACTTCGGGGTCGACATCTGATAATGCATTTCTTGCTATCGGTTCAGTCCCCAGTTTCAGGTCTATGGTAAACTCCAATTCCCTCTTTGATGGAATCCCAGGTAACTCCTCTGGGAAGATGTCCACAAAATCTCTCACCACAAGAAGGTGTTCTATACCTTCCGCTACTCCCTTCTCGTTTAGCGCAAGGATCACATAAATCTTACATCCCTTGCGCATGCTCTTCCGTAGCTGCAAGGAAGAGATGAACCTCAGGGAAAATCCATGGTTTCATCATACAATCACGCGTCTAAGTCCCTCATCATCTACCAAGCTCAACCATTTCGTCTTACAATTGAGTATCACCTCATGCGATTCCAACCAGTCCATACCGATCACGACGTCATAATATCCTAAGATGGTGATGTACAGGTTGACCCTAGTGACAAACTCTCCCAGGTTAAGGATACAACCCGTAAGCTTCCTTCCAACCTTTTGTTTGGCTCCCAAAGCCATATCTATAAAGCTAAACTCATCTTGTTCGACTGCATTTACCTTAATCCTTTTTAGCGCTGCACCATAAATGAAACTCTTGGTAGCACCAGGATTTATCAAAATACCAAGGGTCTGGTCAGTGATGGTACCTAACATCTCAAGCACAGTCAACTGGTTCTCTGCCTGGAAGTTATTCACCGCTGCATGAATCCGATGGGCCTTGCCCAAATCTCCCACGGTAGTGGGTTCGTCTGATCTAGATGCTCTAGTCCTCTCCACTCAGCAGTAATGCTGGTAGTGTGGCTCCCCACATGTCCAACACCTCTTCTTCAGTCCAATACCCCTGGTACCCGAAGCAGAAGCTGACGACCCACTGGCCTGGAATCATGGTCTATTTTGTTGAACAATCCTAAACTGTTGTTGTTGTGGTCGACGCTGTCATTGATGTTGTGGTCCCTACTAAGAAGTCCACTTCTGAGGCGTCAGTCATCAAGGTATAGTGAATTTGGATCCTCTCTAGAAGCCACAATATCCTAGAATATGTCTGACTAGTGTATGATGCTACTGTGCACCAAATGACACCTGCCCTATTGGTCTTGTTGGAGTCCTACTCTGACTCCCACTGATAAGCTCCTCCTCTGCTACGAGGGAATTCTGGACGACATCATACAAGGTCTAAGGCATCAAAATCCTAACCTTTTCATGTATCCTGACATTAAGGCTAAACAAGAACTTATTGACCTTAAGTTTCTTGGTACTAAGATGCAGAGCATACCGAAGAAACTCCATAAAATGGGCCTCATACTTGGGCACCGTATGGCCACCCTGTGATAAGGCATTGAACTCATTGAGCTAACTCTCAATGAATTCCTCTGATAGGTACCTCTCTCGGAACCATTCCTCGAATAGTTCCCATGAAACGTCTTCGACGACCATGTTCAATTGTGGTAGGAGTGTCTTCCACCATAGAAGAGTGCTCCCTTCAGTTGAAAGACCTCCATGCAGACCTTCATGTTGGAGGTATAGTCGCGATGTGCAAAGCACATCACCATATTCTCCAACCATGCCTTGGCGGCTACACCGTCTGGGGCACCAAAGAACTCAGGAAATTTGACCTTCTCTAGTTCATGGTGAATGCTACCAGAACCAACTAGAGCACGCAGTGGGCCCTCAGGGGGTGCCGACACCCTGGCCTCATCTCTGTCCAAATGGCTGATCAATGCCTCAAACCTATTCTAAAAGGACCTCATCCACCCATCCACATCACCCACCGCTATCTGCTCTTACCCGACAACCTATTCATCTCCCTAAGGGTTAGACCCCTCAGGCATGGATGCTACTAGAGGCGTCGCACCTCCTCCCCTAGCACCTCGTCGTATGCCTCCGTGACGTCCTCTAACCATGATTACCTACACGAATAGAATTCAAATTAATTAGAAACATTATAATCAAATATCAAATCAACAAAATCCATAGTGTTCCCAAGTCACGGGTTGAACCTGCTCTTATACCATATGTAACAACTCCTCTTCGTTACGACTACAAGCAAAGAATTTTTTTTTTTGGCAGGAATGCAACGACGACAATAGTTAAACCACCCAACCGGATGATGGACACCATGCATGTAGATCAGGCAACAGACAACAATGACTCAACACCCTAGAACATCGGACAACTGGGCGAACATGCGAAAATCAGAGACAGATAGAAACGACTACCCACCTGACACGACCACGACAATGCCTACCAGCTAAGGGACAATATCCACAACAGATTCGATGGCCAGTAACTATAACCTCTATGGCATGCAAACCAAAGCATGAAGGCATTACAACCCAATCACTAACAACAACTACAATGAACAATTCCCACAACGGAAGTCACAGACTCCAGCCGACTCATCATTTGCCTCTATCCATTGGGGCACACAATGATCCCCTCATCAGGAATCATGTCATTGCCAGGTGATGGGTGTGACAATAACTGAGGTGCAACAACATAACAAGATCCTCAACACAAGCTAAATTCTACACACTAGGAGATAAAAGGAATATCTAAACACCAAATGACTAACCCTAGCACCCAATCGACAAGTCAACCAAACGACTAAGAAATTCATGAAACACCATAATCTCCTTGCACAACAAATCAATCCATACATTAATTAAATGACGTTGTTATCCATCAAGGAAATTCTCCCTCGAGAATCCATTCAACAAAAAGTCTTATTAACTAATAATATTTTATTAACATAAAGGTCTCACTACCCTTGTCCTTTACTAACATGTAATTCCTTGTAGCCTAAGTTAACTCCTCCAACCCTACAATTCTTATTGCGGTCTGTAAAATTCGTTGTCCAACAACTTCACTATCCATTAAACATATATATAGTATACCTTCATCGCACATATCCTAATTTCGTTGTCCATTCAATGTATGTATTAAGTGTATAAAATTTCTAACTAATATTGATATCTAATATTGATATCAATTGATATCTAATAACGATATCGCTATTGATAATGACTAGACTGTCTAACACATTTGATAACAATATGGTTGTATAAAATTTTAATAAAATAAATTCTATCTAGCTATCTAAGAGAAATTATTGTCTATAATCAATGTAACAAATTTAATCTATGAAACAATAAAAATAAAATAGCTATCTAATGAAGATCTTTTAAACTGAAACCAATCTAATACAATGGCTAACTATGGAACTGAAGATTTTAATATGATGCAGTTGCTGTCTTTTTAAGGTATGTGTACTCTATCCAAAACATACCCATTAATCATGTAAAAATTCACTATAAACTATAATGCGAACAACAAACACAAAAACATAGTCAATAGGTAAAAAGGATTTGTTGCCATATAAAACAAGATCTGCTGCCCTAAAGGATAACACAGTCAAATATAAAAAGAGGGTTCATTGTGTAAGAAAAGGGGATTTGTTGACATTCACAGTTAAGATTTTATAGCTACGCATCATACAAGGAAAATGACACCTAACCAATTAGATAGTCAACCGTAACTGTTACACAGTCACAACCATATTGTTGTCATTCACAAAATTGCAGTCATATTAAACGCACACATTCAATTCCGTAAATGAGACATTGTCTATTAAAACGCAGGCTGACTATTAAAAATGCAGGTTGTTTATTAATCAAAAGGGGACTCGTTGCCATGGTATAAAGTGTATCTCTACTCTAAAATCCTTAAATTTGTAATACATATCTATTAAATTCTCTGCATAAAACTGTTAACTTCACAGTAACCCAATATGAAATCGCTGCCAACATACTTGCCAATATGCTATAATAAATCGCCATTAATAAAACCTGCTATCACTATGCCATCAACATGTTATTAATAAAAGCATTGTCACACAACATACAATGCAATAATTACGCCCAACCAATTACCAGTCAATAAAAACGTAGATATAAGTTCGCAGACAATGATATTGCAGATAGAATAGTGATAAATTGTTTGGACATTTACATGGTAACGTAGCAATATAATAATGTAGACAACAAAATCAAACATATACCAGATCTAATTCGTAGTCTGAAACATATGGTTGATTCTGTCGCTGTCTCAAGTCTATGGCTAAGTTAAATAAGATACTTATGTGTAAAATGATATGACTCACTATTTAAATAATGATTTGATAAAGTTGTTGAACATATAATAATAAAAATCGCATTGATAGTAGAATTCGTCGTCTAGCATATAAAACATTGTCGCAATCATTCCATATTAGAAAGCTGATATTACCATATTAGAAACACAAATATCCTTCCAATTGAGCGTTGGGTAAATAAGATTCAATTAGCATTCGATCAAGGGTAAATTCGTTGCCTATCAAGGTACGAATTCACTGTCATTCACAGGTTTAATAACACAATTAACAAGGGTAAATTTGTTGTATAAGAACTGGTTATTGGCTCATAAATTCGTGGGGTAAAAGTTGTTCAAAACCAAGAGGAATGGGGGTGAATGTTGTGGTCTAACAATAAAAATGCATAGATTTTGCATTATAACACTAGGAAATGTCATTGAAAAGATTGCAGAGATTTTATCAACCAAAGCGCAGAGAAATTCTGAGGTTAAGCCATTAAAAGCGCAGAGAAAAACAAGCACAGAGATAAACCAACAAAAGACACAAAGATAAACCATATGCTGAGGTACTCAATTGCTAGAAGGCGCAAGGACAAACATTCAGTCATGAATCAATCAACGCAGAGACGAGTAAGGGTAGACAATTGGGAAAAAAAAATTATCGTTCACTCATCATCCACGCACATAAACGTAGAAAATTAGAATCTATAGGTCACTATGCACCGAACTGATGACTGTCGATTTGGCTCCTAGCCGACTTCTAAGGCGTGGACTGATGATCTAGGGATGAGGACGAAAGATAAATCACAAAATCTTCAAATAATCGATAAAACAAACAAAACAGTCATAGCAATCAAGGATCGGTGGCCAAGGATATCAAATCGATGTAGCAAGCGTAAAGTAATGATGATTTAATTTCTTGATTAAAAACGCTAAGTAAAACACTTTCTTTACACAATAAAAGTACATAAATGAGATCGCAAGATCGATAGTAATCTACCATGCAAAATAAAATCATGCATACTGTAGCCCAAGATGACAGCTCTGAGTCGTTGTCCCGCGCGCTCCGTGCAACTCCTGCTTGTCGACCGATGTGATTTCACTGGTACCTCCCAGCCAACGCTAGGGGTACTCTTCTTCTTCCTTAGCCCCCCGAGCAGCAAAGGGGCCACACACTCTAAACCAAAGAACAACTAGCAACCCGCTCGCCTCGAAAGGTCGAGCTACTACTCGTACTTAGGCTAAGTATCCCAACTCCCACAAGATAAGTCAGTCAAGTCAAAAATTTTGCAGCGTAACATTACGCATAAAGGAAGAGATCCATCCTTCTCCTCCTCCCTCCTTTATATAGAGTTTATATGTTATTTCTTTCCCACTTTCCCATTTATTTATCTTTTCAATAATTTAATTCAGAAAAATCCTCCCCCGTACACATGTCACCCATCCCCTTCGTTGCACCAGAAATTAATTTCATTAATTATTTAATTACTCCTATTTCCCTCACCCACCTAAAAGCATTCCTAAAATCGCTCCTAGGTGTCCCCATATTCCCTTACACATTTTAATGATTTACGCCCTTACTAAATTCCTAGTTGAGTTCAATTTAGAAAGTTCTTAAAGGAAATATTCCTTACTAAGTTAGTCAATCTTCTTTTTTCTTATGTTTCTTTTTTCTTTATGTTTCCCCCTTTTTCCCTTAGTTTCCTAATTCTTTTAAGTTTCCCTTTTTTCCCCTTTTATCTAAAACTCAAATTAGCAAGTGTAGAAAATTACCTTTTTCCCCTTTTTCTTTTTAATTAACAAATTTTAATTAGCATATGTAACAAACAATCATTTCCCCCTTTTTAAGAATTTAATCCCCCAAATTAATTGAATTTATTACCCCCTTCTCATCCCATGTTTAAATATGAATAAATTATTTTTTTTACCACAAGTATCACTTCGACCTAGATTTTAATTTCTTAGGCTGGGCAACATTTTTATTATGTAAACTGTTTTTAAATCTTTCTTATCACATCATTCGTTCTAATACCATCTAAGTTTATTCACTTATTAGTTAACAACATGACGTTCCCTTCAGAACGCACTAGGTGCTCCAAGGGTGCCACTCGCCTCATTCTGTTTCCCTTGTGCGACGTGCCCTTCAGGACGCACTATGTGCTCCAAGGGTGCCACTCACCTCTTTCCATTTTTCTTGCACGACATGCCCTTCAAGACACACTACGTGCTCCAAGGGTGCCACTTGCCTCTTGACTGACTTGGTAGACACCAAAAACCCTTGGAGTCAACAATCCGCCAGGTGATCTTGTGGGAGACTAAGGGCCTCTAAGGAATAAGGCCCCTGCCTTATTGCGTGCCCCTTAGAATCATCGTGAGAGACTGTCCTAGTCTGCCCTCATGACATCGTGGGTCTTCTCGAACTAGGTAATTGTTAACCTACAGTTTGAGCCATGACGAGAGTGCTAGTAGGTTGTGGCAGGGCTGTTGTCCACACCTCTCCCTCAACGTCTCTGGTAGTCATGTGTGACCCCTGTACTCCACATGTGAGTCTAGTCGGCAATATATCGTCATCTTGTATCATCAACGAATCATGTCAAAAATAAAATCCATAATCATAACATCTAATCAGATGCACATATTCCATATATACAAAAATCAAACCCCAATAGTCCACTCCCTAACTCGATCCAGAGTCCAAGGGTTTCATCGATGCCTCTGCATCCTCGAGGTCCAAAATCCTACACACTCAGGAGAACCGAGTCAATAGCACCTGTCTATGTCAATACAACAAAATAACAAGTCATCATATCCATAATGCCTCATAATCATAATCAAATGCCCAATAGTATAATAATCCGAATCACTTGCAAGCAAGTGTCCTCACAGAATAAGTTCGCTCATTGCGCGCAAGAGAGGGATATTAAGTTCACTCATTGCGCAAGTGTCTAAGTTGGTTTCTTTCCTTATACTTCCTATTATTTCTTATGAACTGAAAATAATAATTGTATATGACATTGAAATTAGACACACATAATAGAAATATCAACATGCATATTTAGTTTCCAAATGTAATAGAAAGAAAATTTATATGTATTTACTAGTGTATTTGTTTTTCTTGTGTTGTTTGTGATCCTTAGCTACTGATACTTCCTTCACTTGTTCAACTTTTCCTTATTTAAACATTTGAATATTTGTTATGTAAAAGTCAAGTATAGATGATATATTTTATATTTATTTCATATCAATATGCACCCTTCATCTTTCCATTCTTTTTTTTTATATGGAAATATGTACATAAACTGTGCAATTTATATGAGAATACAATATATTATATAGTGTATAAATGCTCCTTACATGTGCATGATGGAATTGTTTTCCTTCCATTGTCCACTTTTTCTAATTTAAACCAATTTACTATGTAAAAATAAAATATAGATGATATATTTTATATTTCTTTCATATCAATATACACCCTTCATCTTTTCATTATTTTTTTATATAGATATATGTACATAAACTATGCAATTTCCATGAGCATATAGTGAAAAAATGCTCATAACATGTTCATGATGGAATTGCTTGGTGCTATGCCACACAAGTTTATAAATGGAGAATAATGATGCATTACAAA
This sequence comes from Picea engelmannii, assembly GCA_009831015.1. Lineage (NCBI taxonomy): Eukaryota > Viridiplantae > Streptophyta > Pinopsida > Pinales > Pinaceae > Picea > Picea engelmannii. The sequence continues at coordinate 552,639 of ML779139.1, forward strand.
ATATTGTGACATCAATAAATCTTTATTGAAAATCTTTCTATAGTTGATATTTTAAAAACATCAAACAAATAATTATGATGGATTGGATATGGGATATCATAAGGATATAAAAGGAATTAAATATTTGTTAGGAAAAGACAAAAAAAAATTGTATTCTTCACTATAACACTCTAGTTTGAACATCACATAAGATACTAGACATCATAATTTGAACATCACATAAGATATTAGATATATACATATATGGAGATACATAGTGTGAGGTTATCATGGAAAAATAACAAATACTAAAATTAGAAACATATAACTTATAGGTAGGTGATAAATAAGAAATTTAGATTGACAATTACTAATTGAATAGTATAGAATTTTACCAAAACTGTTGTATTAAAAATTTAATCAACATATATGTACTTTTTTTGTCTCTAATACCATTAGATATAATACTTGTGGTGGTTATTAATTCTAATTGCAAAGGAAATGCTACCCAACCCCTCATTGCAGAGGAATAAAAATATTTTACAAGATAAAAAAGGATGCACTTTACAATGAGGAGAGATATGTTGCATAAAAATGAGAATAATGAAAGTTTGTAATGAGAATTGAGACAAGAGAATATTAATATAAATATTATAAAAATACCAAGAGAATTGAGACAAGAGAATATTATGAAAATACCAAAGCAAAGGAAGACAAGAGAATATTTTATTAATATAAAATTTATTGAAATGGTAAACTAATTTTCACTCCTATGATATTGTATGGTAGTGAAGTTTGGAACTTGTTTTTGAGACTATCATAAACCTTGTTATCTTATACATATCCATGTTTGGAGTTTCATCCATAGAATCATGGAGGAAGTTTGATCAAATCCATATGCATTTGATAATTTAAGCTAGTATCCCCCTCTCTCATTGAAATGAAGGTTATGACTATATAACACAAGACAATTAACATGAGAGACAAGAGGATTATTAAACCTGAAGCCCATGACTAAAGGGAAAACCAACTTTTCTCATTGATGATTTTCTAGAGAAATCTTCAAAAAAGAAAGAATAGTTCAAATTGATTTTCATATATGCTTGTTTGCATTGATTTTCATATATGCTTGTTTGCATTGGGTAAGTTATGGATGTGAGGTGGACATAGAACATAGAAGCAATGACTAGTATAGTATAATAGAGATATAACCTGGAAATATTAGCAAACATAGTATAATATACATATAACATAGAAAACATAATACTAGAACATGATAATATATTTGGGACAATAACACTTATAGTTTGATGAGTGTGTCTAAATTTTATTTATATTCATATTTTATAACTGCATAAAAGGTAGGATAAATGGGTTTTGTTTATGACCAACTTTAGCTAGGAATTTGTTTTCAATGATTAGTGAGATACATCCTAAACAAGTATTTTAAATATGTATGTATTAACATTGAGTGACTAAGATAAATGGTTCACATGATTTATAGCATGAAATGACTTAGTAAAGACTTCAAAAGACTTACAAATAATCAAGTCTAATAATTACTGTCTTTGTATTTGATCTAAACATGCAACTGCTATCCATGCCTTATAGAATAATTTTGGTGATATACATTTAATAACACTAAAATAATGACAATAACACAAATTTAGGAACTTGTTACTAATTAATTTAACTTATTTAATTATTTAAATCATAATAATCTAAAAGGATTAAAATTCATAGTTCCCTTTTTCAAAGGAAGTTTATTATTAGATATAAAGAACAATACATTGGAAAAAGTTATCAATGAGAAAACATCTATGAAAAAGTTGTCACTATGAAAACATCCTATAACTATTATATATATTAGTTTATTCACATATTTAGATAATTTTAATCTTTTTGTAAAATCAATGCATGGTTCCTAGGTATTTTATTTGTTCAAGAAGAATGAAGTCAAATGTTATGCAGATTTTGAAGAATAGACATGTGGAAGAGGAGATGCAATTTTTTTTTAGCTGAGAAGCTTATGTTTCATATATCAAATGCATGATAGCTCTTAGCTTCTTGAATAAGGATAGTAGCGATGCAAATGAATCTATACAAGATAGTAACAAAACATGTAATTTACAAGAAAATGGAAGATGTTGTGTTTCATATATAAAATGCATGATAGTTATTAGCTTTAAATAAGGATAGTAGTTATGCAAATGAATTTGTACAAGGTAGTTACAAAATATGTAGTTTATAAGAAAATGGAAGATGTTATTTAGCCATGGACACAATGTAATTGGAGGTTTAGATTCAAACATGTCACTCTTGTTTGAATTTTGAAGACATTGCTGCCTCACAGTCAATGCAATTATCTTTTTCTTTTCATTGCAATTACATATTCCTAAGATGGTTGAGACAACCCTTATTATAACTTGAAGAAACAATAATTTTATTGCTAGTAATATGCAAATAATTACACCGATTTCAAATTTCACTCACCATTAGTTATCTAATTGAGATGGATGAAATATATATGAAATCAAGGATTGAAATTTTAGCATTCAAGTTATGGTTATAACTGCAATTAATTTAGGATTTAAGTAATTATTTGCTGCAATCCAAAGTTGATGCAGGAGCATCCTACCTCCATCAAATCATTATTTTGACAAGACCTAGGGGGTCTTCATTTCACTAAGGGAGTTGGTTCCCTCATGTTTGTTTTATTGTATTTTCCTATGTTTTATGATTTAGAAGAGAGACATAGGATAGGGGTTTGATAATGAAAGTGAGGTTTTGATTGTAAATGTTCTCGAATCTCTAAGAACATGAGAGGAGTTGATATATCTTAGGACAGTTGTAGATCTCATGAGAATTTTGTATATTTTCTTGAGTAATTTGTGGATCTAGAGATCCTAGGAGATTGATTAAGATTGTTAGTTGAGAGGTTTGTGGATCTGAAACATAATTGGTTTCAGGATCCTCTTATACAAATGATTGTAAGCCTTGAGGGCATGGGAGGTGTCCAATTGAGTGGAAATTAGGCCAGGGAGAATGGTGGCCAATTAAGTGGAAATTAGGCCAAGAAGGTGGCCAATTGAGTGGAAATTAGGCCAGGGAGAGTGGTGGCCAATTATGTGGAAATTAGGCCAAGAAGGTGGCCAACCAGAGTGAGATCAAGCCAAGAGAGAGGAAAGAGACCTATTGAAATGTAATTTAGGTCTAAGAAGCCATTGAATCCTTATGTAAATTCATGTACAGTAAGTGTGTATATAGATAATTGAAGAAAAAGACACTATGTTTCGAGTGTTTCTCAAGAAATATCTATTCATTGTGAATGATAAATATCTTTTACTTTGAATGTTATTTCTCTATGGAATTAGGTATTGATATTCTCTACATATCTATGTAATTGATATTGATAGTCTCTACATACATGTTATGTCTATGTGGATAATTAAAAGGCCATTCACATTCTTTTTTTTTTTATGAAGATTTGTGTCGGTCTCGATAGCACATCAAAGTCAACCAGAAGTTTAAATAACATTTATGTGCGACCTTGTGGATGTAGACGTTCCTTAATCTTTAATTAAAAGGGTAAATGAAAGTGGTAAAGGTAAAATGAGGTTATTTTGAGTTAAATAAAATTTACAAAGGGTTTTGGGTAAATTGTTTAGGAATTTGTGATGGAGGGGATAAAGGGCATTCATTATTTGGTAAAAAATGTTTTTAAATCTGATAGGAATTATGTAGAAGCTAAAACTTTAACTTGCTCAAAAACCCGTCCTCACCATAAATCAAACTATTTGAGTGTTCCATATTTTATTTCATAACATTAAATAAAAAATAATATTTCTTTGTATTAAGTGATTAAATATTATGATATGAATATTGGATCATAAATCAAACTATTTGAGTGTTCCATATTTTATTTGATAACATTAAATAAAAAATAATATTTCTTTGTATTAAGTGATTAAATATTATGATATGAATATTGGATCATAGTTGATAAGTACTTTTCGAGACAATAGTGTTAGTTGACGCAACATGGAAAAGTTAATTAGCTTATTTATTGGAATATGTTTCGTAGTCTATTTCATTCTATTACTATGTTCATAAACAACATTAAAAACAAATATGTTAATGGGCATTCAAAGCAATTGCTGCCCATTGTTGTTGGTTTAACATTTACAATTCCAACTCTATTTATAAACAAAATACAATCAATACCAAGAATCACACGTACACACAACCTTCAAATCTCCTTACACTACAACACTTATACAATATTTCTCAAAATTGCTATCATTTGGAGAAAATAAGTATTTTTAAAATAATCATTATTGTATGATTACGGGATCATGCCAATTAAGATATCCAAGTGTTGCATTCACTTGGCACCTAGGGGTACTCAAAAACGAAATTCATTTAAGGTACAAATAAACTATTTATTAAACATTTTCCATCAACAAAATGGCTAAATCAAATACGATACTCTATTTTCCTAACATCATCAATGCTATATTTGAATGATTATGAAGTATTATATATTAGTTCATAAACTAATCAAACTCTAAGTATTTTATTTTTTATTATTATCTCCATCTACCCTCATATCACATCCATCTTCATATGAGGATGGGAGAAAATATGTTTTCTCTATTATTCCACATATTAATGTTATATTTGAATGATTATGAAGTATTATATATTAGTCCATGAAAATATAAAACTCTATGTATTCTAGTTTTTTAATTTTGTAAGGTTAACAAAGAGTCAAACAACTAAACCAAAATCGAGCCAAAAAAAGATAATTAATAGCCATTAGAACCAAATAGATAGGAAGAGATAGACATCAACTACTCATGGAATTTAATAGCACAATAAAGAACATTAATGTGGTGGAGAACACATTTAAAAATTGCAATCAATGGCATTTTGTCCTTTCTAGTTCCAATATGTTGTCGCTTCTCTCTCAGGACCTTAAATACACTACATAATGTACAGAGACATCCACCACACTGCAAACTACTCCCATTTGGGACTTGATAGTGTTTATATACATGTTGAAGCCCTTGGATGTACTTTTGTTTGGAAGTGTCATCCAACAAGACCCGCCATAGCCCTATAAAAGAACAAAAATGTAAAGTTGAGGAACAATAAAACAACTAGATGAAAAGAAATCAAGTAGACAAAAAAACTAATAGCCATTGAAATAAACACATAGGGGAAGAAATAGAACAATAATCTTAGAAAAACCATGTGATATGAAGAAACACTCACCATTTACACAATGAGTCTATGCTAACAAATTTGTCCACAACTACATATAGATTCAATTTCACAATGTTTTTTTTGTAAGTTAGTGTTTATATTACCTTCATAAATTAGTGTTCGAAATACATATCATATGACCTAGTGCGAGGCCTACCAAACCTGGAAACTAGAGCCTGCACTAGGTCTCATATAGTAATAATTTTCTGCCTCGAAGGGCCAAAGAAAAATGTCTATGGATGCCAACTTGGCTACATAATCGGTTTGAGTCGAAAACATGACTATTGACTTCTGAGACTGATGACCAATGTGAATTCAAAACAAGACTATTAACTATTGAAACTGAAATTGTGTTATAGACATCAACCATGATAAAAAATGATAATTAAACACCAAACTGACCACTTCCACCATCGTCGCTGGGAGGAATGTGCCCTGTTGAAGCACATGTGCATTGATGACGAAAAACCAAACAAGGTTGAAAAAAAGTCTGGACAGAAAATGAGTCAAGAAGGTTAGCGATATTGTGGTCCATCATCTCCTGGCAGAAGTTGTGATCCACAATGTAATGACAAAGCTCAAAAATCAGTTGTAGATGATCTTCCGAGAACCTCCTTGGAGAATGAAATTCAGTCACCCTACTAGGATTGTGCCCTAGAACCTCTGAACTGCTAGCAGTGGAATTGTTGCGATGTAGAGCAGGCAAAGCCTCAGTGGGGGTCCTTCTTTCTGCACGCAGAATGGAGGCTGCTAAATTTTCTTGTAAGTGATCAGAGGGAATTTCTTCCTCTACAAGAGTGATGTAGGCCCAAATATCGTCCTCTTGTTGGCTCTTCATAGGGAAAGAGGAAAGCGGAGGAGATTCATAAAGGATATATGGGGGAGAGGAGAGGAATGATGACCAACTGATCCATGGAAAGACCTCGAGCCATGACTGGGTTTTCCTCTTTCACGAGGCATCTTGCTAAGGAAAGGAGCAAAGAACCAAAGGGGGGCAGGAAGGAACTAGAAACAAGCAAGGGAAAGGAGATTGAGGAGAAGAATATGGTGATGATCGAGACAAGATTCCTAGAATGAGTGGAAGTGAGAATGGATAGGAGCCAGAGCAGAGATAAATTAGCCATGGTGAGGTTTGAGGATAGTAAAAGAACAATTCCACTACCATAAATGACAATCGCCATATCTACCAGTATGGAGTTTTCCAGCCTGTGAAATGACCTGCAACTTAATGTGATGCATGAGAACTAGGGCACGGGAGGGAAGGAAATATAAATACCTCATCTTGGGAAAGAGGCTGAGCATGTGGAGGAGACGCTGGCATCTAAGTGTTATGAAAATGTCCATAGCTAGGTGGCACCCCAGCTGGGGTTCATTTTCATAATGTTGAGGTTAGTGTATGTGACCAAATTAGACTGACCTTATAATAAAATAAAATAAAATAGTCATTTTGTGAAAAAATCTTTTCCTTAGTATTTACCACATCATTATCACATCTTTGCTCAATCTTCCATATAGAGAAAATGAAAGATAGAGCCTCCTTACTCAACTCTCTTTCCTTAACCCATATCTACTCCTCTTCAAGAGAAAACCCAATAGAGTTTACTTGGACCCCCTCTGCAGCAGAATACCCCAAGACTGTCCTCCTTGGGAAAACCAACCTTCTCATATCAAGAACTTCCTTCTAGTTACATGAAAGGAAAATCATGCCTCAAGCAGTTAAATCTTGAAGAAGTTGAAATAAGAAGAGAAAGGTAGATGATTATTCATGCCTTGAATTAGGATAAACTTCTCCAATGAGAACAACTTATCAACAAAGAAGGAACCATATAAGAACTAGAATTGGATCAACAATATTGAGCCACCAATTCAGATCATGGCACTGTCTCTAAGAGAGAGCTTCTTAAAGAACAAGAAGATGAATAAGTAGAAGAATTAAAGTAAGGAAGATCTCTCTATTGCAAAGAATATCTACCAGAAGTGCCATAGTTAGAAGACATCCTTCAGATCGACTAGTAAGTCTCCTCTGTATGTACTACTAGACGGGTCTACATAACTTGTGAATTTGATTTTGATGTTATTTTTCTATATTCTCTTTATGCCATCTTTGACACAGGGGCTTCTCGCCAAGAATAATTTTTTCCCTTCACAAGATTAAATATTATATAAACATTTTTTTGTTACATCTAAACAACATTAAAAGAGCAGTCCATTGCATTCAACCAGAAATAAATATGACTAATACATCATACACATAGATTCAATAGTTGAACACATGAACTATATAGTCTTAATTCTAATACAAATCCACTGTAAAACAAAAACGAGGCACATACAAGACTTTGGGAACTCCATGCCAATAAATCCTCCATCGTCTGGTTGGAAATGAGGTCTTAATTATGATAGAATTCCACCATAAAACAAATATGGATATTATGCACATATAAAACAACCCTTTTCTCAGATAGGAAACCACTATAGTCTGGAATGAACTGTACTAGTTGTGAATTCCCTGTAAAAGGTATAACGTGTAGATTTCTTAAGAATAATTATGTTGGTGTGTATAATTCAGAGTAGCCCACAAATGAACAAACTGATTATCTATCTATTATGTAATATGGATGACACCCATTAAGGAAAACAAGCTATTAAACATTAAAATTTGAATAAAAGGGCAAACTAAAAATGAAAATAGGATTGAAAAGTAGTATTGCACACCTAGTTGTGAAGCCAATTTGAGTCGAACTGTGGAGAAAGGTTAGAAATTGGTGGCAACCAACAGACTCCAATGAATGGATGATAGGTTCAATGAGTTCAATGTAGTGAATTCCTCAACTCAACGCCTGCGAAATCTTACCATTAATCTATCATTTATTCCATTTAATTCACTTAAGTGTTCATAATCCTTGACTCATATAGTATTCATATATTGAAGATGGACTATACCATAATGTTTTGTACCCGTGAAGTTCTCCATAATACTAAATAATCGAAAGGAAATACCTAAGTTAATCAATTTCTTCTTAACTGCATCTATTACACAATAAACACAACACATATTGATTGTAACTTTTCAAATCCAATGTCGGACAATATTGTCTGCACAACATATATCTAGATGAAAAAATATTAGAGGAAGCAATACATATATATTCAAACTTATTAAAAATTTTAATGTGAAATTATCGACATAAAATTGTAATGTGAAATTATGGAAAAAGATTCTTACATATGAAAATAAATTAAAAACTTTAATATAAAATTATGGACAAAGAAACTTACACATGAAAATAAATTAAAATTATGAAAACAAATTAAAATTTTAATGTGAAATTATTAACATAACATTTTAATATTTTAATATAAAATTATGAACAAAGAACCCTACATATGAAAATTAAGTTAATACTTGGAGATTTACAGACCCAACATGTACAATGCCTAATACTAAACCTAATACCATTAAAAATCCTTGGGCCTTGACAAAGGAATGGAGACTAGCCTTGAATGCACTCCGCCACCAACAGTATGGTTGTATGGTATGGGGGTAACTAGCATGGAAGTCAATGACTTCTAATAATTCCTATAGATTGTTTAAAGTTAATTTGATCAAAGTAGCATCCATCAAAGAGTTTAGGAACTTGTTTTTGGCTAACTATTTTTTTCATCCTAAGGCATGAATGTTTAGGAGCTCGAAGGTGTTTGGCTAAACCATCCTGGAGCGTAGTATTCCTAAAGAATATAATAAGGAGATTTATAGTCCCAACATGTACAAGCCCATTAAAATGTAACATCCGCTCTGGCGCACTGAGAGAACTTATTCTTTGAGGACACTTGCTCGCAAGTGATCCGAATTATTATGCTCTTAAAACATTTGATTTTGATTATGAGGCGTTATGGGTTGATGACATGTTTTACTACATTGACATAGACAGGTGTTATTGACTTGGTTTACTAAGTGTGCAGGATTTTGGACCTCGAGGATGTAGAAGCATTGATGGAAACCCTTGGACTCTGGATTGAGTCAGGGAGTGTACCATTTGGGATTGATTGTTTCACTGTGATATTAGTGCATCTGATTAGATGATATGATATGGATATATCCTGACATGATTTGTTGATGATGCACGCTGACGATAACTTGCTGACCAGACTCACATGTGGAGTAAAGGGGTCATGCACGACTACTATAGATGTTGAGGGAGAGGTGTGGACAACAACCCTGCCATAGCCTAGTAGCACTCTCGCCATGGCTCGAACTATAGGTTGACGTTTACCTAGTTCGAGAGGACCCACAATGTTGTGAGGGTAGACTACGACAATCGCTCACGATGATTCTAAGGGGCACGCAATAAGGCAGGGGTCTTATTCCTTAGAGGCCCTTAGTCTCCCACAAGTTCACCTGGTGGAGTGTTGACTCCAAGGGTTATTGATGTCTACCAAGTCATTCGAGAGGAGAGTGGCACCCTTGGAGCATGTGGTGCATCCTGAAGGGCACGTCGCACAAGAAAAATGGAAAGAGGCCAATGGAACCCTTGGAGCATGTGGTGCATCCTGAGGGGCACATCATGCAAGAAAAATGGAAAGAGGCGAGTGGCACCCTTGGAGCACGTAGTGCATCCTGAAGGGCACGTCGCGCAAGGGAACAGATGAGGCGAGTGGCACCCTTGGAGAATCTAGTGCGTCCTGAAGGGCACGTCACGTTGTTATTGATAAATCAATGAACCTAGATGTCCTTAGGATGAACAATGAGATAAGAATTTAAAAAAAAAATTCCCTAATAAAATGTTGCCCATCATGAAAATTAAGGTCTAGGTCTAAATTATGCTAGTGGTAAAATTTTATCATTTTTATAAAAAGTAAAATAAAATAAATAAATAGAGTATGATCTTTGTTAAATCTTGTAATACAGAGGGAGTAAGAAAGTTAATTTATTCATAAAAAAAAATCTATTGGAATAAAATTTAAAAAGGGAATTAATTGTTTTATTATTTTTGATAATTTAAAATATATTAATTAAATGAGAAAATGGAAAAAGGGTTAATTTCCACACCTGCCTTTTTGAGTTCTAATTAAAAAGGGGAAAGAGGGAAAATCTAAAATATTAGGAAACTAGGAAAATAGGTAAACATAAAAAGGGAAAAAGGGAACAAAAGGGAAAAAATAGAAAGTCAAACTTAGTAAAGTATCTACCATTAAGAGCATTCTAATTTAAACTGAACTAGCAATTTAATAGTGGGGAAAGTCATGAAAACCTGTAAGAGAATTTGGGGACACCTAGGAGTGATTCTAAGAGTGACTCTAGGTGGGTGAGGGAAATAAGAGAATTTAAATTAATTAATGGAGGAATGTAGGGGATGGGTGACACTTGTACGAAGTGGAATTTTTAGGAATTTATTTTAAAACTTTAATTAAATGAGATTTTAGGAAAGAAAGGGAGTTCGAAACTCTATATAATTAAGGAAGGAGAAGGATGGAGGATCTTCTTTGGTTGCGTAACGTTACGCTGTAGAAATGTCTACTTGACTGACTTGCTTGTGGGAGTTGGGATACCCAGCTCGGTGAGGAGTGGAAGCTTGGCCTTGCGAGGTGAGGTGGGAGCTAGCTGAATCTCTGGATAGTGTGTCTGGCCCCTTTGCAGCTCAGGGGCTAAGGGGAAAGAAGAGTACCCCTAGCATTGGTTGGGAGGTACCAGTGAAGTCTCGCCAGTCGAAAAGAGGGATTTGCATGGAGCACGTGGGACGTCACTCAGAGCGGGCGATCAGGAAACGGTACGATCTCTTCATTTTTGTATGGTAGATTGTTGTAGGATTTATGCTTGGATCTGCATGTTTAATGGAGTAAGTAAACTGATTGTCTAGATTGATGATTGAAATTTTTCTATCCTAGATCGATGACTGATTGAATCCCATGGCCTTCATTTCTCGCATGTCTTGACCACCTTGTGGTGTTTTATTTGTGACCTTGTGGTTGTTTAGCCTTCATACCTAGCTAACCAGTCCTCACCTAAGCAGTCTACCAGGAGCCTGATCTACGGTCATCACCTCGGCATTAATAGACCTATGGATCTCAATGCCCTTCTTTTCTGTGCGATGATGATGAGGGAAGGACATTCCTGTCAGCCATCTACCTCCATTATTTCCTTGGGATGATGGTTTTCCTTGCACCCTGATGCGTTTATTTAACCCAACAGAATTTGATTGTTGCCAAAGTTTTTCTATAAACTCGACATGTTTATATCTAGTTGTTATCTCGTTTTTACCTCGTTTTTATATCTCGCTGGACATTCCTTCTTTTTATATTTCGTTTGTTTTCCTGGTGAATGCTACTTCGTTGGATGCACCTGGTTGACTTTGGGGCGAAATGTACCCAACAAACCTTTTATTCTGGTAAGTTGTTCATTGCCCGGCAGTCAACCACTACATGATTTTCGTTGACAACAAGTGTATAACTGATTAAAATGAACTTTACTTCTGGTCTTGGATGGCGTTTTTAAAAAGAAATAAACTCAACGAATCCATTGAATGTTATCAACCCAACAAATTTATTTTAATGTTATCAACCCAGCGAATTTTTGAATGTGATAGACTCAACTAAAATCTCAGCGAATTTATGGAACGCTATAAACCTAGAGAATTTATTTTGAATGTGATAGACTCAGCTAATAATGTCAGCAAATTTATGGAATGTTATGAACTCATCAAATTATTGAATGTTACAACAACACAAAAAATTTAAACTCAGCGAAAGTATTTGACTGTAATAAACCCTGCAATTGGAATATTGTGCACACAACTGTTTATCCAGTGTTTTTATTTATTTTTCCTTCGACAACAACAGTTTAAACAACACCGTTCTGGTTATCTAGTTAGTCTGGTTAAGTCACCTTTCATACCCAACGAATTTACCTTGAGTTTCAAAGCGTCACCCTCAAATGCCAGGCATTTTTGGCCTTTTAAACGCTACAATTGGTTACCCTCCTTACTACCAGCGATTGGGATTTTCAGACCACAATACTAGCTGGAGGGCGAATGTAATTCAGCCTTCATAATTATGAGTGCTAGCACTTTGCCCAGCACAGTCAGACTGAGTGTTTCAGCTTGAGTAAGTTTATGTCTGATAGTAAGGCCATGCCTAGTGAGCACAGCGAGAATTTTCTCCTTGATGCACACTTCTTGATACTCCTGAACCCCTGCGAAATGTATTTTCTGGAATGCTTGCGATCTGCCTTTGATACCTGGTGATTTTTTCCAGACTGTTAAGCTTGTGCCTTGCCATTGGATACCTAGTGGTTTTTTCGGAGGATAAAACCATGATTATTTCTTACTGGCTGGCGATGGTGCCCTCTTTATGGATGTGTTCCTTTAATGAAGACCTGCGTTGAATGACTTACCTCCTTTGTGTACATATTTTACATTGAATTTATATCTTGACTGTTATGACTTTACCACTGATTGCGTAACAACATCCTTTCCGGTAAGATTACTTTAATGTCTGTCCACTTTTCATTTGGCTAGAAGATAGCAGTCTCACATAGCATTCTTTTTTAGAACAAAATTAATTGATACAACAACCCTTACACAACTTTTACTTAAACCGACAACCTCTAGATCCACTCAGACTATACTTGACGATTTAGTTTCATATTAATTTAACCAAATTCATCCAATTGGATTGTATTTATTGTTTAGGTTTTAATATTGATTATACCGGACTCATTAAATTAGAAGGTAAATATTGCGTTGCGTTGGCATTGACTTATTTCAGCTTGTTAAATTGATTTGCTAAATTTAGATCCGTTGGATTGCATTTAATGTTAAATATACGGTACATTAAGGACTAAATTGTAAATTAATATTGTTATTTAGTGGGATAATTGCAGCTTGCGCTTTAATCTTTTTAGCGTCGTCTATGAGGGGAATTGCTAAAAATAGATTGCTTCTAATGATAAAATTTAGATTTTTTCCATTTCAAATTGTAATCAATATTGTTTAGATTGGCATGTTTGACTGAGTTGTGATTCAGACATGCTGATTTAGAGGGTAAGTTATGTTGCTTTAGATTGGTATCTATTGTCTGATTTAGACGTGTATAAGGGGTTGGGTTGCTGACGAATTCATGTGTTGGATTGTGTCTTCCTTGTTGTCGTCCTCTTGTGTCTCGACGACCTAATGCTGGGGTGCGAGTGTAGGCTTGTGCCAATTGTTTTGCCTCCTAGCTCACTGGATTTTCTTGAATCCTTGGTCCCATTAGGTTTGTTGCACCAAGGTTATTGACGCACCTATTGTTGGGGAATGACATGATTCTAGATGAGGGGATCAAGGAGCGCCCTATTTGATAGAGGCGAACAATAAGTTGGCTGGATTCCGTGTTACCCAGTGTGGGTGTTGATCATCAAAGTCATTTTTGGTGCATGGGTTGAACACCTTCATGTGTTTGGGTTGCGTGCCTTGAGGTTCTAGTCTTGTTCATCATTAGTCATTGTTTCGGGAGGGGGATGTTGTCCCCTAGCTTGTAGGCATGTCTTATTTGTGTTCGGCAGGTAGTCGTTTCTCCTTGTTGTTCTACATATGTTTTCCCAGTTGTTCTTGTGCCAGTGCATGGAGTCATAGTTGCCTAGACTGCGTGCTTGTGTTCGTCGTCAGTTGTGTGGTTAACTGTTGTTGTTGTCACCTTCTTGCCTCTTAACCCAACCAAAAAAAATAAAAATATTTGCACCTTTTTTTTTCGCTTGTAGTCATAACGATGGGGACGTTACATATGGTATCAGAGTGGGTTCAACCTTGCAACTATGGATCATCATGCTTTCCACTATAGTAAACCCTTGAGTCTTAACCTAACGCTATTTAAAACTTTAACTTGCCCTTGCGATAATCACTGTTAGATGACACCATAGAGATTCACAGTGAGGTATCATTGATGGAAGTGTGACGCCTCCAGAATTTCCGCGCTCTCAGAGTCTGACCCTAAGGGGAGGAACAAGTCCTTGGGTTGGATTTGCTTGTAGTAAGGGATGATGGTGGTCTAAAAAGGCCCTTCCAGGTAATTTCAAAGGCCTTGATTCACCATCAGTACTGAGATGAGGCCAGGGCACCTGTACCCCTAAGGGTCCAAAATTCACCCTAGCTAGTAGCATTAGCATCCACCGAGAACTCGAGAGAGTTGAGTTTTCAAGTCCATGAGTGTTGCAGATGGCTGTGCCGTCGAGGCATGGTTGTAGAGCAAGGCATTGTGCTTCACGCTTCGTGATCATGACCTCCAGCATGAAGGTCTGCTCGATGGTATTTCACTGAAGGGGAACGCTCTTCTATGGAAAAAGATGCTCCTACCACTTTGAACATGGTCGTCGACGACGTGTCATGGGAACTGTTCTAGGAACGGTTCCAGAAGAGGTATCTTTCCGAGGAATTCATTGACTATCATCTCAACGAGTTTGACACCTTGCGACAGGGCAATCATACGGTGCCAAGTACAAGGACCATTTTTGGAGCTTCTTCGGTGTGCTCCGCACCCTCATCGAGAAAGTTGAGGTCAACAAGTTTGGGTTGGCATTTGCATTGGAATTAAGCTTCTACTTTGAGTACCAAGATTACTGGACCAAAGAAAGTATGTTGGAATGTGGGGAGCCACATTTCTAGCACGACTACCTAGTGAAGAGGGCTAGAGAATTTGGATCAGTCAGACCCACTACCTTGGGAGATTTGGGCAAGGCCTATCAGAATCTTGCAACATTGAATAACTCCCAGGCAGAGAACTAGTTGACTTTTCTCAAGACCTTAGGTACCGTCGTTGATCAAACGCTTAGTATTTGATTGATCTGGATGCTACTGAGAGTTCCATTATGGTGCCACGTTAAAAAGGATTAAAGTAGAGACAGTCGAACAAGATGAGTTCAGCTTTGTAGAGATGGCTTTGGGAGCCAATCAGAGGGTTGGAGGAAGGGTTATGGGTTGTACCCTTAACCTGGGAGACTTTGTCACCAGGGCCAACCTGTACGGCATGATCTTAGGATCTTTTGATGTCATAATCAGTATGGACTGGTTGGAATCGCTTGAGGTGATACTCAACTGTAAGACGAAGCGATTGAGCTTGGTCAATGTGAGGGGAAAAGACACGTGATTGTAGCTCGGAACCAGGGAGTTTTCCTTGAGGTTCATCTCTTCCTTATAGCTAAGGAAGAGCACGCGCAAGAGGTGTATGCATTATGCGATCCTTGCATTAAAAGAAAAGTGAGAAGCAGAAGGTCTAGAACACCTTCTGGTGGTGAGAGAGTTTGTAGACATCTTTCCAAAGGAGCTACTTGGGATGCCACCAGAGAGGGAATTGTAGCTTACTATAGACCTAAAACCAGGGACTAAACCAATAGCTCGGACGCCTTATCGGATGTCGACCCCAGAGTTACAGGAGTTGAGAATGCAACTGAAAGAGTTGTTGGACCTGGGACTGATACGTCCAAGTGTGTCACCATGGGGTGAGCCTGTTATTTTCATACAAAAGAAGGATGGGTTGTGGAGGATATGCATTGACTACCGTCAATTGAACAAGGCCACGATCAAGAATCAATATCCGTTGTCGAGGATTGATGATTTGTTCGATCAGATGAAGGGTGCGACGGTGTTCTCGAGGATCGACTTGCAATCGGGATACCACCAATTATGGATTAAGGAGGATGACGTCCCTAAGACCACCTTTAAGATGAGGTTGGGACATTATGAGTTTATTGTTTTACCACTTGGACTGACGAATGCCCCATGGGTATTCATGAGGTTGATGAATGGGGTGTTCCGCGAGTACTTGGATGAGTTTGTCCAAGTACTCATTGAAGATATTTTGATCTACTCTCGAATGATGGAGGAGCATGATGAGCACTTGTGCTTGGTACTATAGTGTCTGCGAGAGAGAAAATTGTATGGGAAGCTATCCAAATGCTCATTTTATCAATCGAAGATCCACTACTTAGGGCATGTCATCTCTGGTGAAGGTATCGCTATGGATCCAGTGAAGGTTGAGGCTATTATGGAATGGCTTGTGCCGAAAAATGTCTTGAAAGTGTGTAGCTTCATGGGTTTAGAAGGATACTATCGACAGTTCGTTGAGGGATTTTCGAAGATAGAAAATCTGATCATGGAGTTGCAGAAGAAGAACAAGAAGTTTGTTTGGACCGAGAAATGGGCGGAAGCATTTCGAAGGCTCAAGGAGTTGTTGACAACAACACCGATATTAAAGGTCCCAGACATGGACGCGGACTTCTTGGTATGCACTGACACATCCAAGGAAGGCTTAGGCAGATTCTTGATGCAAGATAGTTGATTGGTCGCTTACATCTTGAGGAACTATGCGACGCACGATTTGGAGTTGTTAGCCATCATTTATGCCTTGAAGGTTTGGAGACACTACCTTGTTGGATGACACTTTGAACTAAAGATGAACCACTGTGGACTACAACACATCTTTACGCAAAGCGACCTGAATGAACAGTAGCAACATTGGTCGACATTACTTAGAGAGTACGACTTCGAGATTACTTACATAAAAGGAACAGTGAAATGAGTGGTAGATGCATTGAGCCGGAGACCATGCATATTTTCGGTGTTGCCTCTTCAGATGAATCTACATGTGACTCCCACTTGACTGCCCCTTGGCGAACAGTCGCTTACACCAAGACCTTCCACACACAAGCCCGAAGAGCTTCTATGCTCCTCCAATCCCGTATCGGGATTTCTTGTCACCCACAGGACACTTGTTTGATCTCTTGGTAATTTCCTTGGGAAATTGGGTCTCGCGATTTTGCGAAACTCGCAGCACTGTTCTCATGCAAATCAAAGCACCGAACCCTGAGTGCTGATGGTCAAAGTCAACGACTCGGGATATCGCCACTCGCGATCTCAACCTTCTGAATTTTCAAAACCTGAACTCCAAGGTGCCGATTTCCCGATATGAGGCCACCTGTCCTCCACTGTATCTCATAGTCCCACTCGCCACGTTCCTTCCTTCTCTCGTGCGATCGGGAATCACGAGATCGCGATTTCACTAACCCAAATCCATTACAATGAAAATCTCCGAATGCCGAATCCCGACCTCGCAGAATCTGTTGCCACGCGTCCCTACTCCGATTGACGGCCCCGAATAACTCGGGAAATCGCGACTCGCGATTTCAACGAGTCTGCGCCTTACCTCGTAAAACGTCGAGTGTCGATATGCGATGGTTTTTGATTTCCTTCGCGCGCCCAGGGGTTAAGTCCCATGCAGCTTCTCCCCACTCTGACGATCGTCGGGACTTCGCGATTTCCTCCCGCGTATCCTATCCATTGGTTCCCGCCTTGGAGGTTCCTCTACCCCAAAGCTCCTTCTTGTTCAAGCCTCTTCTCCTGGGTCTGATCCTTCTGTGCTCACAATGGAACTATCACTCCTGAGATTTATAGCCTCGACTCCTTCAGAGACCCTTCGAGCTCTCCGCTCGTACTCAACCTTCAACAATTCTCGAAGTGTTGAAATTACCCGGATTCTGTGCACTCGCGGTCACAGTAATCCCTCCCTTCCTTTGCTCATACAAACTACTGAGGCTTCTAACCCGGCCTGCACTCCTCCTGCTCGGCTCTGGTGACCCAACTCAATACTGGGCAAATGAAAATAAGAGCTCCAATGTCTAGCCTCCTCAACGCACTCTGTGCGGAGGAATTCAACTGCACTCTATGCAGGAATATCTCGACTCAGACAGAGAAACAATTTAAAACTTATTCTCTCAATCGCTCAGATTTCGAACCTACCATGAAATCACATACACAGCATATAAAACAAAGGCATAACAAGAAGCAAATATGCAACAACATAATATCAACCACACACAGAGAATAATCACAGCCATGGAATTGAATCAAAGATTTCCTATTAATTCAATTGTTGTACATGGGGATTCTGCTCACAGTTCACTGCTTTGCTCTCCTTCTTCTTGCTCCTGTATGAATGCTAAATAATTATGAATGAATGATACAATGTACAAGGAGGGTGCCTATATTCCGTTTCCCTCTCAAAGTCTACAACTATCAAATCTACAGTTAATTCCTATCTAATAGCATTAAAACTAATAAATGCCTTCCTATCTACAATACAATACAAGTGCTCTTCTTATGAATGCTTTCATTTAAATGACGGCGCAACAACTTTCCAAAGTATTCAAAATTTATGTGCTGGCACTGTCGAACTGTTCTCTCGCCCCCACGCGCTGGCTCGCTTGATGAGGTGTGGATGCTCCTGCATCATACTCCTCGGCTCAAAAGATTTCATGGGCTCCTATCCATGAGCTCCTGCATAGTCTGCCCATGTTTCTGTATTTCGGCCTCTATCTCCCAGCTGGCATCCTCCACTGGGTGGTTTTTCCATTTTACCAAGTAGTCAAAATATTGCTTTCTCTGGGTTTTCCTTCCTACCCTTTTATCCAGTATGCACTCCATCTGAGGCTTCTGTGCAACTGGTAACTACTTCTGCCACTGGATCACTGGTTCCTCAGTTCCCGAGTCTGCTTCTGCAGCCCTGTAGGGGTATAAATCCGAAATATTGAAAATCGGAGATATCCCGATGCCCTCTGGCAACTCAATTTCATATGCATTTTCCCCGAATTTCTTTAGGACTCTGCACGGTCTGATTTTTTTCATTTTGAGCTTGTTGTATGTTCCCCTTGGGAACCTCTCCTTCCTCAAGTGCGCCAGAACCATGTCCCCAACTTCAAACTGAAGTTGCCTCTTTAGCTGATCGGCTCTACGCTTATATTCCTGATTTGATCTCTACAGTCGCTGCTTCACCTCCGTGTGAAGTTCTTACATCGCCTCAGCGAATTCTCCAGCTCTCGCGCTGCTAGTTTCATCCTGTTCTGACTCCCTGAGCTCAGAAACTCCTCTCGGTTGTGTCCCATACAAAATTTGAAATGGACTCTTACCTGTACTCCTGTTCACAGAATCGTTGTATGCAAATTCTGCTTGCGGTAGGATCTGATCCCAACTACTGTGATGCTCTGTCACCAGACTTCTCAATAAATCCCCCAGGCTTCTATTGACCACCTCGGTCTGTCCATCTGTCTGCAGATGGTATGCTGAGCTAAATTCTAAATTAGTTCCCATCTTTCTCCATAGTTTCCTCCAAAAATGACCTATGAACTTCGTATCTCGATCCGAGACTATGCTTCTCGGCAATCCATGCAATCGCACAATCTCTTTGAAAAATAAATTCGCGATGTGGGTCGCATCGCTGGTCTTATGACACGGAATAAAATGTGCCATCTTCGAGAACCTGTCCACCACCACAAAAATGGAATCAACTCCTCATTGTGTTCTCGGCAAACCTAGAACAAAATCCATGCTAATGGCCTCCCATGGCCTCTCGGGTATAGGCAACGGCTGATAGAGCCCTGTGTTCTGCTTTCGGCCCTTCGAATGTTGACATACCCTGCATCTGTCAAAAAATATTTTTACATCTGCACGCATACCAGGCCAATAATACGATTCTCTCAGCTTGGCGAATGTTTTATCATGTCCGAAATGACCTGCTAGTCCACCGCTATGCTTCTCCTTTACCAAATTCTCCCTCATGGAGCAATTTGGTATGCACAATTGATTTCCTTTGAACAACAATCCATACTGGATCAGGAAATCTATCCAAGGACTCGGATCCCTGAGGACTGGGTTCTCAGCTGCTTCGTATGCTTCTCCGAAGTCTGCATCACCTGCATACATATCTTTCATATTCTCAAACCCCAGCGTTTTCACTCTGAATTCCTACAGCAATAAACATTTAGTGCTCAAAGGGTCAGCCACTTTGTTAGCAGTCCCCAAAATGTGCTTTATCACGAATGTAAAATTTTGCATGTACTCTACCCATTAGACATGCTTTTGATTCAGCTTCTCCTGCTGACTTACAAACTGCAATGCATGATTATCGCTATACAAAACGAATTCCTTGGGTATCAAGTAATGCCTCCACTTCTTCAATGCCTGTATGATGGCATAGAACTCTTTATCATATGTGGAGTATTTCAGCTTTGCATCATCCAGCTTCTCGCTGAAGTATGCCACAGGTCTGTCATCCTGACTCAAGACCCCTCCAATAGCATATCCACTAGCATCGCATTTCACCTGAAAGATTTTCTGAAAGTCAAGCAACACTAGCACTGGTTGCTCTGTTATCTTTCGCTTCAGCAAATTGAAGCTCTTTTCAGCCTCTGTTGTCCAATGAAAAAATTTATGCCGCTTCTTTACCGTATCCATCATCGCTGCACTAATTCCACTAAAATTTCGAATGAATTTTCTGTAGAAGCTAGCGAGTCCATGGAAACTCCTTACCTCAAAAACATTTCTCGGCGATGTCCAATTCCTGATTACTTCAACCTTCTCAGGATCCATCTTCAACTCGTTTGCCGAAATCACAAAACCCAAATAAACGAGTTATGTCTGCATGAAGGAACATTTCTTCAAATTTATCAGCAGCTTCTCCTGCTGTAATCTCCTCATCACCGTGGCCAAATGCCTCAAGTGTTCAGCCTTGGTATTGCTGAAAATTAAAATATCATCCAGGTACACGACCATAAATTTGCCAATGAATTCCCTCAGGACTTCATTCATTAGCCTCATGAATGTGATCGGTGCATTTGTCAAGCCAAACGGCATGACCAACCATTCGTACAAACCCTCGTTTGTTTTGAATGCTGTCTTCCATTCATCTCCCTCTCTCATCCGGATCTAATGGTATCCGCTCTTGAGATCAATCTTTGAAAAATAATTTGCCCCACTTAGGCAATCCATCAAGTCATCCATTCTCGGCAGTGGAAATCTGTACCTTATGGTAATCTTATTAATTGCCCTGGAGTCTGTACACATCCTCCAGCCTCCATCCTTCTTCGGGCTCAGTACTGTCGGAACAACACATGGACTTAGACTCTCTCTGACTAGTCCCTTGTCCAGCAGATCCTGTACCTGCCTTTTGACCTCCTCGTTCTCCTGAGGCGTCAACCTGTATGCTGCCTTATTTGGCAAACTTGCTCCAGGTATGATTTCAATGTGGTGACTCACACTCCTCATCGGTGGCAACGAATGAGGTAGTTCGTCCACAATGATATCAGCAAACTCTCCCAACAGTTCCTGAATTTCATCCGACAAGTCGTCCACTCTTGTGCTTGTCAGGACGATCTTCGGTTTCCTGACCACAAAGAATTGTGGATCTTCATTCTTCTCCATCTCTGTGAGAAGCTCTTTCCCACTCATGAGAAGTATCACGCTGCTCGCTTCCGGCTTCACTTATTTATCTTTTATCGACAGTAATGTGTGTGTCTTCCCATCCTTCTCCAAGGTGTAGGTGTTCATCCTCCCATCATGAACAACATTTCTATCATACTGCCATGGTCTCCCCAATAATACGTGACAGACATCCATGGGTATAACATCACACAGAATTTTATCTTTATATTCACCCATTTTAAATTCAACCAAGCATTGTTTTGTAACACTTACCTGGTGTCCTTTCTGCAACCATGACACTTTGTATGGACTCGGGTGTCTGTTCGTCTCCAGCTCTAGATTTTCCACCATCTCGGTCGAAACGAGATTATCGGTGCTCCCGCTGTCCACTATGACCTTACATTTCCAGCCCTTGGCCTTGCACGTGGTCCTGAACAGCCTGCATCTTTGTGTTGTGTCCTCCACCTCTTCCTCAGGTTTCAAGAGAACTTTGTGCATTGTCAGCGACTTCCCACTTCCAGTGTCTTCGTCCTCCACGTCATGCCTCTTCACCTCAGCGACGTGAGCTTTTCCTCTGTCCATTTTCCTGTTTGGACAATCCACGGATTTGTGTCAGTATTTTCCACATGTAAAAAATGTGATAATTCCTCCTCGCCCTCTTCCTCGACCTCGGGTATGAGGAAAAGTGTTCACGTCAGCATATCCTCCTTGCTGATCAATTTTCTACCTCCTCGGCTTAGCATATTGCTGCCTCTACTGTGAGGTTCCACCCCGTTCAGATTTTTCCTGAGGTCTCTTCCAATCATCCTTGGGATTTTGAGTTCTTTCTTGGGAAATTGCTTTGCCTCAGGGCTGGCTCCTGCCTCGCCCTCGCTATCCCTGCTTGTGGCTCGGCTTCTCTTCGGATTTTAAAGCCATCTGGTATGCATCTTCAACTGTTCGAATGGTAACCATGCTTAGCTCGTCTTGAATGTCATACCTCAATCCATTCAAGTATCTCGCCACCTTTTCGTCATCACTCTCCTGATGCCCAGCTCAAATGTTGAGCCTGTAGAATTCCTCGGTGTACTCCTTCACCGACATCATCTTCTGTCTCAGGTTCTGCATTCGCCTGAACAGAGTGATCTGGGAATCTCTGGGGATGAACTTCACCTTCAGCTTAGCGATCATCCTGTCCCAGATTTTGATCTTTTGTTTGCCTTTGCAGCGCCTATCAACCTGCAACTCATCCCACCATAAGGCTGCATGTCCTTTCAGCTTAGTAACTGCATGACTTACCTTCTTGTCCTCTTCGATATCTTCGTAATCAAAGTAGGTGTCGAGTGCTCGGATCCAATCCAGCAACTCTTCTACATTTAGACTCCCCTCATAGACGGGAATGTCCATCTTTGTCTTCGAGCTCATCCTCAAAATGGCTCTGATCAACCGCTTGGTTGATGCGTCTTCTGCAGTGAATTCTTCTGCATCGTGTCCAGCCTCTTCTTCCACCTCCGAATCACTGAACTCTTCTGCGCCGACTCCGTGCCTTTGGGTGGTCTCCATCTCTTCGATTCTCGCCCTGAGATCTTGTATTTGACGTTCCATTTCTAGGTTACCTGCTGGTCTGCCCCTTCTTCGCGCGTCCCTATCCTCACGATCAGGTGATTTTCTTTCTCGTCTCGGTGGCATGGTGTAATCCTTGTCCCTGCTTCAGAAAGAAAAGACTCCAAGCTCTGATACCACTTGACTCCCACTTGACTGCCCCTCGGCGAACAGTCGCTTACACCAGGACCTTCCACACACAGGCCCGAAGAGCTTCTATGCTCCTCCAATCTCGTATCGGGATTTCTTGTCACCCACAGGACACTTGTTTGATCTCCCGGTAATTTCCTCGGGAAATCGGGTCTCGCGATTTCTCGAAACTCGCAGCACAGTTCTCGTGCAAATCAAAGCGTCGAACCCCGAGTGCCGATGGTCAAAGTCAACGACTCGGGATATCGCCACTCGCAATGTCAACCTTCTGAATTTTCAAAACCCAAACTCCAAGGTGCCGATTTCCCGATATGAGGCCACCTGTCCTCCACTGTATCTCGTAGTCCCACTCGCCATGTTCCTTCCTTCTCTCGTGCGATCGGGAATCGCGGGATCACGATTTCACTAACCCAAATCCCTTACAATGAAAATCGTCGAATGCCAAATCCCGACCTCGCGGAATCTGTTGCCACGTGTCCCTACTCCGATCAACAGCCCCGAATAACTCGGGAAATTGTGACTCACGATTTCAACGAGTCTGCACCTTGCCTCGTACAACGCCGAGTGCCGATATGCGATGGTTGTTGATTTCCTTCATGCACCTAGGGGTTAAGTCCCATGCAGCTTCTCCCCACTCTGACGATCGTCGGGACTTCGTGATTTCCTCCCACGTATCCTGTCCGTTGGTTCCCGCCTTGGAGGTTCCTCTACCCCAAAGCTCCTTCCTGTTTGAGCCTCTTCTCCTGGGTCTGATCCTTCTGTGCTCACAATGGAACTATCCCTCCTGAGCTTTATAGTCTCGACTCCTTCAGAGACCCTTCGAGCTCTCCGCTCATACTCAACCTTCAACAATTCTCGAAGTGTTGAAATTACCTGGATTCTGTGCACTCGCAGTCACAGTAATCCCTGCCTTCCTTTGCTCATACAAACTACTGAGGCTTCTAACCCGGCTTGTACTCCTCCTGCTTGGCTCTGGTGACCCAACTCAATACTGGGCAAATGAAAATAAGAGCTCCAATGTCTAGCCTCCTCAATGCACTCTATGCGGAGGATTTCAACTACACTCTATGCAGGAATCTCTCGACTCAGACAGAGAAATAATTTAAAACTTATTCTCTCAATCGCTTAGATTTCGAACCTACCATGAAATCACATACACAGCATATAAAACAAAGGCATAACAAGAAGCAAATATGCAACAGCATAATATCAACCACACACAGAGAATAATCACAGCCATGGAATTGAATCAAAGCTTTCCTATTAATTCAATTGTTGTACATGGGGATTCTGCTCACAGTTCTCTGCTTTGCTCTCCTTCTTCTTGCTCCTGTATGAATATTGAATAATTCTGAATGAATGATACAATGTACAAGGAGGGTGACTATATTCTGTTTCCCTCTCGAAGTCTACAACTATCAAATCTACAGTTAATTCCTATCTAACAGCATTAAAACTAATAAATGCCTTCCTATCTACAATACAATACAAGTGCGCTTCTTATGAATTCTTTCATTCAAATGACAACGCAACAACTTTCCAAAGTATTCAAAATTTGTGTGCTGGCACTGTCCAGCTGTTCTCTCACCCCCATGTGCTGGCTCGCTTGATGAGGTGTGGATGCTCCTGCATCAACGTGAAAAGATTCTAGCTACAGTGCAATGATGACTAGTACAAAGAGGTCAAGGGTTTTATCGGACAAAACAAAATGATGGTACCAAGATTTGAAGGATTACGATTAACGATGATGGATTATTGAGGTTTAAAAATTGGATCTATGTACCACCAAACGACGAGTTGAGGATGTTGATCCTGAGCGAGGCTCATAGAGCAGTTTACATGGCTCACCCTGGAGTCACGAAGATGAGGGAAGACCTTAAACCCTTATTCTTCTGGAATGGAATGAAGGCAGACATAGTCAACTATGTGGCCAGATGTATTGAATGCCAGCATGTAAAGGATGAACATAGACACCCAACAAGATTACTACAACCACACGCTATTCTGAAATCGAAATGGGAGGTTATTTCAATGGATTTTATTGTTGGATTGCCACTAACGGCAAGGAGACATGACTCGATTTTCGTAGTAGTAGACACTCTGACGAAGAGTGCTCACTTTATTCTTGTGCGTATGACGTATCAGGCACCTAACATAGCTAGAGTTTTCATTAGTGAGATTGTGAGGTTGCATGGCATGCCTAAGAGGATTATATCCGATCGAGGATCAATGTTTACTGGATGATTTTGGATGAGTTTTCAAGAGGCCTTGGGAACCCAACTTAACCATAGTACTGCGTATCACCCGGATACTACGGGCAGACCGAGCAACAAACTAGACCTTGGAGGACATGTTGTGCCTGTACGTGATGGACCAACAAGGGTATTGGGAATAATTCTTGCCACTGGTGGAATTCGCTTATAACAAAAGTTACCAAAGAACCATTGAGATGACGCCTTTCAAGTTTCTTTACAGGTGACCGTATCAGATGCATTTGAGTTGGGATCGGCTTGAGGATAGGGTCCTAGTGGGACTAGAAGTGATCCAAGAAGTGGAAGAGAAAATGAAACCAGAAGACAAAGGATTAAGGAAGCGTGGGATCAACATAATAGTTATGATGATGCACATCGTGTCGACCATAGTTACGATATGGCGACAAAATATTTTTGCGGTGGAAACCGTATAAGAGTTCGATCAAGTTTGGAAAAGTGGTTATACTCTCTTCTATGATATTGTAGAAAAGAGAGGCCCATGACCTTTTGACTAGCCTTGCAGATTCCTTAGGCGTATGCACGATGTCTTTCACGTCTCTGTCTGAGACATTATGACTAGTGATCCTACAAATGTTTTGACTTGAGCACCTTGCGATGTCGGATGAGGGTGTTCTCACGGCTGAGCTGATCTGCATCCTGGATAATCACATTCGACATCTATGGTGTCGAACAGGAGATCAGGTCAAGGTCTAGTGGGACAACTATAGTCCACACTCGGCAACCTGGGAGGACGCATATGATATGCGCCAGCCGTTTCCATTTTTGTTTGATAGATAGACTTATAATACTATGATACACTTTATTTCAGCATTTATACTGTGAAACTTCAGGACGAAGCTTAGACCAAGAGGGACACACTGAGCGAACTTATTCTTTGAGAACACTTGCTCGCAAGTGATTTGGATTATTATGTTGTTAAAACACTTGATTTTGATTATGAGGCATTATGGGTTGATGACATGTTGTTTTACTACATTGACATAGATAGGTTCTATTGACTCGGTTTACTGAGTGTGCAGGATTTTGGACCTTGAGGATGCAAAAGCATCGATGGAACCCCTTGGAATCCTGATTGATTTAGGGAGTGTACCATTTGGTTTTGATTGTTTTACTGTGATATTAGTGCATCTTATTAGATGATATGATATGGATATATTCTGACATGATTTGTTGATGATGCAGGTTGACGATAGATTTCCGACCAAACTCACATATTAAGTAAAGGGGTCATGCACGACTACCAGAGATGTTGAGGGAGAGGTGTGGACAATAGCCCTGCCACAGCCTACTACCACTCCCACTGTGGCTCAAACTGTAGGTTGACGTTTACCTAGTTCGAGAGGACCCATGATGCCATGAGGGAAGATTGTGACAATTGCTCATGATGATTCTAAGGGGCACACAATAAGGCAAGGGCCTTATTCCTTAGAGGCCCTTAGTCTCCCAAAATTTCACCTGGTGAATTATTGACTCTAGGTTTTATTGATGTCTACCAAGTCAGTCGATTGGCGAGTGGCACCCTTGGAGCACGTGGTGCATCCTGAAGGGCACGTCGTGCAAGAAAAATGGAAAGAGGAGAGTGGCACCCTTGGAGCACGTGGTGCATCCTGAAGGGTACGTCATGCAAGAAAAATGGAAAGAGGCGAGTGGCACCCTTGGAGCACGTAGTGCATCTTGAAGGGCACATCGCGCAAGGGAACAGATGAGGCGAGTGGCACCCTTGGAGCACCTAGTGCTTCATGAAGGGCACGTCTCTTTTTTATTGATAAATGAATGAACCTAGATGGCCTTAAGATGAACAATGAGATAAGAGTTTTTAAAAACATTTTCCCTAATAAAATGTTGCCCATCACGAAAATTAAGGTCTAGGTCTAAATTATGCTAGTGGTAAAATTTTATCCTTTTCATAAATAAATAAAGAGTATGATCTTCGTTAAATATTGTAACATAGAGGGAGTAAGAAAGTTAATTTATTCATAAAAAAAAAAAAACTGTTGGAATAAAATTTAAAAAGGGAATTAATTGTTTTATTATTTTTGATAATTTAAAATATATTAATCAAATGAGAAAAGGGAAAAAGGATTAATTTCCACACCTGCCTTTTTGAGTTCTAATTAAAAAGGGGAAAGAGGGAAAATCTAAAATATTAGGAAACTAGGAAAAGAGGTAAACATAAAAAGGGAAAAAGGGAACAAAAGGAAAAAAACAGAAAGTCAAACTTAGTAAAGTATCTACCATTAAGAGCTTTCTAATTTAAACTGAACTAGCAATTTAATAGTGGGGAAAGTCATTAAAACATGTAAGAGAATTTGGGGATACCTAGGAGTGATTATAGGAGTGACTCTAGGTGGGTGAGGGAAATAAGAGAATTTAAATTAATTAATGGAGGAATGTAGGGGATGGGTGACACTTGTACGGAGTGGAATTTTTAGGAATTTATTTTTAAAACTTTAATTAAATGAGGTTTTAGGAAAGAAAGGGAGTTCAAAACTCTATATAATTAAGGAAGGAGAAGGATGGAGGATCTTCTTTAGTTGCGTAACGTTACACTACAAAAATCTCTACTTGACAGACTTGCTTGTGGGAGTTTGGATACGCAGCTCGGTGAGGAGTGGTAGCTCATCCTTGCGAGGTGAGATGGGAGCTAACTGAATCTTTGGATAGTGTGTGTGGCCCCTTTGCAGCTTGGGGGGATAAGGGGGAAGAAGAGTACCCCCAGCATTGGTTGGGGGGTACCGTTGAAGTCTCACCTGTCGGCAAGCGGGATTTGCACGGAGCACGCAGGACGTCACTCAGAGAAGGCGATCAGGCAATAGTATGCTCTCTTCATTTTTGTATGGTAGATTTTTGTAGGATTTATGCTTGGATCTGCATGTTTAATGGACTAAGTAAACTGATTTTCTAGATTGATGACTGAAATTTTTCTATCCTATCTCAATGACTGATTGACTCCCATGGCCTTCGTTTCTCGCATGTCTTGACAACCTTGTGGTTTTTTGTTTTTGACCTTGTGGCTGTTTAGCCTTCATCCCTAGCTCACCAGTCCTCCCCTGAGAAGTCGGCTAGGAGCCTAATCTCCAGTCGTCGCCTCGGCGTTAATAGACCTATGGATCTCAACACCCCGCTTTTCTATGCGGGGATGATGAGGGAAGGACGTTCCTGTCAGCCATCTACCTCCATTATTGCCTTGGGATGATGTTTTGCCTTGCGCCCTGATGCATTTATTTAACCCTGCAGAATTTGATTGTGGGCAAAGTTTTTCTATAAACTTGGCATGTTTATATCTAGTTGTTATCTCGTTTTTACCTCGTTTTTATATCTAGTTGGACATTCCTGCTTTTTATATTTCGTTTGTTTTCCTGGTGAATGCTACTTCTTTGGCTGCACCTGGTTGACTTTGGGGTGAAATGTGCCTAGCAAACCTTTTATTCTGGTCAGTTGTTGATTGCCCGACACTCGACCACTACATGCTTTTCATTGACAGCAAGTGTATAACTGATTAAAATGAACTTTACTTCTGGTCTTGGATGGTGTTTTTACAAAGAAATAAACTCGGCGAATATATTGAATGTTATCAACCGAACAAATTTATTTTAATGTTGTCAACCCAATGAATTTTTGAATGTGATAGACTCAGCTAAAATCTCAGCGAATTTATGGAACGCTATAAACCTAGCGAATTTATTTTGAATATGATAGACTCAGCTAATAATCTCAGCAAATTTATGGAATGTTATGAACTCAGCAAATTATTGAATGTTTCAACAACACAACAAATTTAAACTCAACGAAAGTATTTGACTGTAATAATCCCCGTGATTGGAATGCTGTGCACACAACTATTTATCCAGTGTTTTTATTTATTTTTCCTTCGACAAAAATAGTTTAAACAACATCGTTCTGGTTAGCTAGTTGGTCTGGTTAAGTCACCTTTCATACCCAGTGAATTTACCTTGAGTTGCAAAGCGTCACCCTCAAATGCCATGCATTTTTGGCCTTTTAAATGTTTCAATTGGTTACCCTCCTTACTGCCAGCAATTGGGCTTTTGAGACCATGATACCTACCTGGAGGGAAAATGTAATTCAACCTTCATAATTATGAGTGTTAGTAGTTCATCGAGCACAGTCAGATTGAGTGTTTCAGCTTGAGTAAGTTTTTGTCTGACACTAAGGCCATGCCTAGTGAGCACAGCGAGAATTTTCTCCTTGATGCATGCTTCTTGATACTCCTGAACCCCTGCGAAATGTATTTTCTGGAATGCTTGCGATCTGCCTTTGATACTTGGTAATTTTTGCTAGACTACTAAGCTTGTGCCTTGCCATTGGATACCTAGCGGTTTTTCCAGAGGATAAAACCATGATTATTGCTTACTGCTTGGTGATGGTGACCTCTTTATGGATGTGTTCCTTTAATGAAGACCTGCGTTGAATGCCTTGCCTCCTTTGTGTACATCTTTGACATTGAATTTATATCTTGACTGTTATGACTTTACCACTGACTACGTAACAACATCCTTGTCGGTGAGATTATTTTAATGAAAACCCACTTTTCATTTGGCTAGAAGATAGCAATCTCACATAACATTTTTTTTTAGAACATGATTAATTGATAGAACATCCCTTACACATTTTTTACTTAAACCGACAACCTCTAGATCCACTTAGACTAGATTTGACAATTCAGTTTCATATTAATTGAACCAAATTCATCCAATTGGATTGTATTTATTGTTTAGGTTTTAATATTGATTATACCAGACTTGTTAAATTAGAAGGTAACTATTGGGTAGCATTGGCATTGACTTATTTCATCCTGTTAAATTGATTTTCTTTTAGATCCATTCGATTGCATTTAATGTTAAATTGACGGTACATTAAGGACTAAATTGTAAATTAATATTGTTATTTAGTGGGATAATTGCAGCTTGTACTTTAATCTTGTTAACGTCGTCTAAGAGGAGAATTGCTAAAACTAGATTGCTTCTAATGATAAAATTTAGATTTTTTCCATTTCAGATTGTAATCAATGTTGTTTAGATTGGCATGTTTGACTGAGTTATGATTTAGACATGATGATTTAGAGGGTAAGTTATGTTGCTTTAGATTGGTATCTATTGTCTGATTTAGACGTTTATAAGGGGTTGGGTTGCTGACGAATTCATGTGTTGGCTTGCGTCTTCCTTATTTTTGTCCTCTTGTGTCTTGATGACCTAATGTTGGGGTGTGGGTGTAGGCTTGTGTCAATTTTTTTGCCTCCTAGCTCATTGGATTTTCTTGAATCCTTGGTCTCGTTAGGTTTGTTGCGCCAAGGTTATTGATGCACCTATTGTCAGGGAACGACATGATTCAAGATGAGGGGATCAAGGAGTGCCCTATTTGATATAGGCGAATGATAGCTTGACCGGAGTCTGTGTTACCCAGTGTGGGTATTGATCGTTGTAGTCATTTTTTGTGCATGGTTTGAATGCATTCATGCATTTGGGTCATGTTCCTTGAGGTTCTAGTCTTTTTTCATCATTGGTCGTTGTGTCGGGAGGGGGATATTGCCCCTTAGATTGCAAGCGTGTCTTGTTTGCATCGGGCTGCTAGTCGTTCATCCTTGTTGTTCTACGCATGTTTTCCCAGTTGCTCTTGTGCTAGTGCATGGAGTCATAGTTTCCTGGACTGCGTTCTTGCATTCGTCGTCAGTTGTGTGGTTAATTTTTGTTGTCATCNTGTAGTCGTAACGATGGGGATGTTACATAAAACTAAACTTAATGTCATTAAAATTCTTTAGGCCTGCATGAAGGAATGGACACTAGCATTGAATGCACATCACCGCTTAAAATTCAGGTCTAATAAAGTTGAAAAATTTTTAAATTTTAAATTCAAATAAAATTATTATTACAATCTTCCTATGTTTAACATTGAAAATAAAAAACATTTAGAGTCAAATTAACAACTAATAGTTACTAAACTTCACTTAAATTAGTTAATATGGCATAATGCTTTATGAAAAATATCAATTTCATTTAATGAAAGATAAAGCATAATGAAAAATAAAATCATAAAGTATTTTATTAATTAATTTAGCTGAGAAACATGTTAAAAAAATTTTAGAATAAAGGAATTAATTTGATGAGGTTAAACTCCTTCCCTCTCACACAAGGATTCTACATCCATCTAAATTTGAACTTGCACTATTTACATTGCCAACACCTTATCCCAATTACTAAACTATGACTCAATGTAAGTACATATGTACATATGAAATTTATTGTATCAAAAATTTATTTTTACCTTATCCCAATCACTAAACTATGACTCAATGTAAATACATATGAAATTTATTGTATCAAAATTTTATTTTTACAACTCAATATAAAAATCATTTTGAATATGGAGAGAACTTAATCTATGAGGTCAAACTTGCTCCCACTCATGCATAAGGGTCCTTCACCCATAAGGTTTGAAATTGCATTGTTGAACCCCATCCCCACCACATTGAGTATAAGGATATGATTGTATTGAATGGTACTTTCTAAATCCAATATAAGAGTTTTTTTAAGATGGAGGGAACCCAATTCCATGATGTTAAAATCCTTTCATCTTACACAAAAGAATTTTACACTCAGGTTTGAGACTAGATTATTTGCATGGTGAGCATGTAGGGACTTTATTATATTTAAAAGGGATTTTTATGATTTATTAGGAAATAAAAATAACATAAGATAATGTTAATGTGGTACATGTCAAAGAAATATTATATTATACTTATACTTATATATATGTGTGTGAGAGAACATAATCAATACACATCCATTTTAATGTCAAGTTTATCATAACTTCAATAATAATCAATTTCTTTAACATGTATGTTTATTCTAAGTAAATTTCAATTTAAAAAAATCTATTTTAAGAAATTTGATCTCTGTTGGACCTAAATAGATTCTAGATTTAAATGAATCTCTACTAATATATATTGAACATTATTTCTAAGGGTTTTGTAACTTTTTAATACTTTAAAACTAAAATTTTAAATCATTTATTACAATTTAAAAAATCATGAATTATTATATATGTTAAAAAGATTTTAAATATAACTACTTATATTTAATTAAATGTATTTATCAATCACTAGAAGTAATAAGAGAGATAAATAAACTATGGCATATAAAAGTCATTCAATACCAAATAAATATTTTTTTTTAAGTGGAGATGAGCCGTTATATAGAAAAAAAAAATCAAGTATATATTAAAACCAATAAAGGAAACACAAAGGTTTGTATACATTTATGTGATGACTTAGAGATTGTAATAAAGTAAAATTTTTTATATTATTTTTTTTAAGAAAGTTTTATGGAAAACCTATTGAATACTTCCTTACGATTCATGGACTATTGAATACTTTTTCATGATTCATGGATGGTAAGCAAAACCGTAGCCCCAAGAAGCATGAGAGTCGAACCCGTGACCTCCCCAACTTCGGTGGAGAACATACATGTTTGACATCAAGACCAATTGAGCTAACCCTTAAGACTAGAGTGGTTCATATCACTCTAATACCATAGTAATGAACAATAATTCATTTATTGAACACACAGATACACAAGTCAAGCATATATAATTAGTAATTAGTGATTAATTTTATGTCATTTTTTATTTTTAAAATGGTGACATTATATAGAATAATTTTCCAATACAACAACTATTTTGGGATCCATAGTGATATTTTCTAATACAATGATGACTTAGAGATTGTAATGTAAGTGATTCATATAGCTCTAAATACCAAAGTATTGAACAATAATTCACTTATTGAACACACACAACATACACATATATAATTAGCAATTAATGAATAAATATTAGATTTATACAATGATCATTGTGATGGTATACTTATAAATGTTAAGTGGTAGTGATGGTGTTCAAAGATTTTGTCCCTAGGTTTTTTTTTGTTTTTTGTTTTTGTTTTAATGTATCCTTTATAGTTGTTTTTGTTATTATTATCAACACATTTTATATTTATTATAAAGTTTCTTAATATGATTTTGTTCAATACAATAAATAATATGTTTCTTGTCATTTTCTTCTAATATTCCTTTTAGAGTCACAAGATGTTATTATTATGGTTATGTTGTTGGAGTGTTATTGTGGAGTGTTAATCACTAACCATTGACTCCATAACTATTATAGTTGACCATGATTGATTGTACTGGAACATGATAAAGTATGACCAAATATAGTTATCCATGATTGAGGTTACTAATACATGAATACATAATTTGCTAACTCGTGAATCCTTTACACATTTTTCACATAACCCCTTAAAAACAATCATACTAAACAAAACTGGTCATTACAATATGAAGATGAACATTTTTTATTATTTAATTTAAAAGTTCAACAAAATTGTTCATTACAATATTGAGATGAGCATTTTTTACTATTTAAATTATCAAATCCTTTAAACATTGTCCAACTAACCCTTTAAAAAGAAAATACTAAACAAAAATGCTAATTACAATATTGAGATGAGCAGTTTTTACCATTTAATTTCAAAACTCATAATCAAATATCAAAGCTTTTAAACATTGTCCAACTCACCCTTTAGAAAACAAATACTAAAAAAAATTGTTTATTACAATATTGAGATGATGAGCATTTTTTACCATTTAATTTCAAAGCTGATTATTAATTATCAAATCCTTTAAATATTGTTCAACTAATCTTTTAAAACAGAAATTCCAAACAAAACTAATAGATGAGCATCTTTGACCATTTAATTTAGAAACTTATCATTAATTATCAAATCCTTTTAAACATTGTCCAACTAACACCTTGAAAACAAATACTGAACACAACTACTCATTCCATTATGGAGATGAACATCTTAATTATCACCTTTCCATACAATCCAAGTCAGATTGCTCATCTTAATTAAACATTGTCCAACTAACACCTTGAAAACAAATACTGAACACAACTACTCACATTATTGAGATACATTATTCAAATGAACATCTTAATTATCATATTTCCATATAATTCAAATCCAAGTCAAGTCAAAATGCTCATTTTAATTATCATCATATTATATAATTCAAGTCAGACTACCCATTGCGTTATTGACATATAATTCAAGTCAAACTACTCATTGCATTTTTGAAATGAGGATCTTAATTATTATCAGACTACTCATTACATTATTGAGGTGCATTATTGAAATGAGATCTTAATTATCATCAGACTGGTCGTTGAATTATTGA
Source organism: Picea engelmannii (assembly GCA_009831015.1). Taxonomy (NCBI): domain Eukaryota; kingdom Viridiplantae; phylum Streptophyta; class Pinopsida; order Pinales; family Pinaceae; genus Picea; species Picea engelmannii. Next base: position 587,361 of record ML779139.1, read on the forward strand.
AATGAGGATCTTAATTATCATCTTTCCATATAATAATTCAACATTATTGACATATAATTCAAGTCAGATTATTCATTGCATTATTGAAATGATGATCTTAATTATCATCAAACTACTCATTGGATTATTGAAATGAGAATCTTAATTATCATCTTTCCAAGTGAGACTGGATTATTGAAATGGGAATCTTAATTATCATCTTTCCATATAATTCAAGTGAGACTGCTCATTGCATTATTGAAATGAGAATCTTAATTATCATCTCTCCATATAATTTAATTATCATCTCTCCATGAGATTGGCACGATCATCATTAATTATCATTTGTCCTTATATTTCAAGTCAGACTGGTAATTGATGACATCTTTACTCCAATCCAGTGTTAAAATGATATAATAAAATTCAATGTTTGTTGATTTGTTCAACAAGTGCGCTATCTGATCCACTTTTGCATCTCAATATTTTTTTTGCTTGTTAATTTGTGTTGGATTTGTTGGCTGTGTGATTAACCTGTGGTTTGAGAAACCACTACTTCAAGGTACCCCATGGCACCCTCATGAGAATTGAACCTTTCCCAATGGTGAAAAAATCCCCGCTTTCCACCATTAGATCCAACCCCTTTGAGCTTTTGCATCTCCATATTGATCGTATAGTGGAAGTATATATAAAATGGATTATTTACAAAGTAAATCTATTATTTTATTGTATGTTGAGGTGGGCATCTCCACGCCCAACATTAATTATCATCTTTCAGATTGACAATTGAGAACATCTTTACTCCAAATTTTATGTTACAAAATTATCCTAAACAGATTGGCTTTGCTGGCTTTTGTATATACTTCAACACAGATTGGAATGGATGGAGATCCAAACATTTTTTATCCCTTTAAACTTTGATTATAAATATTTAGGCGTTTATATATAAATATTTTATTCTTTCCTTTCATCTCTCTGTCCCACCTACTGAATCGTTGACAAAATCGCTTGGCATCTCCAACTTGACATATATACAGGAGGACCGCTATATATATAGACATATACATAGGAGGACCGATATATATATGTGTGTGTGTGTGTGTGTGTGTGTGTGTGTGTGTGTGTGTGTGTGCGCGCGTGTGTGCGTGTGTGTGTGTGTGTGTGTGTGTGTGTGTGTGTGTGTATGTATATGTATATGTATATGTATATGTATATGTATATGTATATGTATATAGACAAGAACACACAGGAGGACCACTATATGTATAGCATTGCAAGTACTTGACCTTAGCGTCAATCAATTCTGGGGTTCTATTCTAGTTCAGTTAGGCTTGCTGCAGAAACTACACACCTTGGATCTTTCTGAAAATTGACAATTAAAGCGCTGCAAATATTTGACCTGACCGGGAATATGCTCGGCAGTCCCATTCCAGTCGAGTTGGGAATGTTGCAGAAACTAGAGTACCTACTTCTAGAGCACAATGAATTCTCAGGTAGTATACCACCTCAGTTGGGTGATTTGACTCAGCTTACACATCTATCGATTTATGGCCTTAATATTAATATTTCTGGTACTATTCCAACTGAAATATTCAGGTTTCCTCTCTCATATTTATCTCTTAGTCTTAACCTCACAGGGAGCATACCTAAAGCCATTGCCCAATTTGGCCAGTTTGGCTTACTTAGCACTTCACGGAATTGGACTCACTAATATAGACATTGGAAATTTAACTAAGTTGACTTATTTAGATCTTTCTCAAAAGAAACTCACTCTAATCATATTTAAAACAATTGCTAATATGAATCAGTTGACTACATTATCTCCATCTTCAAATAAATTGACTGGTAGCATTCCTATAACTCTGGCTAATTTGAATTGATTGGTTAATTTAGATTTGAGTGGTAATATGTTAATCGATCATATCCAAGTCATTATTAACTTAAAAAATCTCAAATCTCTTTACTTATAGAACAACATATTCGCTGGAACAATTCCAAAAACAATAGGAGAACTTCATTTATTAGAATATTTGTATTTTGATTCAAACAATTTTACTGGGAGAATTCCATATAGCATAGGTCAGCTAACTAATCTTATAATATTTAACATATATAATAATATTTTTTTTGGGAGTGTCCCTCAGAGTATTAATGGGTTGGTTTCACTTGACACATTAGATTTATCTGAAAACAATTTAGAGGGACCTATTCCTACTAAAGGCATTTACAATTGGAATTATTTAACGATTTTTTTTGCTCATTCTAACAACTTTTCTGAGGCTCTACCCTCATCTTTCGCTAATTGTACCCAACTTCAAGTACTAGAGTTAAGGAAAAATGGATTGATAGGAAAGCTTCCTCCATTCCTTGCAAATCTTGGTAACTTGAATGTCTTAAGCATTGGTTATAATAATCTCCATGGTAATATTCCTTAATGGATCACAAATCTTACCAATTTGTTTGTGTTGGATTTATCCAACAATAGATTTAGTGGGAGAATACCATATGGTCTTGAAAGATTTCAAGTATTTGCAATGAATCAATCTGAACTAGAGCCTACTTATTTACCTTTTGAAATTGCAGTTGACATAAAAGGGTTCGAGTATAATTTGTCATATGCCCCTCCTACAAGTATGATATTTGGTTTGTCTAGAAATAATCTTACGAGAGAAATACCTATATGGATAGGAAGAATGAGAAGCCTACGACTTCTAAATTTATCATGGAACCAATTAGAAGGGGAAATTCCTTCTTGTTTTAGTGAGATGTCTACTTTGGAGTAGTTGGAATTGGCCAAAAATAAATTAAGTGGAGCAATTCCTCCAGAACTATCTAAATTATCAATGTTGGCTTATTTGAATGTTTCTTCAAATGACCTTTGTGGACCAATCCCAACAAGGACACAATTTTACACTTTTAATGAGACTTCATTTCAGAGAAATAAATGTTTGTGGGTTTCCTCTACCGCCATGCAATAAAAAAGACAAGTTGAAAACCTTTGCTCAAAATGATGGCAATGGGAGTAATATTAAAAGAGGATGGTTAATCCTTGTAGATGAAAAACTATCTTTGATAGAATTGGGGTTAGGAATGGGGATTGGATTTTTTGGAGTTATTGCTATATTCATTTATTGGGATAAAGCAAGGCATTGGGTAATAGGTTTCCCTTCCAACAACACACAAAGAAGATTTTATGGAGTGTATCGATTCCCTACATGACTTAGTAACACTTATCCATATGTGTCACTATCTCAATGTATATAGTGACACTTAACAATAAAGTGTTTGAATGTCATTTGTCCATTTACTTGTTTATCTTAATATATGTAATGTCACATCCATATGTGTCACTATATAGATGCATATAATGACATTTAATAATATAGTGTTTGAATACCATTTGTCCATTTTCTTGGCTATCTTAATGTATGTAACGTCACTTAATATTTAAATGCTATATGCCATTGCTTCAATATAATGTTACTTACTTGTATAATGTTTAAATATGAGTAAAATATCCAAATATAAAATAAATTTTTAAAAGTTTCCTTAAATTTCTACTATTAATTATTAATGCATCAATATATATATCTGAAAATGAGAAAATCAAAATTCATTTTATATTTTTACATTATATTACAATGTTTATTAAAATTCAAACTATTAAAATTAAAATAACTAATCACTTTATAAATTTATTTTCTAAAACAATGACATAAATCATATTCTATATTATCATAACAACCAAATGAATAACCTTGTAAAATTATGTTCCAAAAATCCAACAAGATCAATTGTTCATGACAATCCATATGCATAGTACTTAATGAGTTTATCGAGTTTAGTAAAGCCTCCCTAATTAAAATGTACCATTACACTATGTTAGTGTCGTGGTTTGTAAATAAAAATTAGTTGATTGAATTTTTATATTTATATTGAATATAAATATTAATAAATCAACTATTATACATATAAATTGTCAATTGGGTGTAGCTTGGATGGTTGTGAGGAATGACTTTTATCCTCCCCACTGGGGTTCAATTCTCATAATGACATGAATAAAGCTCATAATGAGTATGTTGAAAATTAATACTAAAAACTTTGAAATTATATTTTAATTAAAAATTTAATATATAAATTATAGAAGAAATTTAATATCAATAATTTGTAATGATAATAATAAATACAAGAATTGAAACCATATTTAAAATGAAATTTTCTCTTTAGATTGTAAAAGAATATCTTGAAAAAATTATCCTTGCACGAGTCTTAAAAAGAAAATGAATTAGATTGTAAAAGAATTTTTTCACAACCAACAATCTCCAACTAGAAGGGTAGGGATTTAGATAGCCCTAGAAGTGTAGAACCAACAATTACTAAGAATTATAGAAGAACATGTTGACCTAAAAATTTTCAAGAGGAGAGAGTTAGAATAGGTGGGTGGCCACCAATATCCACCTGGATCAGAGGTGCCTCTATATTTCCATAGGAAATTGTGGGCATAGTTTATCTTGGGTCACCATGTGAACTACTTTGACATTGGTCAATTCCAAGGGGTGGTTCGTGGGTCCACATAGGACAAAGAAAATTATAGGCGTGACCTAGTGTTAGGTCCTTGTTTTCTTAAGAAAATGACTAACCCCCATGTTCATCATCCTCTCGTCATAGAAAGAATCACTCATCCATAGGCATCCATATCAACATTGACTTGCCTCTTGGTGCATCATCACAATTTTGTAGCATTATCTCAGAAGGAGGTACCTACAAGTGAGATTGGAAGACATATTGGTCCTTCATGCCCTCCAATATAGTGCATCCAAGAGAGGACACATGGACAAACTAGGCGTTCTTGTGACTCTCATAGATGATCAAGTTACAAGCATATTTTTTATGGGTCGATGGAGACCAGTGGACATGAGATTTTCATATAGGAGGTTCATATCTTAACTATCTCTATGTTCTTCATTGATTATATATATATATATATATATATATATATATATATATATATATATATAGTTTTTTGTGTATTTGTTTCCATATCTAATTATATGATGTTTGTAGTTAATACACTTGGATAACAGACCCTCAATGATGATAAATGCACCAATGCTAGTTTCCACCAATGATGCAGTTGTATAAACGACCTACTCATTTGGTGTCACCTTTGATAAATTCACCATGGTGATTTTCTTAATCGATGGCATCCTCAAATATAATGTTGATGTGTTTCTACATGTGGTATCATATGTTGATGAACCATGTCCACCTAGGATTAAAAGACCACCCCCTTCATAGGTATCCTGTGTCAAGTTAAATCTTGTTTAAATGTAAAATTTCTTATATTATTTTGGTTGAATTTTACATTTTTGTACTAATAAAAATATTATCAATATGTATGCAAGTTAATTCATTCATTGCTAAGTTGTTTGTACCACCACCACTATTGACATTCCCCCATCATTTTCCCCTAGCTATAGGGAAAGTCCACTTCTTGGCCACCCTGCTCAGGCTCTTGGGATACCACTTTCCACCCCAAGGGTTTTACCATCGCTCGTACAACCCTTGGGGGTTTATCGCTACCCACCCCCACCACCTTTTCCATCCCATACATCGATAGTGGCTACACGCATACACCATCCACCCCCCCCCTGCCCACCTTTTCTATCTGATCCATTCATATTGGATTCACTCGTATTCCACCCACCAATTGTCTTTGTTGTAGACAAGATCATTTCATCCACTGAAGTTTTTGTTGGGCTCATACTTTGTCATAAAAACCCACCATACACACTTCCTTTTTAACTTTTTTTTCTCCATTTTTGGTATTTTTCCGTACTCATTTTTTACTCAGTAAAGGATCAATAAGGATTTTGAGGTAATATTTAGTTTATTTCTGATTTTTTATTTAGAAAACAAAGATATTAAGTCTTTTAGTCTTGTTACCTCTGATTACTAGAAAAATTAACTTCCTATAATTACTCCGTCGTTAGCATGTTTCCATCATGATCATGGAAAAAATGACACATGGAGCATCATCAACATCTTCATGGTATGGATGGATTCCCTACTTGGAGATTCCTAGTCAATGCAATGTTCAATGCATGTCTCTATAGGAATATTTCTAGCAGCAAGAACAAGAAATCGAGTTGGGCATCAAATCATGGAGAAAATCGCTCATTCAAAGCTTGAACCAACTGAAATAGAAATTTTCTAGACATGTCATCATTCTAAGAGAGAAAAATATGTTAATTTTGTTAATTTTGTTGCATGTTTCATGATGTATTTAAACCCATAACTTGGTTGTAAGAACACAATGATATTTTTGAAGAAGAAAAGTTTTGAACTCGAGATTGTAAGCATGCTTTGAGTAATTCAAAGGATCTAATTTTAGTTTTTGTTTAACTTCTTTGTGCATGCTCCATATTGGAGGGACTCCATGTTTGGTTCATGTGGCAACAATGTAAATTAATGTGTGAGTTTCTATTTCTTTGTAGTTTCTTTGTTTTTATAGAATTCTCTTTTGTTATTTCATTTCTAGATCAAACTTGTTTTAATGTTACATTGGTTGAATTTAATTTAATCCTTTACTTTATTTTATTGTTATAAGAATCAAGAATCAGTCCTATCCTTCATTGACAACTTGAAAACGGGTTTTCTCATAGTACTATTACAAGCTTCCTCAGACCACTAAGTCTTGTGGAAACACTATAGCATGTTTTGTAACTAATAAGAAATCACAAGTGGTCATTTGATTGACTAGATTAAAATATAGAATCTGATTTTATCATTAGAATTCATCAATTCATATGTGTGTTTAAGAATTTATCACAATCATTATTTCATAGTTAAACAAAGTATTATTGCAGGGAGCTAGCTCTTGTTGGGTTATTTAAACCTAACAATTATCAAAGTATTATTGTGAAGAACTTTACACTTTACAAACAAACATTTCCACCACAGAAACTGTGACAACTATAACTCAGCACTTGTGGAGGAAAATTCATTCTACAATATTATTTTCAAAAAAGAACACTGTGATAATTAAATTGAAGGAATTTATCACTTTCAAATATTTTTCTTTTCCTTCTTAGATGCATACTTATTCTTTTAAGCTCATTGTCAAACTGAGTCTTGTTACAAACATGTTTTCATTCCTTTGAAACAATTTCCCTTTGTAACCTAATTATCAAATAGAATTATTATTTTATTTATCACTCTAAAGAAAGAACCCAAGTCATTGTTAGGCCTTTACCTTGCCAAAATGCTTTTTTTTTTAATCTGAAAGAATCTATCCACTATATTTCCATAGCTATGAAAATTTGTAGCAATATAATAATTAAAATTCAAGGCATGAATGATGGGATTGACCTAGAATCATACCTAGAATTGAATCCAAGGAGATATCTATGGTGATTTGGCCATCAATATTTGTAGAGTAGAGAATCAAACTCACACTTGAGCAACAAATCATGGACCAACACTTTGGTAATATGTGATTAAAATTTTAGGCATGCCATCAAAAGTAAGTACAAATGGACCGAGTTAATAAGTGGACAAACTTAATTTTTATGGTTACTTTAGTTTTTTCATCTAGGTAAAGTTTATGGAACAACACTTTGGAAATATGTGATTAAAATTTTTGGCATGCCATCAAAAGTAAGTAGAAATGGAGTGAGTTAATAAGTGGACAAACTTAATTTTTATAGTTAGTTTAGTTTTTTCATCTAGGTAAAGTTTCACCACAATCAAATGACTTTTTCTTCTTAAAATGGATCCAAATATCTAAAATCAAAGTTTATGGTAAAAGAATATGCCAATAAGATGGAACTATAGCTTCCAAAAACATTATGTCATATTTGGGGAAAATTTACCACCATAGTAAATTGAATGTGTCTTGTTATTAACTTACACCTTCAAGAATGATTGTGACTAATGCAAAGAATAGGAACAATCTTCAACTTTCTTACAAAGTAAATTGAACTATTCCAACTCTAGCTTAAGTTTTGACAATAGAATGACATTGAACTCTACATTTTTTAGAATGAAAGTAATGAATACTTTGAACCTTGAATAAGAGATATAATGAGATCCTCACCTTAACATGGAAACACAACAAAATATTGAGAGTGGCTTTACTAGTATTAGCTAGCATTGACACCAAGCATGACATCCAACTTTGAAATCTTTAAAAGAAGTCATAAGACTCTAAAACAAAGACTCTAAATCCTTTTATTGGACATCATAGCATGGTTTTGAGAATGGGTTCAACTCACTAGTTGAAAATAATTTCGATGAAACTAGAGGATTCATAACACACAAATGATTTGAACAAGGATTGAATGACCAAAATATAAATCAATTACAATACACAAGATTTTTTAATATGAAATAATATCAAGGGTTAGTAGAGATCCATCTTACGATGAGGGATTTGAATAGGTTTTATGCTTATGTTAATCATATAGACATTCTTGAATGCTCAACCTTCCCTTTCTCTTTCCATATGATTAGATATCAGAAAATTGAAGTTGAAACTTCAAATTTATTATTTGATGGTTTAATGATATAGAAAAATTCTATTAAGGTAAAAAGAAAATGATGTGCGTAAAAATAAATAATCAACATCAATATAAAATCCATCCATAACCAACTAAACATAGAATTGAATTAACAAGTAAAGAAGCATCATGAAAAAAAAAAGGAAGATGTACTCATCATTAAAAAACAAAATAATCATCATAAATTTATCTAATACATCATAATGGAAAAAATCCCTTTATAACACTACCTATATATATGTATGTACAATGGTGTTTGCTAAAGCTTCTAGAAAGTATTAAAAATCTAGTTGTACCACACCAAACAACTTTATGTGAACTTGTAAATGTTGTGTTCTGCAAGGAATAAATCCATATATCGACCATATGATAAGCTTTCCCCAAGATATTTTTTCAATCGTCAATTGTTTGCCTCAACATGTACAAGACTTGGACATTTTGATCATATCGTGTAAGAGCTTTGAACAACACTCTTAGGATTGAATTGTCAGTTGATACCATGTTATAGTTTTTTTGGAGTGCAAGTTATCAAATGACCTGTATTACAAGGATGTCCACCTTGATGAAACCGCACTTAGGGCGCTTCCAATCTCCTATACTAATGTTTCTCCTTTACCTCAATACTCACACTAAACTATTATAGATTCCCCTTGCACTTATATAGCTATGGAACACACCCAATCTTCTTTCGAAGAAACAAATGACCAAGAAATGTCCTCTTTTGTATCCACTATCCATAATTCATGAACAAAGCTCGAATAAATAAGAAGATACTTACATCACCAGATTTCCAAACAACAAATTCAATTCCATGGCCACCTATTGGGTTGTAACCAATCACTGAATACAACATAGAGGGATTATTTTCTATGGCCTTCCCCACATTGTTCCCCATAGGAATTACCATGTGCATTGAACTGCAATTTAAATCAATTCAAATGCAGGACTATGCATTGCACCTACTAAGGTACCACAACAAAATATTTGACAGGCACCCAAGATTCTACTACTACTTTTATAATCTCATAATGTGCTACCATAGTCAATAAACCAATCCCTCTAATTATAGGACCACTATGATTAGCCCAATTTTATCCAAGATATATGGAAGTATTTTGGAAAAGAAGATACGAATATGGATAGAAATCCACGGAAAAAGAGCTAAAGGTCAAGCCATTTTTAGAGTTTATAATTCAATTGTGGACCACCTTATCATGCTTAGGATCATTGTAGAGGAGTGTCACAACAATAAAACTAATATCCTTTGTTTTTTGATTGACTTTAGGAAATCCTTTCACATTGTGCCTAGGACCAACCTTTGGAATAGGTTAGAAGAGATAAAAGTTATGTTGTAGGGGCTAGTCATCCCTACCCACTAGACTGACAATCGACCTAGTTGTACATTAATTCATTCGATCATCTAAATCAAGTAGGTGATTTGATTGACTAGCCAACTAGGTCAATCGACCGAGACAGTTAGGAAATTGTAACTGCCATATAAATGAACACACAAGTATATATGTCAATATGTAACAGAGGAAAGAAGGTTGTTGTTGTACACAATAAATTGAATATTGTTGGTTCTCCTACTACCTTGTGTATGATTCCTTATATGTCTATGTGTATGTGTGTATAGTGGTGTGTTGTATATATTTCTCTGTGTGATGGACTACTAGTAACACCTGCATACTTTCCCCTATATTACAACATTGGTTTCCTTGACGATAGTTATGAACTTGGGCATGTAAAATAATGTGCACATATATTTTAATCCTGGAAGACATACATGAGTGGTGTGAGCGAAAGATAAACAATTAAATAACAAATTGATCAAGGAGAAATTGAGTAATGTTGGAAAAAGTGTGAGCACAATTATTCACGGAGATTCATGAACGATTCCTTGAAGTCATTCTAGAAGCACTATTTGAGTACCTTAACCGACCTTCTAATGTGCAAATCAATTCCATATGAATAGTTAATGCTAAAAATAACCAACAGGGGTCAAAAAAATCTAAATGAGTGGTTTCAAATAATTTTCCAAGACTATATCGAATAACAAGCTATTGAAGATAGATCGCTAGTCAAAACTATTAAAGATAAATTTTACACTGATTTGCATGACAATTTCCTTTGTACCATTTAATATTTGTTGCACAAATTTTCACTAGATAAAGGAGTCAGAGATATCATTGAATACAAGCCTCTCTTAAGTACACCTGTGTCAAGTTGTAACTAGGATAAAAACCAAGACAAGTGGGAAGAATTCTTAGAAGCCAATTGCAAGGATACAAAAGAAGCCTAGGACTATTTCTTGAAGAAATGAGCATATCAATAATGGATACCATTGATGAATTCAAATAAGTCGAATCGGTGATGAAGGGCTGGATGATCCATGAGATTCCATAATTTGAGTCAACCACACCAAAGAAAATAATGTTTGAAGAAAGGAGGAAGGAAAGTGAAAGAGAATACACGCTACATTCAAGAAGGAAGAATACATGATGAATGTATATCCATAAAATATCACCTGACATCTAGAAATTGGAGTGGGATAAAAGGAAAAAGAAGAGAGAAGAGATGTGAAATGCGAGGCGTCCTCAAAGCTGAAAAAGAATGAACACTAAAGAGCGACAGATCGTTGGACTGCATGAAAAATATGAGTTGAGCATGGGTTGAATAGACTTGGAAATATAGGCATTCTTCACAGCTCCTAGGAGGAGTACAATTTTTTAGTTGAAAGGGGAAAGAAAAGTCACCCATCAACAAATCGACATAGTGAAAGGTATGGATATTGATGACTTGGGACCCGTGATATTCTCATCTCATATTAGAAATGCTAGCCCATGTATTAAAGACTTCCTATGCCAGAGGCTTCATATTGAACCTCAATATTCTAAGATGTGGTATAGAACTGATGAATATGGTCATAGGCGTGACCGATTTATGTTTGAAGTACCATAAATAAATCATAGTCAAGCAAAGGAAATATGCCTCCATATGAAAGATCTCATGGAATATACCCCCCTTCCAAATTTACTCATTGAAGAAGTATCCAAATAAAAATATAGTGAGAATGAAATGATACACCCTTTTGGAAGACAACTCGTCGAGTATATAGATAAGGATTGCCAAACAAATGAAATAATCTCGATAGAAGAAGAAGTTCAATTATTATTGGAGAAAAATCTGATTGAATCCCAACAATAGATCATGTTGGTTGAGTTGAGTGTTCATATATCGACTCCTCAAATCGAAGTAACATCGAATTCCTAGTCGACTCCTGTAATAAATATAAAAACATAAAATCTCTCCATTGTACCAATTTCTAAACCTTTGTATAAAGCCACAATGGGTTTAAATCATATACCCATATATGAAGGAGATGAATACCCCAAATTACATTGGTTGGTTTGTGAAAAAATCTAGGATGGGACCAACATTAGAGATGAAGAAAAACAAATGGCATAATTTGGTGCCACATTATAAGCTAGAGCTCTCACCTGATTCATGAAATTCATAGAAAAACAGATAAGGTCAAAAGAAAAAATCAAACAAAACTTGCTAAAATTATTTAAGACTCAAGATGTTAGGGACCCGGATGCTAAAAAATTCAAGGAAATCAATAAAATCCCAAGAGAAATAGTAAGAGAATATGACAAAAGATTCAAATATATCCTTAGCCATATTCCACATGTCAATGATGAAAATCTCTTAGTTCAATTGTATGTCACAACACTTCTACAAAAAATCAAAGCTCCATTAAGGATGTATGATATTCAAACATGCAAAGACACCTTGAAAAAAGCCCAATGTATAGAAAGACATAACAATCGACCATTGAATTCCTCAACGATGGAAAAAAAAGACTAGAATACAAGATAGAAATTATATAACAATATTTAAAAAAATATGGCCATCAAACAGAACAAGATTTGGTGCACCCTTTGCTCTAACAAGGGGAAACCAAAGGATTATTGCAAATTTAATGATGCATTATATCTCAACATCCTTCATATCCAAATTGAAACCTTCTATGATATTTTTCAAGCCATGAAAAATCTTATTGTTGGAATGTTCACCAATACTGAGAAGCGGGGGGGTGAATTAGTATTGAGCACTTTTTACCACTTTTAACCAAAACATGTAAACATCAATTTATCAACATTTTATCACTTATGATTGCATTCAATATATCATGAAAAATTCCATTAAAAAATGCATAGCACATAACCATAGATACACAGTGCACAAGTATTTTACGTGGAAACACAAATGGGAGAAAACCACATAATGCTTTATTATATATCAGAATATTACATTCATAGGAAGAGAAAACTTCTAAAATTATCTAGCACCAAATGGAAGGAGGCACCAACCACCTGTTTACAGGTTCCAACCTAAAGGAAGCTATAACTCCCTAAATTCTCCAGCTCCAATCCCTTAGTTTACAAGATCTAACCTAAAGGAAGCAACGACTCCCTAGATTCTCCAGCTCCAACCCCCTAATTTACAGGATCCAACTTGAAGGAAGCTATGACTCCCTATATTCTCCAACACAAACTAGAAGGAGTCTCCAAACCCCTTTCCTTGACCCTTCCTTCCTTCCTGAAATATAAATGGAGACTCAACCTGTCACTATTGTTGTCACTATCATTGATTCTGATACTGATACATCAACCTGTCACTATTAGTGTCACTAATACTGATATCTGATCATCAGCACAATCATCAATAAAACGATATCCACTCACATAATTCATATGCCAAGATCACCAAGAAAATCTCTCAAAACATATTCCCAACATCATCAATATATGCATCAAACCATGTGCCAACACCTTCAATAAATTCTTCAAGCATATGCTAAAATATCCATGACCCATGTACCAAAGATATGCCTCAAACCATGTGCCAAAGATATTCCTCAAGCATGTACCAAAACATCTAAAATATGCCTCAAACCATGAGACAAAGATATGTCTCAAAAATGTGCCAAACCCTCCAAGATATGCCTCAAAGAATATGCCATAACCTTCAAGATACAAGCCTCAAAATACATAGAAGAATATACCTTTCAACATGTGAACAACCCAGTGCATGGGATATCAGATATTCAAGCCTTCCTCAACTTCAGGATCAAGAATATATCACCTTCCTCAAAATTTTCAAAGATCCGCGATTCATCCATTGTCAACCCGTGGACATCTGCACTTTGTTCCACTGCAACCCATGTACATCCACGCTTTGCTCCATTGCAACCTACAGATAACCTCAAAAAATTGGTACATACACCTACATACACCTTTCTCTCCTTGAAATCCTTTCTCCTAGGACATATTTGCTTTGTTGAGATCACCAATTCTCCTAGCAAAAGTGCAGACCCACTTATACTAGCTCCATACCATAAAACACACACTTGCTTGGATAAACAAATGAGAGGTTTTTGATGTGTATTTATACTTTTCCAAGTGCCTCCTTTACTTGAATTTAGGGTTGGCTTGTAACTTCTTATTGCAACAAATTTTTCTCCTTTAATTAATTTGGGTCCGACTTGTAATTTCTTTGACCTTAGATCCGAGGCTTCTTGACCATACTTCATGGATTCAACTTTAAGAAAGCATAACTTCTCAACCATGAGGAACCACATGGTGTGCCACCTACCATTGGAAATGACATGACAAGGACTATCAATCTATGGAGGTTTTTCATGCGTTTTAAATGTCATTCACACTTTTTTTATTCAATCAACTGTGGGCTTCATGACCACATCTTCGGGTCTTCTTAACCATTTAACCACTAAACCATATTTTCAGGGATTCTTGTAGACTTCTTCAAAGCATATTCCTATGAGGGCCATGCTTAAAGCTAGGCCATAAGGGAACCACTTTGGAGACTTCTTCAAATAAAACCATTACTTCTAGAAGATTCCAAACTTTCCTTGGGATTTCTTCCAGGGTTGACTAGGGTTGACATCATTGACAACCAATATTCCAACACATACAACTAGATATTTTCTGAATAATTTTAAAAATGCCAAGACAAAGTGGTGCCACATATATGAATAAAACAACCATTCAACACAAGAGTTTTGACTAAATGGGATAAATAAGTCGAATGTGCACACAGTCTATCATACACAAGCCACTAAAAAAAACATCGACCAAGGTACATGGAACGAATATTGAGGCCGTGGTCAAGGTGTTACCAAGGAAGAGGAGGCTTTAGAGGAGGATGTGGTCAATGAGGTCAATGATGTGCATTTGATAATTTAAGCTACTATCCCCCTCTCTTATTGAGATGAAGGTTATGAAGAGATAACACAATACAATTAACATGAGAGATAAGAGGATTTTTAAGTTGTCTTCAAACTTATATCACTTGAAGCCCATGACTAAGAAAAGGAGAACCAACCTCACTCATTGATGTTTTTCTAGACAAATCTTCAAAAAATAAAGAATAGTTCAAATTGATTTTCATATATGCTTGTTTGCATTGGGTAAGTTATGGATGTGAGGTGGACATAGAACATAGAAGCAATAACTAGTATATTATAATAGAGATATAACCTGGAAACATTATCAAACATAGTATAATATACATATAACATAGAAAACATAATACTAGAACATGATAATATATTTGGGACAATGACACTTATACCTTGATGAGTGTGTCTAAATTTTATCTATATTCATATTTTATAAATGCAAAAAAGGTATGATAAATGGGTTTTGTTTATGGCTAACTTTAGCAAGGAATTTGTTTTCAATGGTTAGTGAGATACATCCTAAAGAAGTATTTTAAATATGTATGTATTAGCATTGAGTGACTAAGATAAATGGTTCACATAATTTATGATTTATAGCATGGAATGACTTAGTAAGGACTTCAAAAGACTTACAAATCATCAAGTTTGATAGCAATTTACAAATCCAAACATGCAACTATTATCCATGCCTTATAGAGCAATTTTGGTGATATACATTTAATAGCAATAAAATAATGATAATAACACAAATTTAAGAACTTGTTACTATTTAATTTAATTTAATCAATTATTTAAATCATAACAATCTAAAAGGCTAAAAATTCCTAGTTCATTTTTTCAAAGGAAGTTTATTATTGGGTCTAAAGAACAATACAATGGAAAAAGTTATGAATGTGAAAAGATCTTGGAAAACGATATCAATGTGAAAACATCTTGGAAAACGTTATCAATGTGAAAACATCCTATAACTATTATATATATTAGCTATTCACATATTTAGATAATTTTAATCTTATTGTAAAATCAATGAATGGTTCCTAGGTAGTTTATCTGTTTAGGGAGAATGAAGTCAAATGCTATGCAGATCTTGAAGAATAGACACGTGGAAATGGAGATGTAATTTTTTGGTGAGAAGATTTTGTTTCATATATCAAATGCATGATAGTTCTTAGTTTCTTGAATAAGGATAGTAGTGATGAAAATGAATCTGTACAAGATAGTTACAAAACATGTAGTTTACAAGAAAATGGAAGAGGTTATGTTTCATATATAGAATGCATGATAGTTCTTAGCTTCAAATAAGGATAGTAGTGATGCAAACAAATTTGTACAAGGTAGCTACAAAACATGTAGTTTACAAGAAAATGGAAAATGTTATTTAACCATTGAAACAATGTAATTGGAGGTTTAGTTTCAAAAATGTCACTCTTGTTTGAATTTTGAAGACATTGTTTCCTCACAGTCAATGCAATTAGCTTTTTTTTTATTGCAATTACATATTCCTAGGATGGTTGGGAAAAAAATTCTTATAATGTGAAGAAACAATAATTTATTGCTAGTAATATGTAAATAATTACACTTATTTCAAATTTCACTCATCATTAGTTATCTGATTGAGATGGATGAAATATATATGAAATCAAGGATCAAAATTTGAGCATTCAAGATAAGGTTATAACTACAATTAATTTAGGATATAAGTAATTATTTGTTGCAATTCAAAGTTGATGCAGGAGCATACTACCTCTGTCAAATCATTATTTTGACAATACCTAGGGGGTCTTCATTTCAGTAAGGGATTTGGTTCCCTCATGTTTGTTTTATTGTATTTTCATATGTTTTATGATTTAGAAAAGAGACATAGGTTAGGGATTTGATAATGAAAGTGAGGATTTGATTGTAAATGTTCTCGAATGTGTGAGAACATGAGAGGATTTGAGAGATCTTAGGATAGTTTTATATCTCATGAGAAGTTTCTGGATTTTCTTGAATGATTTGTGGATCTAGAGATCCTAGGAGATTGATTAAGATTGTTAGTTGAAAGGTTTGTGGATATGAAACAAAATTGCTTTTAGGATCCTCTTGTACAAATGATCGTAAGCCTTAAGGGCATGGGAGGTGGAAAATTGAGTGGAAATTAGGCAAAGAAGAGAGGTGGCCAATTAAGTGGAAATTAGGCCAGGAAGGTGGCAATCCAGAGAGAGATCAAGCTAAGAGAGAGGAAAGAGACCTATTGAAATGTAATTTAGGTCTAATAAGGCATTGAATCCTTATGTAAATTCATGTATAGTAAGTGTGCATATGGGTAATTGAAGAAAATGACACTTTGTTTCAAGCATCCCAAGAAATCTATGTTCATTGTGTGTGAGGAATCTCTGTTACTTTGAATGTTATGTCTCTATGGAATTAGGTATTGACAGTCTCTGTATATATGTATAATTTATGTTTGTATACCTTAGGGTTTTGTTTTCAATTCGAGGAAGAGGAGTCTCATGGGAACATAACCTCTGAAGGATATCATTGATGTGATCATTGATCACTGTAAATGATCGATGAACCTATCGTAATTGTAGGTGCATAGCCCAAGATCGAGATTGTGGAAGAGGTTATAGGCATTGTTGATCTCTTAGTATCAATTGTGGACCATTGAATGAAAGAGAGAATCAAGGAGTTATTGGATCGTGGGAGAATAAGTTCAGAGAAATAAGAACTGTAAGATCCTATCGGGACTCATCACAATCTTCAGATCATCTAAGCGATAATTGGAATTTATTTGATCCAAGTGGAAAGGTGAACCATTTATGACCATTAGATCAGGGATCAATGCAGAGGAGGAGCATCGGATTTCATTGCGAAGTAAGGAGAAACCTCAACCATTCGTCCAAACCTTGATTAAGTGCCAACTATAGATTTAGGTTAGAGGGGAGTTACATGGAGAGGAGATTTGATTGTTAGTTAAAAGTTTGGATCAATGGTTGACATTGAAAGCACAAATTGGAGTTATACGAGCATTAATTTTATGGAGGTTTATGGAGGTGTTGTGCTATTAATATAGATCATCTATTGATTTGATGACATTTCTCTTCCATATTAACATGCATAATAGAAATTTGTTAGCGTTCCATCTTGTTAGATTCACGCGGATTGTTCATCTCAATGTCTCATTAAAACGGGACCGTTGGATCACCATTGAGGTTGGCTAGTGTCTCCACCTTTGATCGTGAAAAGCAAAGGAAGACCTACAATTAGGAGAAGATCTTCGAGGAAGTAAGTACCCAGTGTTTAAGCGCTCGGTCATGTCCATTGATCACTTGGTTGAAGGATAGTGTAAGAACCATAAA
This sequence comes from Picea engelmannii, assembly GCA_009831015.1. NCBI lineage: Eukaryota > Viridiplantae > Streptophyta > Pinopsida > Pinales > Pinaceae > Picea > Picea engelmannii. The sequence goes on from ML779139.1 coordinate 605,507, forward strand.
TTAACAAAACCTAATAAAATTCATACAATTAAACATAAAATTTCTTTCAATGCATAAGTAATTCATTAATCATCATATAAGAATTTAATATTTAGCATAAATTAAATTTATCCACCGCATGAAAATAAATTACATAATCATCACATAACTCAGAAAATTCATAAATAAAAATACCTCTGCCTGATGCTAAATTTCCTCTTATCTGGTTGTCCTCCCTGTTGCTCTGTCCAATCTCTGCTTGATGCTCTAACCAAACCCCACCCAAAACTAACTAACCACCCAGCCAGCTAGGAGCAGCCTATCCGGCTCCCTAGCTCCAGGATTCTGTGAGGATTCCTGGCCCCCGAGCCCAAAACTCCTAGCAACCTGGTGCCCCCTGCAACAATTCACCCAACCTCCAGAAACCAAACTCTAGAACCAGAAAAGTATCCAACAGCCAAAAATACAGTCCTCTCCTCCCAATTTTTCATAATAATCCCCTTCCTAAAGGCCTCTACCCAGTTATATCTTCCCCCATTCACCGACTCCCTACCCTCCTTTAATGCCACCCACCTTATCCCTCCATTTATTACCCTATCCTTCCATTTATTACCTTATCCATCCACTCAATTCTTCATTCCCCCCCTACATACGTAAAGTCTTATAATAAATAAATTAAAGTTATTAAGCCCATTAATTCATTACCCAAACCTTTAATGAGTCAATTAATTAATTAATTAATCAATCAACAGTTATAAACAATTAATTAATAAATCAATAAATAATTAATATTATTAATAAATAATCATTGTTTAACTAAAACATATTAGGACAGTTATTATATATTTAATTATACTTGATAAACCTTAAGCAATCATTTAACTAGGGTTGTTACATACACCCACCCTTCAGGAAAATTCATCCCGAAGTTAAGGTATTTTATGATACAAGGGAAAAGAAACATGGTTCACACATTCATAACAAATAACCGTCATTATTAGTAAGTAAGCCAAGAAACTCATTCATACCAGGGATGATTTTAAGGATGGAAATATATTTTTAAATGTAGAAACCTTGGCGAATCTTACTTATCCTTCATATGCCAACTATAAATGTTTGGCGATATTTTTGTAAAAATATTCAAACTTCTAAGGATTTTATGTAGTTTTTATAGATTTTTGGCGATTTTAAAGGTAAAATAATTTTATCCTATAGAATTTGGGCGAATCATTTTTAAAATAGTGAATCTCATTTTTGGAAAAACCATGGAAAATTAACCCATGAGCGAAATTTAGCCCCTAAAATCATCCATGATTCATACTAGTGTACATGCACAAGAAATGCATGTGTAGCTTGTACATATAAGTCTCGTTCATGTACTAATATCAATATCTATCATCTCTATAGTAATTTCCTCATGCATCCAATCCATTCAGGAAGACTATTCATTGTATGAAAGACAATAAACCAATCAAATGTTTGTGAGATCCTTTAATTTCAATTACCTATCTCAACAATGTTATTTAGACAATTGTAATTTAATTACATAATTATGAATATTCATATATATATGCATTTTCTTTTCACAAGGAAAACAATAAGTTCCAACATAGGGAAAATCTCCATACACTCTCAACTATTTCTACTCATCCTTCCTCCCTAACTTAATTCCATCTTCCATTCCTATCCTTCCTCTACTGGACTATCTTGGAGCATCAACTATATTGACCTAACTCCAAATAGAACCCATAAGCGGAAGTGTCACTATCTCGACCAAGCTTCCCCAGTAGGCAACTGACAGTCATCATCACATGTCTAAGGGAGCGTGAGCTAACACCGTCCTCCCATGACTTCAGGTTTCAGAGGATACACAATGGGAAATGCCTCCACCCCTCCTATTCATAACTAGGGTCCACACCCTACAATGGAATATACAGTGGCACTATGTTGCTGGGAGTTTTGTCATCGTTTATTCGGTTTTGGGCAGTCTCATCACCTGAAATACTGCACTAGTCCACATATCATAGCAATGTATCCAAACCAATATAATTTCAGATACTAGGATTCATACCATATTGTTTCTCGGTCACTGGTCATGTCATTCACTTTCATCATTATTATCCCTTGGCTATTTCATAGCCCATAACCTGGAGATTAGTATGTAACACAAACTCATACATTTCTATGCATTATCTTCATGTAATTGCATACAACCATAATTTTAATTCAGTATCTGCGTAGCAACAACTTAACATCAAAGTTTTCAAGTTAGAAATAGATATCATAATATCCCATAACTCAATTTTGACACCCCTTCATAAAATTATCATTTACAAAATAGATTGCATCATATCCAACATCATTCTAATAGCATTTAAACCTTCATAGGATTCTCATTCACACAATATGTCGCACCATATCCATCATCGTCAATAACATTTAAACATTCATAAAATTTACATTCACATAGTAGATCGCATCATATCCATCATCATTAATAACATTTAAACATTCATAAAATTTACATTCTCACAATATATCACATCATATCCATCATTATTCAAATACATTTAAACATTCATAAAGATTCATACGTCTTAAAAAGTTCAAGTGTATCATTTAATAGTTTCTCTTGTGAATCATAAAATTGTGTAGGCCTCAGGTAATCTTGGATGTCTAAGTCAAAAGGTGGTGTTACATACACCCAACCTTCGAGAAACATATTCTCAAGGTGGTCTGATGCAGGAGCATCACTCACTTGTCAAGCGAGCCAGTACATCGAGCAAAAAGGATAGTTGGATAATGCCAGCACCAAATTTTGAAACACCTTGATATTGTTGCGCTGACCATAAATGTGTGAAATTAATGAGGCGCACTTGTACATTGTAATGGACCTTGAGTGGATAAGCTCTCGTCCTTAGTAGATAGGAAGGCATTTAATGAATTTAATGCTGATAGATAGGAATTAATTATAGATTTTATAGTTGTATAATTCGAGAGGGAAAACGGAATATAGGCACCCTCCTTTGTATATTGTTCATTATTATCGAGAGCAAGAAGAGCAAAACAGGGAATTTGTGGAGAACACCCATGTACAGATTGAATTAATAGAAGAAGGACTTTGATTCAATTCCATGGTTTGTGTTGTTTCTCCGTGTTAATATTATGCTCATGGATGTTTGCTTTCTGTCATGCATTTGCTTAGATATGTTGTGTATGTAATTTCATAGTTGAATTGAAATCTGTGTGGATAGGAAATTAGTTTCAATTGTTTCTCTAGTCTGAACCAGAGATTCTTGCATAGAGTGCAGTAGAATTTGTCCGCAAGGAGTGCATGACTGCAGGGTTCAGATAGAGGTGAATTTTGTTCTAAGTTCTCAGGAGTGCAGATTTGGCAACAGAGTTGTGCAGGGTGTGCGCAGGCTAGAAGAAAGCTCAGAGTTGCGATTCTGAGAGAAGAGTTAAGGATTGCTGCTACAGGAGATGCGCAGAGTCTGAAGGACTCAACACTTGAGGGTTGTTGAAGGTCGAGCGCAAATAGGGTGCGCAAAGTTTCTGAAGGAGTCAGAATTAATCAGCTCAGGAGGGATATTTCCTTGCGCTACTGTAGGAACATACCCAGGAGAAGGCTCAAGTTGGAAGAAGTTTGAAGCGGAAGAAATTCTCAAAGAGGAGGATCAACGGTTAGGGTTCGCAGAGGAGAATCATGAAATCCCGCTAACTGCTAGATCTGGGAGAAGTCACGCGGGAGTTAGCCCTTAGGCGCAGGAAGGAGAACCGAGAGCCATCGGGATTCGGCATATCGGGGTTTGCATAGGAAAGAGTTTCATACTCTTTGAAATCGCGATTAACGATTCCCTAATATAATCTGAGTCGTCGATCGCTACCGGGACATGTCGCATAGGATCCCGGGAGCTCGGGGTTCGGCGTTCGGGACTTTTCGGTGCAAAGGAATTGTAACCGGGGAAATCACGATCCAGCGATTCTCGATAGAGTGGAGAGAGAAGGTGATGTGGCCAGGGATTAGCACACGTGCACATCGGAGTTCAGGGTTCGGGGTTTTGTGGTGTAAGCGAAACACGACATCGTATTCACTAATTTCCCGATAGGGAAATCCCCGACGAGTGAAAGTGTTGACCATTGACCCATCAGGGTTCGGGGTTTTGAGTTGCATGAGAACCGTGTTCACAGGATTCACGAAATCGCGAAATCTGGTTTCCCGATTTTGGAGGGAGGTCAGAACGGAGTGTTGTGGGTAAGGAACTTCCAACGAGGAAGTTGAAGAGTATTCAGCTCTTTGGGTTTAAGACGAAGAAGGTCCTGGTGTGAGCAGTTGGACTGTGATGGTCACGACCTGCACCATGGTCAAAAAAATGAGGGATAGTCTTGTCGTAATGTCTCAGCGTCTTCCCAAGTAGCAGATACTGGACTATACTTGTCCCATTGGACCTTAACTTGGTCTACCAGATGGTTCTTGAGCTGTCGAACTCTATGGTCCAATATGTGTAATGGTTCTACCATGAGAGTTCCCATGTCCAATACCTTTAATTCCTTCCAATTTAGTTTATGTGATTCATCAGCAACATAATCACGTAAAACAGATACATGAAAAACATTATGAGTTTTATGCAAGTGGAGAAGCAGTACAAGACAATAGGCAACGGGTCCAATTTTCTCTTGGATTCTGAACGGTCCTATAAATCGAGGTGACAACTTTGTCCCCTTCCTGAACCTATGGTACTCTTATTAGGCCTAATACGAATGAAAACCTGATCTCCCACTTTATAACTTCTATCAGTCCTGTGTGCATCCGCATAACTTTTCTGTCTATCATGTGCTTCCTTTAGTCTCTGCCTAATCTGAATCACCTATTCCTCCATCTCTTGAATCAATTCTGGCCCAACTGTTACTCGGTCTTCTAATCTATCCCAACTCAACGACATTCTGCATGGCCTTCCATACAGAGCTTCGTAGTGTGGCATTCCGATGGAGCTATGAAAACTATTATTGTAGGCAAACTCTACCAATAGTAGGTACTTCTCCCAATGGGTTTGATTATCCATGACATACATCCTAAGCATGTCTTCCATGAATTGATTTACTCTCTCAGTTTTCCCATCTATTTTAGGATGGTAAGTTGTGCTTAAGTTCAACTGAGTCCCTAACGCTAACTGCAAACTTATCAAAAACTTGGAAGTGAATCTTGAGTCCCTATCGGAAATGATCTTATTAGGTATCCCATGCAAATGGATAACCTTGCTTATAAACACACATGCCACATCAGTGACATCATAAGTGTCTCTAACTGGAATAAAATGAGCAGTCTTGGTTAACTTATCCACCATCACAAGAATGACATTGTGTCTATGAGATGTCAGCAGCAACCCCACAACAAAATCCATAGAGATGACGTCCCACTTGGACATAGGAACATCATGTGGTTGTAGTAGGCCTGTCGGGTGATGGTGGTCAGCTTTCACTTGCTGACACTCTAAGCATTTGGCGACAAAATGGACTACATTGTGCTTCATTCCTACCCAGAAGAAGAGCTTCCTCATGTCTGTGCACATCTTCTTCACACCCAGATGTGCACAATAAAGTTCTCTATGGGATTCCTTCAGTATGATGCTTCGAATATCCCCATCTTCAGGGATGTACATCCTTCCCTGGTATCTCAATAGTCCATCTGCTTCCAGACTATATCCTTCATACTTTGGATCTAACTGCCTCCCACTCTGAAGGTTGGAAGTAACCTTTAAATACCAACTGTCTCCTTGGAGTTGCATCAGCACACGTTCCCTCATATCGACCTTTAAAGGTACCAAGGAGAAGACACGTGGTCTCCTACTCAAGGCATCTGCGATCACATTTTTCTTTCCCTTGATGTATGAAATACCAAAATCGTACTCACTCATAAACTCACTGCATCACCTTTGCCTAGCATTCAGATTCATTTGAGTGAAGAGATGTTTTAAACTTTGATGGTCTGTTTTGAGCTCAAAGTTTCTCCCCACAAGATAGTGCCTCCAAAGTTTCAGAGCTAGCATTACAAATGCCAACTCCAAATCATGAGCAGCGTAAATCTCTTCATGTTTCTTCAACTTCCTTGGCGCATAAGCTATCACTCCTCCATCCTGCATTAGCACAGCCCCCAATCCTTGCTTCGAGGCATCCGTGCAGACTGTGAAGTCCTTTTCCATATCCAACACTCATAGAATTGGCACACTAGTTAGTAACCTCTTAAGCTCGATGAACGCACTATCACATTCTTTCGTCCATTCATACTTGACCCCCTTGTGCTGCAAAGTGGTGATGGGTTTCACTATTTTTTAGAATCCTTCCACAAAGCTCCAATAAAAACTTGCAAGCCCCATGAAGCTTCTCACCTCATGGGCATTTTTCGGCACTGGCCACTCCATAATGGCCTTTACCTTTTCTGGGTCCACAAAGATTCCTTCACCAAAAATGATATGACCTAAATAGTGAATTTATTTCTGGAAGAAGGAACACTTCGACAACTTCCTATACAATTTGTTCTCCCTGAGGCAGGACAACACCACTCGCAAGTGTTCCTCATGCTCTCTTTCGTTCTTGGAATAGATAAGGATGTCATCTAGAAAGACTTGTACAAAATGATCTAAGTACTTCTAGAATACGTCGTTCATGAGGCTCATGAATACTGCTTGTGCATTGGTCAATCTGAAAGGTACTACGACAAACTTGTAATGCCCAAACTGAGTTTGAAAGGCATTTTTTGGGATATCGCCTTCCTTAATCCTTAACTGATGATACCTAGATCGCAAATCAATCTTTGAGAATACTGCTGCCCCTTTCATCTGATCAATGAAGTCATCTATTCACGACATTGGGTACCTATTTTTCACTATAGCATGGTTCAAGTCCCTGTAATCTATACACAGTCATAAGGAACCATCCTTCTTCTTTACAAAAATTACTGGTGCACCCCAAGGTGAGACACTGGGCCTTATTAGCCCTAACTCCAGTAACTCTTTCAACTACATTTGCAAATCACAAAGTTTTGGTGCTATCATCCGATATGGAGTCTTGGAAATTGTTTATGCACCAGGTTTTAGCTCAATAGTAAAATCAGCCTCCCTCTCAGGAGGTAACCCTGGTAACTCATTTGGAAAAACATCCTTAAATTCTGACAAAACTAGGTACTGACCCAAGGAGGGTCCCTTCCTTTCATTCACCACTTCCACTACATATAGTTGACACCCTTGCCTCAAGCATTTCTTAACCTTCATAGTTGAGATAAAGTGTAATGACACCCTTCTCCATACACCCTGGATCCCCACTGGCCTTCCTTTGTCATCTACACAGAGCACCCTTTTTGCGAAACAATCTACCAAAGTTCAATGAGATTCTAACCAATCCATTCTAATGATTAGGCCATACGCCCTGAGAGCAGTGACATATACCTTCAACCTGGTAGTACACATTCCCAGGTCTACTATACAATTATCAATGCTAGGTCCTACCGCTTGTTTTTCCCCTGAAGCCATCTCGACTTGTTTAAAGTCATCGTGCTCGTAGGCTACCAACCCACTCTTTTCTAATGCAGATGGTGAAATGAAACTATCTGTAGTGCCAGAATCAAATAAAATCTTTACATTCATATGATTAAGCATACCTGATGACTCCACCACTGTGGATTGATGTTCGGCCTGGTGATTATTAACTGCTTCGTAAATACAGTGGCTGCTACTTTCTCTTCCCGTTGAGGCCTTTCCTTCTCTATGCACAAATCCTGATTGTAACTCTGGGCAGTCATGTTGGTAATGGGGTCCTCCACATCCCCAACATGTAACACGGGATTGAACCTGCACATTGTTCTGTGACTGTCTCTGAAATGAGTTCCTTCCCCTTGAACCCCTACCCTTACTAGCTGCTCCCTGAGATGGCCATGGACCTGCCTGCATCATTGGTGATGAATGAGATGTTGCACTCACTGCCATTGAAATCCCTGCAACTACTGTCCTTGGTGTGACTCTGTTACCATATGGAGGTGGCCTTGAGCCCCCTCCCCTGGGAAATGTCCTAGGAGCCTTCCCCACGAACTGAGAATGATGCGGAAATGTTGGTCTCATACCTCCAGTTAATTTCATGTGTTCCTCTGCATAATGTGAATTTTCCACAGCTTCTGCTACTCAAGACGGTTTCCACATCCGCACCATAGCCCTTATCTTAGGGTTCAACCCATAGACAAAGAGTTCTGCTTGTCATTGGTCATTATCCATATATGAAACATACTTGACCAATTAAATAAACCTAATCTCATATTCCTCTATGGTCATGTTTCCCTGTACTAGAGCATGAAATGCCCCTACCTATTGTTCCTCATAGTAAGCTGGCAGATATTTCCTTCAGAACCTCTCTTCGAAAATTTCTCAAGATACGGTGTCTGGGGTAAGATGCAGTTGTCTTTATAGGTTTCCCCACTAGTTCAAGGCACTGTCTCTCAACTAAAAAATTGCTATCTTCACCTTTGAGGTGGATGCATAGTCCCTTAAGGAAAAACACCTTGTCATGCCTTCCAACCATGCTTCTGCACGTTCACTGGCGCGACCCCCGGCAAACTCTAGAAGTTTGATCTTCTGTAGTTCTCTAGTGATTTCTTCAAGTGGAGGTCCTCCCCCTGAATCCCTCGATGCTTCTGGATTACCCATTCCAGATGGTGGGGGCTCCACTTCGATCCCTGCTAGTTGTCGCCCCTTTAAAGTCTCATTTATGGCCTCCAAAGAGCGCAGTATGAGAGCTAGTTCGGGCGATGGTGGCGGCGGTGCTGGCGGTGTTGGTGGTGATTGTGATGATGCTCCTCTACCTCAATTCCCTTGAGTCCTAACCATCCTATATGATTTAACCTACATCAACCAAAGTTGTCAGGGTGAGTTCAAGGAGGTTTCAAATTTGCACAACTTAAACTAGAAAACAGGGTTAGGCATAAGTTTTTCTTTACTTGCCTATAAACAGATGTTACTCTCTTTGGGGGAGGTGGCTAGGTTAGGGATAAAGAATCTAAGATTGATTTCTTCGCCTAAGAAAAATATTGACTCCCTCGCTCGGTAGCTATGCTAGCTTTGTACCATACTATCCAATTTCTCTAACTTACTTGCCTAGTGCGCATGAAGCCCCTTCCTGCTTATCTTTTTCTAAGTCCTTTAAACTTTGCGTTTAAAAAATAAATTAAGGTGATGTTTAACATAATTTATCCTTAACACTAATTACTCACTTAATTAATTAATCATTCTAGTTTATTGGTTACTAATTAGTTAGTCACTTTAATTAGTTTAAAATTTAATCATGAATTTAAAACATAATAAACATAATAAACTTGGTTACATAAACATGGTTACATTTAAAACATAATAAACATGGTTACATATAAAAAAAATTAAAACTATATTTAAATGTAAACTATTTAAAATTATAATTAAAATTTAAACTATACAAAAAAATGTAAACTATGAACATGTTTAAATTATAAATAAATAAAAAAAAAACTTTAAAAAAAATTAAACTATTAATTACAACCTAAAATATTAAAACTTAAACCCCTAGTAGGGCAGTGGGTCCTCTCATGAGGCCCACGTGCCCTTCTCCCCCATTCTCATCCCCAAACCCTAATCTCGTCTCACCCTTATATCTTCAAACCCCTTCCTCACTCGACTCCTTTTCTATTTCATTTTTTTTGTCAAATGCTCAACAGAGGGATGAGGCCGTCAGCCATGGCCATTTCCCTGCTCAGCCGACCCTATGTCTATGGCTTCAAGGTCTAGAGGGTCTTTTCCTGTTAGTCTCTTGGTGTGTTTTTTTTTTTGTTTCTGTGTATGCATTGTTGCAGGTGCCCCCTTTTTTTTTCATTTATTATCATCATTTTTTTTGTACAGTGCGCGGGCTGCCTGGCTTCTCCTCGGCTATTGGTTTGTGTATGTGGCTTCTGTAGCTTAAAGGTATTGTGCACAATTTGGTCGGCTTTATGTTGTTCGTCCTTTCAATTGGTTTTCTTGAGGATCTTCCATTTTGTTTTCTTCTGTTCGCCACCAAATCACACTCGGGCTGAACGACTTGTTTGTTTGTGGGGTTTGCATTTCACTTGGGCAATATAAATACAATATTATTTTATTGTATTTTAAGGATAGCACCTCTGTCCCCTTGCTTAGAAACAAAGTGGAACATGACCAAGCCAACTTTTTTGTGCTTTCGGTGATTCAACTCATTTTATTCGAAGGTTTCCAAAGCCCAACAGAACCGTTAGATTTATATCTATATGGTTTATATGCTACTCAAGGCTAGCCCACTTGTACTTGGCACTTGGTCACTGGATTGTATATTGTGTGGAATTTTCACTGGCTTGTGTGTTGTATGATATTGCTTTTTAAGCAAGCTCGAAGTTAGGCCTGCAGGCTATTTTTGTTTTGCTAAACAATGTTCACGTATGAACGTTTTAGGTTTCCAATTTTTGCACTACAGTTTTCGATTTTGTAAGAGGTAAAGAATGTTCCCATCCCTAGCCGCTTTGAAATTTTACGATGCACTAAAGTAACTTTCTTTAAGGCGTTAGAGGCAGCTTTCCACAATGCTCGCAACCTAGACATCTCCAATAAGTTCA
>ML779139.1:637175-657514 GCA_009831015.1 Picea engelmannii
CTTGTACTTGAACATTTAAGTGGGGTAAAAGGAGGTTGCCCCCTCGAAGAGGCTTATTATCTGAAATTATCTCTTTTTCAAGGCGTTGAGTACTTTTCCTGAGGTTTTTATATGCTATATTGATGTTTGGTTCTTAACAGTCACTATCCTGATTACCCCTCCCATTCCTGTCATACCTGGGTTTCCTTTTGTCACCCAGTCGAAATTCAACTTGAGGGACCCTGCTGGAGGGGGATTCCAGTTGCACTCACCTATTTGGAGTTTTTGTAGCTGCCTTACTTGAGTGCGGTTTCACCTGTATTTTAGGTGAAAAGATTCTAGGACTCAGGATTCCTGGTCTACGATTTGCACTCTTCTCGTGTGGAAGTTGCAGCTCTACACCATTTCTCTTATCAGATAGATTATTATTTCCTTGAGTTTCCCTTCCGGTCGGCTTTCATTCCTGAAGATGCACCAGTTCCTTTCTTTCCATATTTCCCATATGATCATCCCCGTAATGAGAGTCCAACAGAGGTTCACCTCTTCATTTTTGTTGTAATTATTGTATGGTTGCGCAAATGTTACCTCGGATCCTATTGGATTGTTGAAAGATACATGTTGCCCAGTCCCAAATATTTGTTGTGTAGTTAAATTCATCGTGGAGATGACTCGTTGTTTCTTCCTTAGCTTGACGGAGGTGGCATCATGATAGGACAATGAATCCCCTTTTCCTTAGGTTTTCCCAAGTTAGAATTTGGTTATGAAGTACTAACCATTTGAAATTTTTTATTTTTTTCCATTGGGGGTTGTTCCAAAGCTTATCCCATTGTTGCGCTGGATCTTCTTGGTCCTGGTCCACGATGTAATGTTAGACTTCTTTCAAGTTGAATTCCCCGCCATTTTTTTGGCCCCATCTTAGTTGGTCCTCTTCTTTTGAGACTACAATTTTCCTTCTTCCCAGTTCCTCCTCCACCTCTTTCACGATTGTTGTGGTCCGGTCTCTATTTTGCGAACTAAGATTGTTCCAGATTCTCCATCTGTTGCGATCTATTTTTTTTTTCCAGTAGTGGTAGAATTTGGTTTTTCCCTGCGCAGTCATGTCTTGTTGGAGTTCCTCCCTGTCCGGATTTTCCATTCTGGGTTCCTGTTGCCAAGCATCCTCCCATAATCTGGTTGTTTTACCATTCCTCACTTCTCAAAAGCTATGTGTCTGGATCCAGGTTTTGTTGCACCAAGATAGATTCTAGATGGTTGATCCCTCCCTAGTGCCCCTAAAGTGGATTCGATCCTGGTCATTTATGTCTGGGGCATACTTGGCATTCTAGAGGTTTACCCACAGTGTAGAAGTTTCTTTGACCCATCGCCACCAGAGTTTCACCCCGTAGGCTTTGTTGGTTACTTGTGGGTCTTGTAGCCCCATGCCTCCTTTGCTTTTTGGTTTGCAGACCTTCTCCCAGGCCACCAGGGCCCATTTTTTCTTTATTTCCTCTCCTCGCCATAGGAAGTCCCTTTGGATGGTTCTTATTTTTTGTAGTATCCCTTTGGGGGTGGGAAAAACAAACATCATATAGGTTGGAATTGTTTGTAGAACCGTCTTGGTCAATATGAGTCTCCCCGCCATGTTAACGGATCTGTACGTCCAGTTTTTCACCCTCTCTTATAACTTGTTGATCACTCCTTCCCATGTTGCCATTTTGTATGCTCTCTCTATCAGGGGGATTCCCAAGTACTTGGTTGGGAGTGTTTTGCGTTCAAAACCCAAAATATTTGCCAGGTTTCTTTGGATTGCAAGGTTTGTGTTGAATAAATAGATCATATATTTGGAGTGGTTGATCTCGACACCTGAGGCTTCCCCAAACTCTTATAATATTATTTTATAGGCTTTTTCTTCCTTGACCGTGGGTGTGCCATGGAGTAGGGTGCCATCCACGAACTGTTGGTGTGTGGAAGTAGGACAGTTTTCGAAAGGTTTGATGATTTTTATTTCTCCTGTTGTTGTTTTTCTTTTTATGCTTCGACTGAGACCTTCCATCATTAGAATGAGCAGGAAGGGGGAAAGAGATTCTCCTTGTCGGATGCCTCTCATAGGCCAGAAAGGTTTGGTTGGGGCTCCATTTATTAGGAGCGAGTAACTGGTCATTGAGACTAGGCTGACAATCCAGTTGATCCGGTGCTTGGTGAAACCAAAGGCTTCCAGATTCTTGACCATGTAGTGCCAGCTAATTTTGTCATAGGCATTTGCTAGGCCTAGTTGTATTATCATCCCCCCTCTCCTCTGGATTTTCAGGGTCTGGATTAGCTCGTGGGCATGGATGATGTTGTCCATGATTTGTATTCCTCCCATGAAACCTACATGTTCTTGTGAAATAAGTGTGGGTAGGACGGGTTTCAATCTATTGCCTATGACTTTGGAAATTATCTTGTAAACCACATTGCATAGAGCTATGGGTCTGTATCAATCGTGGGTCCTAGATTCATTTTCTTTAGGAATTAGGTTAATCATTGTAGCATTTAGCACTTTTAGAATGGAAGTTGACCATCTGGAGTCCTCCACTACCCTATAAACATCATGTTTGACCACTTCCCAACAGGATTTGAAACATTCCACTGTGAAACTATCTGGACCTGGAGCTTTCCCATTGGACATCTCCTGGATCACTTGATCAATTTCCTCCTTAGCGATGGGTTTATTTAGGTTGTTATTTTGTTCCTCAGAGGCTAGATGGGGGATGTGCTGAGTTATCCTTTGGATAGACTCTGTTCGGTCTTTGTTGGGTTCCTGGGCTATCCCATGGAAGTGATTTACTAGAGTATTTTCAATCTCCTTGTGGGATTCTCTCTCGATCCCATCTTGATCCTTAATATTTAGGATTTTGTTGTGGGCTCTTCTGGCAATGGTTGTTCTATGAAAAAACTTGGTGTTCCTCTCTCCTTCCCTTAGCCATCTTATTCGGGACTTTTGTCGCCATAGAGTTTCTTCCTACTTGCATATAGCTTCCCATTCCTGGGTCATTTGGATATCTTCCTTTTTTCGTTCCTCTGTATAGCCCTCGTCTATGCATATTTCCTGAATTTTCCTCATTTTGTCTTCAATATTTTTTTTCTCTTGGTTTATATTTCCAAACATTTCCTTATTCCACTCCTTGAGCTTATATTTGTTGTACCTTAGTTTCTTATAGAGTTTGAAAATCCTTGTCCCTTACTCTGGTTGGTCCTCTCACCACCACTGTTTGATGTTCTCCTTGAAGGTTGGGTGTTCGATCCAAAATTTCTCAAATTTGAAGGGTCTATTCTTCGGTGTGGTTTGCAATTTTGTTTCCATTTGGACTGGCCAGTGATCAGACCCTCCCCTTGGAAGGATGTTGCATTCTAAGGTTAACCCCAGTAGAAAGATAGACTCTGACACTAAGAATCTGTCTAGTCTTGTTGCTACCTGATGTTTATTCATCAGTTTATTGTTCCAAGTGAACTGTCCATTATTGGTTTTGATGTCCACCTTCTTCGTTGTGTCTATGAACATTGAGAATTCTTATGTGTCTCTATCCAATCTCCTAGTGCATCCTTTTTTCTATGCAAGTGATGTGATGATGTTGAAGTCCCCTGTCAGGATCCAGTGGAGGTTGTTGGAACGGGTTTTTAGGTCTTCTAGGTCTAGAAGCATTCTTCTCTTTTCCTCTAACATCTGGGGTCCATACACATTGGTGCATAGAATTACCTCTATATTTCCAATGATTTGCATGCTAACCGAAAGTGTGTGCCTGGTAGCTTCTGCTACTATTAGGCTCATCACTTGTGGATTCAACAGAGTGAGAATACCTCTTTCCATCTGTTGTCCCTCGAAAATCATCATCTTGTACTTGCTCCATTATTTTTTTCTAATTGTTTCCATTCCGTCTGTAGTGAATTTTGTCTCTTGGATGAAACAAAGGTCTGATTTTTCCTTCCTAAGTCTACTTTTAAGAATTCTCTGCTTTCATGGGCTGTTTAGGCCTCTTATATTCCATGTTATAATAATAATTTAAACATATGTGGGGTAGTTGGGAAAGAGTTTCTTGATCTTACCTGATTTTATCAGTAGACCTCTGAGTTACTATAGGGCTATGTTGTTTGATTTCCTTGCTTTTTTCCTTCTCTATGCTTGGGTGAGAGTTGTGGTTGTCCCTCACCTACTTTGATTCCTAGGTGTCCTATCTCCCCGTGTGTGTTCTTGAGCCCTCTGGATTTGGCTTCCTCCCTTAGGAGGAACATGTATTGGATGTGGTCTAGTTTCTTCGTTGGTACATTATCTACGCCCTGCCTTTTCCATTGCTCCAATATGTTTAGGATATATATCCCTTCCCTTTCCACAAGGTCTCTGAGATCAGGATCTTCTGTACCTACCTCACCTGGATTCATTTCCACGTCTCTGTCTGCTTCATGCATGGGGGTGTTGGCTTCTCTAGTTTCTTCATCCATAGGATTTGCACTAGCCCCCTATTCCTTCTTATTACTTAGGCTATATGTGAGCTCATTTTTTGCTTGTTCCCTATCTTCTTTAGCTTTTTCCAGTTCCTTTCCTCCTTTTACCCCTTTGTTGGTCTTGTCCTATCCTTCTGTTCTATTCCTGGCCTCCGGATTGCTCCCTGCTAGAGTTTTACTTTGTTTCTTGTTAGCTTTGTTTTTGTGGTTATGCTTTATAAACCCATCCTCACCCTGTTGTGGTTTGGTTCTTTTCGCTTCTTGTTTTTTATTGAGAGGACATTCTCTAATTAGGTGTCCATGTTCGTGACATCTTCTGCATCTAAAAGGGATCTACTCGTAGTCAATGTTTTGTATACATTTCTCATCCCTGAATTCTAGACTTATGGCTTCTAAGAGTGCTCCCGACACATCCATCTCTATGCATATTCTTACATAGGATGTATATCTCCCTTTTAGGGTGCATTCTAAAATCTTCACATACTTTCCCAGTTTGTTCCCTATTTCTTCAAAGGTAGAAGGTAGCCAGTAATATAATGGCAAGGAGTAAAGTCTCATCCAGACAGGTACATTTTTGAAAGTTTATTTTTTTGGGGAGAAGTTTTCTTTCCATGGACGCATGTACAGTCCTACTGAGGCGTGGAATTATGCCCCCCCCTCAAAATCCTTATCCCTATCTTCCAGGTTCATGAATATTTTTGTGAAGAAGCCTTTCGAGCCCAGGTGGAGTTCCACTTATCCACTTGGCTTCTATTGATATTTAATCCAGTTGTGCATCGTTCTTTCTATGGGCCACAAACCCATAAACTTGCATATTAGTGCATGTGTCTTCATCTGGTCCCTGTAGAGTTGTGTTTGCAGATCCTCCAGGATCACCTTGGGTATCATTATTGTTTTAGGTTTACATGGGTTTCACCCTTCTGCCGCATTGGGGCTCGTTGTTTCTTGCACAACATTATGAGTTTCTCTGGCTTCTTCCCCCATGCAATCACCTTTTCCTTGGTTCCTTTCCTGACTCTTTTTCAGTTTTGATCCCGAGGTGCTTGTCATTGGCACCTTGAAACCTATGCCTCTTGGGCCTTTCCCCATGTCCACCACTACCTGCTTGTATGAGGGAGTTTCATTACCACCCCCTTTGTTACTCATGATGTCCTTTGTTGTGGATGTGACTACCAAACCCTAGCTTGCAGTTTCTCCAAACCCTAGCAGTCCTAAACCAAGATGATTATCACTTTGAAAAATAACTTCAAATTCTCCACGAATCACAATTACTTTTTGTGATGGAGTGTAATGTTAAGGAACTTATTTATGTGAAGTTATCAGTTTGAAACCCTAGAATTACGTCATGTTCCCCCTGAGGGGTGGTGTTGGCATGTCTAGAGGTTATAGTGGTAGTACGTTCCCAACTAGTTGCTAATTCCACAAGTAATAAAAAGAAAGTATTCATACACGTGTATATGCACCATAGAAAGGATGGAGAGGGAAACTAGACAAGCAAGCAAGTATAATCATTCTTTAATCATTTAGTAACAAATTCATTAACTCTATATAACGTTGCTAAATAATTTGCTAAATAATTTGAATACAGGAATTTTTATTTTTTATTTATAGAAACTTTTTAGAAATAAATATGTTGTGAGGATAAAATCTTCATATTGTAGATAACTTTTTAGAAATGAATATGCTTTGGAGGATAAATTCCTCGTATTGTAGATAACATTTTAGAAATGAATATTCTTTGAAGGATAAATTCTTTGTAATGTAAATATGTTTCTTTACTTTTTAAATTTCTACAACACTTTTTTTAACTATAAAACATGATATACGAATTCAAACTTTAATCTTTAAATATAACGCCTCACATTTTGTGTCCATGATTAAACTTAACTTAGACCTTGTCCATGATTAAAATTAACTTAGACCTTGGAGTTATTACAAAATAAAGTCAATTTTAACTTTTATTTGATGACATTGTACGGTACGAGACCTATTATAATAGTCGAAAATAGAAATATTGCAGAGAATAACAATGGAACAACACAGTATATGAAACCACAACACCAAAATAATACCTTTATTGATAGGAAACAACGTTCACTTGCCTCTTTGAGGAGGAAACCTCCAGTAGAGAAGCACTCTATTACAATAATTCTTAATACAAAGACTTATCATTCCCTCGAATCCTATTTATACTAAATATATCTTCTATAAGAGGAAGATATTCTAGAAGTGGAAGCTTCTATTAGGTATTCTTACATTTGACTTATTCTTCCTTATTGCTAGGCCGTATTAATATTGGCCTTTATTACATAGAAAATATATTATTCTACCTACGTGAGGGGTTAGGTCCCTAACATGCCCTCCCCCTTAAAAATCATCCTTGTCCTAAAGGATTGAGATGAGGAAATTGTTGCAAAATGGTATTTGGCTCCCAGGTGGCATCTACTGGAGTTGTATCTTTCCATTGTACTAACACTTCCTTGATGGTGCACTGATGGAGATGATGCTCACGTTGGTCTAAGACTTCTTGTGGTTTCCACCAGATGGATCCTTCTTCATCCAATGCAGGAAGACTAATTTGAGTTTGGCACTTAGTTCCAATCACCTTCTTTAAGAAGGAGACATGAAAAACATGATGGAGCTTAGAATTACTGGTAAAATCTAAGTGATAGGCCACCTTTCCCACGCAGTTAAGAACTATATAAGGACCATAAAATTTGGGCACCAATTTCTGACAATGTTCAGCCTTGAGTGAAGTCTTCTTATAAGGTTGTAGTCGAAGAAACACCTGGTCCCCTTCAACAAATTTACACTTGGAGCGACCTTGATCTACTTGTTGCTTCATGTGATTCTGAGCCATGACCAAGTTCTCTTTGAGGATACATAGAATAGCCTCTTGAAATATAAGAGTTTTGTCAACCACCTGTACCTTCGAGACACCGAGCATGTATGAGAGAACTGAAGGCATATTTTTTCCATATATTGCTTCAAAAGGAGTCATTCAAGTGGTTGTATGGTAAGAAGTGTTATACCACCATTCAACTAGGGGTAACCATTGAGCCCATTTATTTCACCCATCAGATGCAAAACACCTCAAATATGTTTTCAAACACTTTTTTACAACTTCAATTTGACCATTAGTCTGGGGATGATAGGTTGTGTTGAGATGTAATTGGGTTCCCTGTAGCCTCAAAAATTCTTGTCAAAATTTTCCAGTGAAAGTGGGATCTTGGTCAGAGACAATGGAATGAGGCATGCCATGAAGCTTGAAGATATGATCCATGAAAATTTGAGCCACTGTGGATGCAATGAATAGGCATTGAAGACAACTGAAATGAGCATATTTGTAAAGATGATCAATGACTACCATGATGACGGATTTATTGCCCGATTTAGGTAATCCAACAATGAAATCCATAGAAATATCCCTTCAAATAGCAGGTGGAATTGGAAGCGGTTGTAGTGTTCTTGGGGATTTGATTGTTTCTCCATTGTTTCTTTGAAAAAATCACATTACACCACAAAGGTGCAGACATAGTGCTTCATACCATCCTAGGAAAAAGAACATTTGACCTTGTCATAGGTTTTGGTAAACCCGAAATTCCTAGCAGTGGGTGTAGCATGAAGCTCGAAAATCACCATGGATTTAAGTTGCGATTGTTTTCTTAAAAACAAATGCCCTTTGGAGAGAATCTTTTCATTGTTCCAAGTACTCTGTAGGAACTGAAGAATTTTCTTGCAATTTTTGTATTAGACGCAACAATTTGGGATCTTTCAGCCATTCCTGGTGAACAGCTTGGAGCCAATCTAGTTTAAGGAAGGATAGAGAGAAGAGGGACCCTTCATCTTCATATTTCCTTGAAAGAGAGTATGAAACCACATTTTATTTTCCTTTCTTGTAAATGATCTCATAATCATATCCAAATACCTTGGTCACCCATTTTTGTTTCTCTGGGGATGAAATTCATTGCTGCAGAAAATACTTGAGGCTCTGATGATCTGTCTTAATTTGGAAGCATTTCCCCAATAGATAAGGGCATCAGAGATCCACAGAATGACCATAATTTCCTTTTCATATATTGATTGTCCCAAATGGAGCTTTGGCAGTTGTTTTCTAGTGAAGCCCAAAGGTTGACCATCTTTCATATGGATGACGTCAATTCATTTCCCTAAGGCATTACATTCCACGATGTAGTATACCTAGGGAGGTAATATGGGGTACCTAGGGAGGTACCCAATGGGAATGTGGTTATGTATTATTAGTGGAATTCATTTAATGTATGAGAATGTAGTCATTCAATGTAAGGTGGACTAAGTCCACTATATTAATAAGGTCCCACTATGGTAGTTAGATGTAATAAATGTGAAATCTCTCTAGAAGGTTCCTAGGAGATAGATAGAGCTATATAAAGAAGTGTGAGCAATGTAATGAAAAATAGTGAATAATATTGTCATTGTAACAAGCAATTATTTCTTAAGGATTGCATTCCTTCCTTAAGGAATAATATACGGTGTTACCCTACCTCAAGGGTTTTGACTATTTCTTCTGTTCAGTATTTTGGTGAATGGTTTGGATTATTCTTATTGATATTGTGGGTTTATTTTGAGATTTATCTTCAGATCTATTCAGGTACTTAAAATAGGACAAATATCTTTCTAAAGTCTAGAAGGGCCAGGAGAGGAGTAGTGCACATAGCCTTGTTTAAGGATTGGAAGGAGTGATTAGTTGTTGGATTCCAAATGAAAGCATTCTTTTTAAGGAGAGTAGTGAGAGGCGCCACAATTTTTCCATAATTCTTAACAAACTTGCAATAATATCCTGTTAAACCGATAAAACCACATAATCTCTTGATATTCTTGGGACAAGGCCAATTCTTCATAGCTTCAATTTTCTTAGGATCCACCCAGACACCATCCTTGCCAACAATATGACCCAAGTACTCCACTTCTGAGGCTCCAAAAGAACATTTATATTGTTTGAGGAAAAGTTGGTGCTGAGAGAGTAGATGAAGAACTTAATCCACATGGGAAATATGGGATGTCCATGTTTTACTATAGATGAGAATATCATGAAAGAAAACCAATACAAAATGACAGAGAAAAGGATGGAAAACATGACTCATGAGGCATTGGAAGGTGGAGGGAGAATTACACAAGCCAAAGGAAATGACCAAGAAATCATAGTGGTATGCATGAGTTCTAAAAGAATTATTAGGAATGTCTTCCTCTTTCATATGTATCTAGTGGTAGCCAGAATGAATATCAAGTTTAGAAAAGAATTGGGCACCTCTTAATTCATCCAAGATGTCATCAATGATAGGGATGGGGAATTTGTCTTTGATGGTGAGTTTGTTGAGGGAGTGAAAGTGAGGACACATGTACCAAGAGACTTCTTTCCTAAGTACCATGACCATAGGAGAAGAGTAGGGGGTGGTACTAGGATGGATAACACCTGCGACGAGAAAGTATTGAACAATTTTCTCAATTTCATTTCTCTTTGCAAAGGGATGACGATAATGGCGAACACTAGGAGGAATTTTGTCAGGTACTAGAGGAAAGGAATGATCATGAACACCATGGGAAGGGGGAAGTCCCTAGGGAGTGGAAAAAACAACTTGATGTTTGGAGATGATAGATTGGAGGTCATGATGCACAGAGGGTGTCTCAGTGGCATGAATGGAATGGAGTTGTGCAACAATATCAGAATGAACTTCCTTGATGATTTTTTCCATGCGATGGGAACTGATGATTTTAGGGGAGCCGACGGTGATTCCTTGGAAATTATACTCTTGGATCTCCTAGATGAATTGCATGGTTAATTCTTTAAAATCCATGAGGATGGGACCAAGAGTCTGTAACCATTCTGCACCAAGCACAGTGTCACAACCACCCATGTCGATAGCAAACAAATGAGGTTTCATGTGGTACTAACCAATTTGGACACTCATTTTCACAACACCCCCCACATTTCATTGAACCTCCATTGGCAATCATGATTTGAAATTTGTTGACTGCACGAATATAACAATTAGTTTCTTGGGAAATGTGATGATGAATAAAATTATGGGTGATGCCATTGTCAATGAGGATGATGACATTATGATGCTTAATGTAACCAATTATCTTGAGGGTTTAGAAAGTAGAGAATCTAGTGAGATAATTCAGTGAAATGAATGGTTCAACTTCTAGGGGGTCCTAAGGCAAAGTAATATCAGTTGGATTTGGTAACTCGACCAAAGGGGCGCCTCGACTTCTTCTTTTGAAACATCCTCAGAGATGGCCATAAAAAAAAAATTTCCTTACACTTGTTCCTTAGAAAGTATTTTTCATCACAATTATAGAAAAGGCCCTTGATTTGGTGTTCAACCATTTCTGCCTGATTCAATTTTTGAATCTTCAGTGGAGTGGAAGGAGTGGCTAGAGTGGTGGGTTTAGGGTAGGGAAGAAAGGATGGTTTTTTGGTTTGAGAAGAGACAACCTGTTGTTCTTCCTTAACATTTTTAGTAGCTTCCACCCAACTCTAAGGGTTATCCATGAGGACATGGGCATGAATCTCATCCTTGAGGCCATGAGAAATAATTCCTGGAAAAAAGAATCATACATTCCCTCTGCGTGGAAAGTCGAGTGCTCAAAAGAAATTATAAAGTCTTCCATTGTGTCAGATTGTTTCAACTTGGTCAAACGACCTAAATGGGTGTGTTAGAGTCAAAGCGTTCATAAAGCTCTATAACAAATTGTGTCCAAGCTACATGCCCTTAGCAGGAAATGTTTCTCCATTTCCACCATTTCCAATGTTCTAGATCTAGATGGAGAACACCATACCTGAGTTTGGACAACTCATTAGTAATTTTTTACAAAGAAAAATAGTGTTCCATTTGAGTGACCTAGCTGGTGGGATCTTATCCATCAAATTTGTTCACCTCCACACGAGGTGGATGAAGGTCCCGATGAAAGTGGTTGAAAGGATAAGAGGTGTACTAGGAGGATTCAAGACTTTCATGGTTATAATGTGTGGAAGAAGAGAAAGGATATGGGGTGGGATTAAACAAGGCGTTCAAATTGTTCACTACATCCTGGCATTGCTGACACATGGCGGTCAATTGAGTGATGGATGTGGGAAGTGATTTGAGTGGAGAA
Organism: Picea engelmannii; assembly: GCA_009831015.1. Classification (NCBI taxonomy): domain Eukaryota; kingdom Viridiplantae; phylum Streptophyta; class Pinopsida; order Pinales; family Pinaceae; genus Picea; species Picea engelmannii. The sequence goes on from ML779139.1 coordinate 648,750, forward strand.
AGACAATAGTTTAGGTTAACAATAATGGAAGTAATGGAAGAAATATCAATTTAGGTTTGGTCATTATCTTTGTCCAAGGTAGTGTGACATTGTTCACAATATTGGATATGAGTGTTGTCCATGGGGATAGGACAGGGGGGAAAGTGGGACCACACAGAAAGGGGTTATTGGTAAATGGTACCACTATGATTAGTGAAAAGAGAGGAATTTAATGGGATAGGTGCCAAATAGGGGTGTTGGGAAGAGGTCGGGTCTACGAAAAAAAATTTGCTGAAAAATGATAGGTATGACTATGATCAGAGTGAAGAGAGGAATCCAATGGGATAGTACTCGACCCAATATCTCAGGGAACCAACTAAGGAGGCTAGACCGTGCCCTTATCCATACTACCTGAATACCCATGTACTAGAGAGTATATTCTCGAGTGTTGTTCTTAGTGGCACTATGTCAATTAGGTGATCGATTGGTTTATCTATGGAGGGATTCAGGATATCTAAGTCGATCCATATATAGGTGTTGTGTGATGAACTACCACTCTAAGGGGTACCAACATGGGTTATAATGGTGGAAAAGAATGTGCGCTTATGTACCACCTATATTTCCTACGTGTATGTTTCTCCGAATATTAATTTATGCACTAAAAAATAGATCTCTGTAGCTTTAAGACGCCATAATATGTCTCTACCCTGAAAAAAATAACCCACAATTTTCTAAAAAGGAAAGTGCTCTGATACCACTTGTAAGGTACCAAATATATTATAATATCCAAGAACATAAATATTACAGAGAATAACAGTGAAACAACACAATATATGAAACCATAGAACCTAAATAATACCTTTATTGATAGGAAACAATGTGTGCTTGCCTCTTTGAGGGGGAAACCTCCAGTAGAGCAAAACTTTATTACAATAATTCTCAAGACGAAGTCTTCTCATGCCCTCGACTCCTATTTATACTAAATCTATCTACAAAAAGAACAATCTAGAGGAATATCTTCTAGAACTGGAAGCTTCTATTAAGTCTTCTTACATTTGACTTATTCTTCATTATTACTAGGCCTTATTAATATTGTCCTTTATTACATGGAAAACATATTATTCTACCTACGTGAGGGGTTAGGTCCATAACAAAGATCTATAATAGGCCAAGACATGTGCTACTATTTGAGTTGATGACACCTATCAAAGGACAAGACATGTGTGAATACCTAGCGATATATCTATGGCTCACGATTATGCAATATGCAATCACAACCACCATATGTTTATATTTACTTGACATGCTTTATGTTTTTTATTGAATGAATTCTACTTTTATAGATATTGTATTATCTGTTGTTTTATATTGTTAAATTCATGACACTGAACTTAACATGATATGCCATATATGCTTTGTTATAACACTCTTTTGGAATGTGATGTTAATGGAGACATCGATGGCATATTTAGATTAGTTTTTTATGTTTATGGAAAAAAATGTATCTTTATGGGTTGTTTATTTTTATAGATGAATATTTTATGAGATGATGGTTTCTATGTTGTTTATGGCTTAAGCATAGAGATGGGCATGCATGAATATTAATTGTTTCTTTGAAAGTAGTATGTTTACTATTTTATGATGGCATTATGTTGTGAGTGATAATACTTAGTTTTGCATATGATGTGCATTTCCATGATATTCATAATGAAAGAATCTTGATGTCTAGCACATGTATGATGCCATTGTGCAATCAAGTTGACTATGTGTAAAATATGCATCTAGTTCCCACATGAGTGTTGATGTTTTGGAAAATATACTCTATGATTTGATATATATTATTGATGCTAGTTACATTGGATATTTGTTATTTATGTTATCCATACAATAGTCACACAGTGACAGTGATTCAATACATGTTATTGGTGATTTTAGACATGTGATTTATGATTAATAGATGTTATGAATTGATGTCTTGATGTTATTAAGTGAGTGAGAGATTTACAATATAGCCACTCCATGGACATGGAGGTTTAATTTAGTGATAGGTCTCTTGAAAGCCCATACCCTTGAAGGATCTAAGTAAAAGTACCATTATATGGGTCGGGAACATGATATAACACATTCACTAGTCCTATATCAACTTGTTATTAATTTGTAAAAAATCAAGTAGATCACCAACGCTTCAATACATTAATATATCTCCCACTATGAGGATCCTAAAATATGGAGTGAGATCACCAAGTAGGGGAAAACTAGTAATTGCAGTGACGAGGTGAGAAACTAGTAACTAGGAGGGGGAAAGGTGGTAACAAGGAGGGGGAACTAGTAACATTAATTGGTAAAATAAATGTGTGTTACTACATATTTTTCTTGCATAATAACTTGGCATATTTCATTACTTAACCTAAAAACATGAAAAGAGAGCCATGCATGTACATCATTCATTTGCACACTAGTAATATTATATTAAAAGTATAATATTATACTAAAATGTATTGTATATAAGAAATCCATATCAAAGGAAACTTATTTTTTTCATCTATTAAATTAAATGTTTAATAAATAAATAATGATGAGACTATCTTCCTCATCTACAAACACTCCACTAATCCCACTAGGCATCACATCCAAGCCACTATTTTGACATTTAGCTTGCATCATCATCTACTCATAAAGTCTCCACCTAAAGTAGACAATACATTCTCCTTTTTATACTTTTTCATTACATGACCTACATTCATAGGTCATCTATAACTTGCTAAGTCATGTGAGATTTACTAGTCCTACATTACTTACTCTAACATGAGAGGTGAGCGACATGATGAAGTATAAATACAGATTCTCCTACATTACTTACTATAACATGAGAGGTGAGCGACATGATGAAGTATAAATACAGATTCTCAAGATTGGTGGATCTGTTTTAGAGTAATTTTTTATTATTGTCAAGCTCATGGATTGAATATTTGAACTGAGAGAATTCTTGCATAACATTAGTGATTACGAGTTAGGTGGTATTTCATCTCATGAGTTAAGGGAATACAATCACACATTTTTATCTATTCACTACCATAACCCCAAAGTGGGGGAAAGAGAACACTAAGTGAAGTAATACTAGATATGTCATTTGAATATAAGAGAAGTGTGTTGGATGGTTCATGGATAAATAATAAAGGATTCATCGAGTAGGGTACATGTATAATGTATTAAAATGATCTTGTAGATGGTCAAGCATCAACAAAAATCCTTATGTTTGGTACCATCCATGATAAAAAATTGCTGATATGCAGGGGAAGGAGGGAGTTGCATGGTTCATAGACCAAAAAACACATTCCCAAATAGATGCATATGAAGAAGAAAATTTGAAGTTGCAAAGCGAAGAGGGATTTGGAAACAAACAAGCTTGTTTTGACGGAGAAGACATCAAGATAAATGTAGATATCACCATAGTAAATGGTTTGAAAAAATTAAGAAGTATTGAATTGCAGGATTTGATTTTAGGAATTGATTATGTCAATAGGTTAAGTTCACATCATGATAAATTAAACCCTCTATAGAGTGGGAAAACATGGATAGGAAAAACAAGGAGTTTGGGTTCGATTTTTATTCGGATTTAGAACTTCAAAATGGGTTTTGTGTTAGTAAGGTATTTTCTATATCCATGTATGATATATTAAGGAGAAATGATGATATTGTTGTTAGAAGAAAGAAAAATTTGGCGTATGATCATAGTGCATATTATGTGGGGTTTCAATGAAATGGGAAATTTCTACTCACTCTAGGGCTTGATAAGAGGTTGAACTTTTTCTAATTTGATGGGAAAATCCCTTTCGCTATCACCAATTCTCTTTGAATTCCAAGTGTTTAGCATTTTTGTATAATATTTTTCTCTAAATTGTGAAGGTAACCATAGCCAAAGACAAGTGAAATGGTGGATTCTAGAGTTTTGTGCTTGTTTGACAAAGCCCCCTAATTTTTGTTTGTGATGATGATAGCTTGGGTGATGGATCTTATGTCTATGAAATGAGCATGTCACCATTTCCATTACCTCCCTCCCCAAATCGAAAAAGAAACTCCTGCAGTAGATCGTAATTTAAATCCCCATCAAATTATCTACATCGCAATTGAAATGGTGATATATTCCAAATCTAGATCTCATTGCATCACAACCAGTATGACAATTTTCTCATTTCCAAACCAAACCTACACTTAATTATATACTTAGTATAGCCTAAAAAAACCTCAATGCCACAATATGGTTTAAAAAAAATAGTCTTAGACTCTCCTTTTTTTAAGAGAAAACTCAAGTAACATGAAGCATAAAACAAGTAAACTTGACAAGAAAACCAAAGCTTGACAACTAATTGTAAAGCAATGCATAGATGAAAACAACTCAAATATTGGCAACTAATTGTAAAGCAATGCATAGGGAAAAACATCTCAAGAAAACAATAGATTTAACATAATAACGATCATTTTCAATACCAATTACAAACTTCAATAAAAAATCAATGAGAGCAAACAAAATAATGGAAATGAGAATTTAAGAGTGAGAGTGCATGCCATCATATTGCAATTGGAGATACTCAATGTGTCTCAAAAAAGCTATTTATGGTGAAAATCCAAGTTGTATGTAGATGTGTGTAGATCCAGAAATAGTTGATGGAAAAAAAACCCTATGGTTGAGCTATTGCCCATGGAAAGTATTAGATTGTCCTGTTAACCTTTTTACAATTGAATGGCTAGACAAGTTCTTAAATCTTCAATTTTAAAAGAATCATGGACAAGTTCTTTCCCATTTATTGTTTTTCCTCCTTTTAAATGATGATAGTATAAAAAAAAATTACAGTAGGGATGAACTCTTTCTTATAGCTTATTTCCACCTTATTTCCCACCCCACCACAAAAATCCAAAACCATAATAGTCTCAACTTAACTAATTAAAGCGAACCAAAATGTTATTATGTTATCCTACTAATTAAAGTAAATTTGAAGAAAATAATAAAATAAAATTTAAAATAATAAAACGAGAATTATAATTTTGGAAGGAAAATCTTATTTATGATTATCTCCTTGTAAAATTACTAATTGTATAAGTGTATGTACTCATCTCTTTAAAATAAATCCACCATAAAAATAAAATGAAAAAATTCCAATACACTTGAACTCAAAATTATGTCAATTCTTTCAAAATAATATTACAATTTTATAGAAAACCTATGATCAACCATTTGAAAAACCCAAATTCAAACGATTAAAATAATAATATTGCAAATTATACTATCACTATCCTCAACCATGCGAAAATTGTTTTAAAGAATGAATGACTACGGATAAAAATGAAATTAATTAAAAGAGGTGCTAAACAATTTATGGGTAACATTCTAACAAAATATCTATGAAACTAGACCAAGAATTCAGGTTAACAAAAATGAAAACTCTACCTCAATTTAATGACAGGTTAACAAAATATAACATTTTCACATTTTAAAAAAATGATTACTATTTTAAAAAGGACATGTAATTGAGGAAAGTTACACGAAAAGATAACCATATATCCATGTTCCGCATGTAAAAGTAGACTAGCAACAACCACATTTATGTAAAAAATAGTTGGTATACGTTGATTTACGCTATTTTCCACCTTTTAAAATTAATGGCATCGATCAATATATATCAACCACTTTTTACTTAAATGTTCTTGTTGCTAGTTGAAGACCAACATGCCACTAAGAAGAATAATAAATAATAAACCATTAATATTTTAATACATAATTAATGTGTTCTTTAATTTTACAATATTAATATATAAATTAAGTTATTAATGTACTAATTAAAATATTAATATTTATACAGGCTAAGTGGGCCTAATGGTTAAGAACATGTGTTTCCTCTTAAGAGGCCACAGGTTCAAATCCAGAGGGGGGTAGGGTATGTATACCTTCGTAGACTTTACCAGTCAAATCGTTGGGCGGAGAGGGGTCCCTTGTCCCACAAACAAGGGGGTCTCATACACCAATTTGGTTTGTTGGCTTGGATGCGACCTTAAAAATAGATTATTATTATTATTATATTATTAATTAATTAATTAAAGTTAATTTATGTATTAATGAATTATTAAATTAATTTAAGGTATAAAATAAAATACTAATACATGACATCAATAGTACAGTTATGTATAATTAATACATTAAAAAATTAATACATAAATAAAATAATACATTAATAAATAAAGCAAAAATACATTATTAAAGTATTAAAACATTAATAATACATAATTATATTAATATAATGTATAAATTAAAGTATTAATTTATATTAATATATAATATAACATATCAATTGATTGATGGATACATTAATAATGTAATGTAATAATTAATAAATATATTAATACATTAATACATTGCTAATGTATTAATACATTAATAATACATAATTATAGTAATAATACATTAACCATATTAATAAATGCATTAAATATATTAAGACAGTAAATACATTAATAAATAAATTACTAAAGTAATACATTATTAAATTATTAATACATTTATGTAATGTATAAATTAAAGTATTAATTAAAGTATTAATACATTGATGTATAATGTAATATGTTAAAGATGAAGATTGGGTGGTGCGATAGGGTCTGTGGCCGCTGAGGAAACCCTAGCTCATCATTTCCTCCACGCTTGTGTACAGATCCATTCTCGACGTTGACAGTCACTATGGAAGGCAGTTTTGAAGTTTCACCAACGATGTTGTGTGGGGTGGAGTGCGATTATAGTGGAGTCCTTGTGGACTATTCATCAGATCCATAGGAGGGGAAAAACATATGGAAAACACTAGTTGTGAGCCATATTCGACTTGAATCTAGTCAGGTGGCATGGTTTTTGCCTCTAGGAATGTCCCCACTAGGATCAATGAGTGGGGGAGATTTCAACATCCCCTTCTCTAGTCCTCTTGGATCGGTGGTCACGTATGGAAGAAATAAGAAGTTTTATCCAAGCCTCAGTGAATCTGTACACGTGTCCCTTGAGGAGGGTATCTCATGCCTCAGGCCCTCATCCTATTCTTTGGTCATTGATTCGTACCTCATTTCTCCTTGGATAGAGGAGGGGGTATCCTCAACCTCAAATTTCTTTAGGGACTCAAGGAGTCCAGATTTGGGTTTCCTTAGGATCTATCCTAGTTTTAGAAATTTTTGGACATGATTCTCTAGGTTTCTTTCCTCATCTGGAGAAGTTTGAAGATCGATCCAAAAGAATGGGGTTTTCTCATGGGTCGACAATCGTCACGAATTCTATTATGGTGTCTTCGACCCCTCTTCCATGAGTACTTTGTGGTGAAGCCCTAGCTATTATGAATTAGGGGATAGAATTGAATGTGGTCTCTCAGGATCTTGTGGAGGTTCCCTCCCCACACAGTCAAACTTCTCCCAGGCGTCAGTGGTTCAAGGGCATAAAATACCATGATGAGACAAACTTGGTCCTTGGTATTGATATTTTTGAGCCAGAGGTATTGGACATGGCTGATATAGTTTTAGTGGGTATGGCTAGGGGGAGGCATTTCAGTGCAAAGTTTCTAAAGAATTGAGTTGGCATATCCTGTACCACGGCCCCTATCCATGCTCCCATTATCTGAACCCTCACCTGGGGTTGGTTCATCCTTAAATTCAGGAATTCAGAGGAAGTTGAATGGGTCCTCAAACAACCATGGTGTATTGATTTGTCACCCATTCTCCTGAAACGCTGGACACCCATGTTTGATGCTAACAAATAGAGGGTAGATATTGTCCCTATTTGGGTTAGGCTTCTTAGCCTCCCTATATAATTTCAGACTAAGAAAAGTTTCTCTGAGATTGGAAATGTGCTCAGTTCTTTTATAGAAGCGGATATGTCGTTCATAGATTCTAGGGAGATGGGTATTTCTAGGATCCTAGTAAATCTGAATCTAAGATAGGGATTGCTAGAATACCTAAACCTCATCTATGGTAGAGAATCATTCAAGAAAAAACATGACTATGAAGTGATTCCTTTCATGTGTAGAAGATGCCACCAATATGACCATAACGTTAGTCATTGCAATATTTCTCTTCAAGGTAAATTAGGGAATATGGGGGATGGCCTCACATACTCATCAAAGAAGAGACCAAAAAATCAAGGTGAATATCAATGTCCTCAGCCTGGGCGGAGTGAGGAATCTCATCATCCTTCTCAGGTTCATATACATCCAGTGATTGCACTGAGTCGGAGGAAACTCCTACTCTTGGGGAAGATGCAGTAGATAGGGGAGCTGAGGACCAACTAAATAGGAGCCAAGTCAAGGATTTGCAGTAGGATCACTTTTTTCATTTGGGTAAGACCAAAAATCCTCATCCCACTTTCAATATCTTAATTAAATCCCTCTCTCTTTGGAAAATATTAAATGGTCTCTCTAAAAAACTTTCCTTCCCTAAATGAAGAATTTAGTCTGTTATATTCCCTCTACTTTGGTCCCCCCTATAACCAAACTCTCTCCCTCAACTTTTTCCCTATCCTCCTCTGTGCATATATCTGAGGTATCTGAGAGCTCACTGGATTTGGTGGATTCATAGGAGGACCATATTGCATACCAACTTAGTATTAGATCCATCCCTCTCTCCCTTCTGTTGGTCACTATAATTGCTTAATTAATTTTAAACAACCAAGTGAAACATAAATTATCAACCCAGGGAAGTCTTTTGTTTCAAAGATAGCTGCGCACTATATATGCTCAATTCCAAAAGCACTTAGTGTTGTAGTAAAG
>ML779139.1:670143-726477 GCA_009831015.1 Picea engelmannii
TTTCTTTACTACAACACTAAGTGCTTTTGGAATTGAGCATATATAGTGCGTGGCTATCTTTGAAACAAAAGACTTCCCTGGGTTGATAATTTATGTTTCACTTAGTTGTTTAAAATTAATTAAGCAATTATAGTGACCAACAATTGGCAGACATTGGAGTGAACTACCACCTAGTCCTAGTTAAATGATCCATGCACTCATCAGTTAACTAAGACACATGTGTGGAAGTGAGATAAACACATGCAATTGTTGGTGATAAAACCGAGGTTTCCATGCATGAATGACTTCCACTAGTCTAACTGAGTGTAACTGACTTTGAACTGAAGAGGAATGCCCTATTTTGTAGGGGAATATTCTCTAAATAGAATATTCTCATATAAGGAATTGTTCTCAACATTGGACTATCAAACTTAGGAAAATAATTCTCGATGAGTGTGTAATATCTCCAACACCTGGTTTCAAAGTTCCTCTTGTCAGGACAACTCCATTTTTGGCAATGGGTGGGGTTAGGAGGTGACTCAAATCATCATCCAATTTTGTTGGAACTAGATCGAGGAATGAGAAAACCATCCAGTCCCTTCAAATGTAATTCAGAGTGGTTCAAGGAGGAAAGCTTCATAGATATGGTAACAGAACATTGGATCCATTTTGACCCAATATCAGCGGAGCCAACAACTGTTCATTTCTCATCTAACATTAAGAAGGTTAAACAAACTACAATCACATGGGCACATAAAAAAAGAGCCAGAGAAGAGTAGGAGATAAAGGAGATTGAAGAAGTTGTAGATTTTATCTATGTGAAATATGATGGACATCTCTCCTTACAAGAATCTAAATACAATCTTATTCAGTTGGAAAAGATAAAGAGGAAAATTTTGGAGGACAAAGAGGTTGCATGGAGACTGAAAAGTTGAGTGATCTGGATGGAAAAAGGAGATGAGAATACTAAATTTTTCCAAGCTTATACCAAAGGTCGAAATCTCACCAATACAATATGGAGTATGAAGAACAATCAAGGATGAGAAGTTTCCACTTTTGAGGAATTGGATAGGATGGGTAAAAGTCACTTCTCATCCCTCTTCAAATCAAACAAAATATCCATAATGGAATAAATTGTTCAGTTGGTTGGCTTCTTCCCAAGTTTTGTTGATGAAGAGACCAATAGAGGTATTATGGAGGAATTTTTAGTGGACGAACTCAACGCAGTGCTTCCTGTATTTCAAAAACACAAAATCCTAAGACTTGATGACTGGCCAGTAGAGTTCTTTATAGTATTTTTTGATCTGATTGGGAAAGATATTTTATAGGTGGTAGACGAATCCAGGAAGGCAGGTCACATTCATGCTCCATTAAAATCAACTTTTATATCCCTAATTCCAAAAATAGATAACCCCAAATCCTTTGAGGATTTTTGTCCCATCTCTCTATGCAATGTTATCTACAAAGTGATAGAAAATGTTATTTCCAAGAGATTAAATCCCATCCTCTCGGCCTCCATCTCCAAGGAATAGTTTGGTTTTTTGGATGGTAGGAAGATACATGAGACTATAAGGGTGGCTCAGGAATGGCTCCACAAAATGAAAACAAGAAATCTAAAAGGGGCGGTTTTCAATATTGATCTTTCCAAATCATGTGAAAGAGTAAATTGGATTTTCATCCATATTCTCTTGACACACTTGTGGTTTGAATACCCTTTCAGTAATTGGGTCATGAGTTGTATTTCATACACTTCATTTTTTTTTCTCATTAATGGTTCAGCCTCACCTTTTTTCCATGTTGAAAGAGGCCTTAGACAAGGTTTTCCTTTATACCCATTGCTCTTTCTTCTAGTGGAAGAGGGTCTTAGTTGGGCTTTGGCTGATGCAAAGACCTGAGGTCTCTTTCATGGAATCCCTATATCTTGTGCATTACTATAACCAATATGTTATTTGTGGATGATGTACTAATATTCTGTGATGGTCAGAGGGGTGATGTTGAAACTCTATCAAATGTCTTGGAAATTTTCAGCAGGGCCACGAGTATGCAGATAAATGTCAAGAAACCCACTCTTTCTATCAGCAATATGAGTGCAGAATAAATCATGGTCTATAAATCTCTTTTCTCCTTTGAGGCCAGGGATTTCAACTTAGGGATCAAATACTTGGGTTTTCAATTAAATCCAAACTGTTAATTAAAATTAGATTGGTCCTAGCTTATAGCCAAGCTGGAAAAAATAATGAAGGTCTGGAGTCTTAGATGGATTTCTTGAGCGGGTAGGCTAGTCATGGTTAAATCAGTTTTGGAGGCCATCCTTGTTTATTGGATGTCTTTAGCCTAGATATACAAAGGAGTCCTGGAAAAATTACATAGAATTTGTTTCAAATTTGTGTTTCCTTAGGTAAGATGGGAGTCTGTGGTGATACCCAAAGAATTAGGGGGTTGGGGGTTGAAGAATGTCTTTCTCTTCTCAAAATAACTAGCTGCAAAGTCAAGTTGGAGGCTACTTACTACAAACAGTTTGTGGACCAGTGTGGTTTAAAAAAAATACATCTTTTGAGACTCTATTTTAGAATGGATCAGAAACCCAATAAAAAAGTATGTCAATTGCTCAATTATTTGGAAGGCCACCCTATAATATTTTTATGTATTGGGATATGGTTTGTCATGGCGTGTTGGGGACCAAGATCTATATTGGGGAATATATGTGGCCAGGCAGTGACAGTCACCACATTTCACCTCCTGAGTTGATTCAGTCCCTACAGGAGCAAGGAATTTTTCATCTACATCAGGTTGTCTATCCATCCCAGACTACAATTTTGATCCAACCTTGGTTGACCATAAATCGGATGGATTTGGAAGGGGATCTCTCAGATCATTGGTCGAATTATGTAAAAGACCTCAAAGCAACTCATATTCGAATTGTGGACCATGAATATGAACTTAGAGAGGATATATCCCCATTTGGATATTACACAAAACAATTGGGCTATATTCATCTCAATATCAATTGCCATCTAAGGGAACCACGTCTATGGTGGTGGAAAATATTATGGAATATTCATTGTCCATAGAAAGATAAAAAAATTATGTGGTGCCTAATATTCAACAAAGTTCCAACCTGGGACAAGATGAAGAACAAACACGTGGAAGGGTCAGGCTGGTGCTCCTTATGTAAATCAGAAAATGAGTTTCTCCTTCATCTTTTCTTCCTATGTCCTTTTTTTCATCAAATTTGGCAAGAATTAGCTTTGGCATTAGGACAGAACCTGAATTGGGTCGATCCTTCTATTGAAAATGCTTGGTGTGAATGGTCCTCGAACAGATCAAATAGAAGGGTAAAAGAAGTTCCCCCCATTTTCTCAATGTTGTCTATAAACTAGGATAGAAAATCACAACAATGACACAACATTCAACTACTTTCTATTCTTGAATAATTTCATAGATTAGTGGATACTTTTGATTTCATTACCTTTCATCATGTCTATAGGGACCTCAATAGGGAAGCCGATACATTTTCTAATTCTATCTTACACATGTCTTATGGGAAATGGTTGATATCTGAAGTAGAAGAAGTATATCACTACGACTACTATCACAGATCTTGTAATGAGGATCTCCTCATTCCCGTAGTATAAATATGAAGTGGGATTTTTCATATTTTTAGCAGGATATTTCTAATTTCTTCTAGAATTTACTCAGACTCTTCTATTTTGTAAATATTAGGAGCCATCCTTCTGGTGTAATTAAAGTGGATCTTTTTTAATATGATCTGAGACTATTTGTGGTAACAATGCATGTAATATGTCTTTTTTAAAGGAGAAGAACACTATTGGTTTTGATGGCTCCGTTGTATCTTATGGTACAATATTGACCTCTTATGAGTGTTGGAAAATACATGGAAACATGTACCTACAAAATGTAAATTTTATCTCTTTGGATGAATAAAATTTACGCTTTTTTCTAAGGAAAAAAAAATAATGTAACATGTTAAATTATTAATACATTGTTAAAGGAATAATATATTAATACACAATCAACATGTTTAAAGTAATAATACATTAATAAATACATTAGTAAAGTATTAATGAATTATTAAAGTATTAATATTAATACATTATTAATCAATACATTGCTAAAGTATTAATACATTAATAAATTAATACATAAATAATACATTATTAATAATGTATCTATTAATATTATTAATACATTTAAACATTAATAAAGTATAAATACAATAATAAAGTAATACATTATTAAAGTATTAATGCATTGATGTTAGTAATACATTACTAATGTATTAATACATTATTACATTAATGTAATGTATAAATTAAACTATTATTACATTAATGTATAACTTAACATAATAAGTTATTAATACCTTATTAAATTAATAACACATTAATAAATACATCAGTAAAGTATTAATACCTTAGTAAAAAATTTGGTTGACATGGTGAATAATGAATGACCATGACCTTGCTTCACTGTGAACATGGATAATTATGGTTGACCTTGGTATACCATGACCATGGTTAATTGTGGTTGACCTTGGATTACCATGATCATGGTTAATTATGGTTGACCATGACCATGGTTAATTTCCGTAGACCTTCACTATGGTTGGCATTTATTATGCATGACCTTCACTATGATTGACCATGACCATATTTGATTGTGGTTGACCATGGTTGATAATGGTTAACCATGTTTGATAGTTGTTGTTTGTAGATGATCATGACTCACCATGACCATAACTATGCATGACATTAATAAATTAATGTATGTTGTAACATATTAATTAATTAATAGATTAATAGATTATTTTTTTTCCCGTAGAAAAAAACTATTATATTCATAGAATATACATGTTACATATGTTCCAAAACCTATCGCAACGCCATAGTAGGTTTACTACTTCCATCATAAAATTTGTTTCACTTGATACAAAATAAAAAATAAAAAACTTAAACAAAGCTGTTGTTGTCTCCATCTGTCTTCTTTTGTATGTTCTCTTTTGTTCTTTACTATAGTCTGACCTCCATAGATTTTGTTTCTATGCCTTCAAAGTACTCATATTACCCGAAAGCACATCTTTGAAGTAACATGGCTTCTTTGGAGAGCTCATATGCTTTTATATTGAGTTCTTTGAGAATGTGGTGGAAGGAAATCCACTCAAAGGAATGAAAGATAAGTCGAATATCTCTCATGACTGGGGCCAAACTTGTATTTTGGATGTCAAATTTTCCTTGTGCCTGGAATTCTATGACTAATTTTGAATCTCCCAAAACTTGTAGCTTTCTTACATCCTTCTTTTTTGCAGTCTCCAGTAGAGTCCATAGTGTGGTAATTTCAGCTTTGTTATTTGTTCTGCTACCTAAAGTGTATGTGATGAAGATATAATGGTTCTGAATTAAATAGAGTACCACTCCAACTCTGCAAGAAGGTGGATGGACTTGAATTTCTTCGTCAAATTAACCCCAGGGTGTGTTGTAATCCAAAGAGGGAGGAATTGGTAAATGAGGCTTTTGCATCTTAGGATCTTCCTTGAATTATGTTGCTTGGATGAGAGTGATAGTTGTTTTTATCCGCAGATCCACCCACTTGTATTTAAAAATGGTCGAGTTGTGGGCCCACCATAATTTTGAAACCAGGAGACTTGGTAGTCTTGCATATGGAATGATTGATCTTTCCAACGCCCAAGACTTGTAACATTCTTCAACACTTTCCTTATTCCAATCTTCTCCCACTTTCAACCTATCCTTTACAATATTGGTGACTTGTCCTGCATAGGGATAAGAGATAAAGAGATGAGAAACAATTTCAGTATCATCTTTGCAAAACACACATCTATTAGGACTGCACCATCCCCTTTTTATTCCATTGTCCCGGGTTAGGAGTTTATTGTTCAGAGAAAGAAAAAGGGTCATTTTTCATCTAATTGGGGATTTTCACTTCCAAAAATATTTCCACTACAATTTTGATTGGACCCTTAGTCTGTCTTCCTAGCAGACCTTATAGCCTAATTTTGAAGTGAAGGAGTTGTCCTTTTAATTGAGGGAACAGTATAAAGAGTCCTCTAACTCTTCGACAGAGAGATAAAATTTCCGCACAACCTGGATATGTAGGATTCCCATTCCTCTTTCAGGTTTGGGAGAACTCCAAGAGTGGTGACATCTTTCCAACTAGCTCACCCCTTGGGCTATGGGTCACATGTTTGAATGTAACCAAGAAGGGTACCATTATGATCCCTTTGGAAATGTACAAGAGATTTTAAGAGCACGTAAGAGTTTTCATCCCCCAACCAAGGGTCCTCTCTGATCCTCATCTTTCTGACATTGCCTATTTTCCATACTGTCCAACTTTCTATTAAAGGAAACATGTCTACTAGACCCTTCCACATGATAGAACCCTTTGAGGATTTTTCTGGTAATCGAAACCATTGTTCAATGGAGAGGTTTGGGAAGTACTTGGAGTTCAACACCCTAGACCAGAAAGAGTTTCCATGAGTTAGGCGCCAAAGGTTATGACCTGCAAATGCTCTAGAAAAAGGGAAAATATCCATAAGTCCCCATCCTCCTAGGTCCTTAGGAGCTGTAATTTCAGTCCACTTGACTAAGTGGGTACCCCCCGAAGCGTCATGTCCAACCCAAAGATATTTTAAGATCATCCTTCTGATTTTCTCGAGAACCCCCTTGGGGATTGCTACTATGGAGTTTCAAAACCGATTTGAGAAACACGAGCCTTTCTCATCTTGATAGAATCCTAGAGACCCAAATTGAAATTATTGCTTCTATCTTTTGGATCATCCAATCCCAGTCTGTCTTTCTATACTAGTCTGATTCTAGAGAGAATCCCAAGTATATTACCCCATCATCCAGAGTATTCTTTTTGACCGAGATTATATTCAAAAAGGATATTTATTCAGTTTCATAGCACTTATTTATTAGTATGAAAGATTTCTCTAAATTTATCATCATCCCCATAGACTTGCAGTACAAGTCCAACACTCGCCTGAGAGATAACACATTACTCGGGGAGCCATATACACAACATAGGATGTCGTCTACGAATAGAAGATGAATGATTATCTCTGAATTTGTTACTTTAATCCCTCTCAACATTCCCATGGATACGACCTCTTTTATAATCCTACTTAAATCCTCCTCAATGATTAGGAATAGGAAATAAAACAAGGGCACCCCTGGCATAGCCCTCTTGATGCCCTGAAAAAAAACGAAGGTGATTCGTTGAGGAGGACTGCAAAGGATGATATTTGAAGGCAACCCATTATCTAGTTGACTAAAGGGAGATATATAGAGTCTCAAGAAGCTCTAATTGACTCTATCATATGCTTTGGATAGATCGATTTTTAGAATTTCTCTCTTTAAGTTTTTCTTTTTACCGAATGTAGGACCTCCTAGGCTATTTCAACTGCATCATGAATTTGTCTTTCCTGTAGGAATCCAAACTATTCTTCCC
This sequence comes from Picea engelmannii, assembly GCA_009831015.1. Classification (NCBI taxonomy): domain Eukaryota; kingdom Viridiplantae; phylum Streptophyta; class Pinopsida; order Pinales; family Pinaceae; genus Picea; species Picea engelmannii. The sequence goes on from ML779139.1 coordinate 677,608, forward strand.
CTACTCCTTTACTTAAAATGGGTTTTAATCTTATAGAAATAATTTTTGTTATAAGTTTGTACACCACATTGCAGCGGGATATTGGATGGAAGTCCTCAAATCCTTCTATGTTTTGATTTTTTGGGATAATATAGAGAAAGGTTGAGTTTAAGGGCCCGTAACATCGTCCTTATATTTAGGATTCAATGAAGATCAATAGAAGTTCCTATTTCATCACCTCAAAGAAGGACTTGTAGAACTCCATTGTCAAACCATTCAAACCTGATATTTTACCATTTTGGATTGAAGCGAGGGTCGATTGCAATTCCTCTTCTTTAAATTATTTTTCTGGAGTTTGTTTCATATCCCTCGTGAAAATGGGATGCAACTTGGTTAATACCTCCAATATCTCCTGGATAGGGCACCCCTCCAAAGCCTTAAAAATATTTTCAAAGTAACAGGCTCCAATCTCGGTGTTTTCATGGAATGAGCTTACCATGTCTCCTGAATCACTTTTAATTTCCCAAATTGTATTGACATTCCTTCTGTGGTTTACAAATTTGTGGAAAATTTTAGTATTTTTATCTCCAACTTGCAACCAAAAAGCTTGAATTTTTTGCCTCCATTCTTATTCCTCTTTTTTTATCCAGTCGTTTCTCCTTTCCTCCAAGCCTTTTATCTCTTCCATGATAGTTGGGCTGAGAGGCTCCCCACCTTCATTTGAAATGATACTTGAGAGGTTTATTTCAATATCCAATATCTACTTTTGCATTTTATACTTCCATTCATGAATCCATTTTTTAATGGCTCCTTTGACTTTTTAAAGGTGGCTTCAAATTGTACCATCATTGGATCCAACTTTAGATGTTTCATCCTTTCCCAGTTCGAGATAAATAGTTTTCTGAAATATTCGTCCTTTAGCCAAACTGGATTTATCTTAAGAAGAGCATGAGGGGAATCTCTTCTTGACCTTCAACTTACAGATATGGGGTGACGATCAGAGTTTCCCCTTTCTTCTACCTTGGTTTTAAAACTCCATCCCTTCTCTAGAAATTATTATGTTACCAAAAATATGTCTAGTATTTTGGCTACCTCCTCTCTTCTAGAATTAAAATTATGCCACATAGGGCTGATTTTTACCGGTTCTATATCCACCGGTCCTACTTCCTCAATGAAGGAGAGGAACAACACCTTTTGTCGGTGCTATCTAGGGTTAGGCCCCCAAACTTCCCTCAGAGACAAGGTAAAATTCATATCTCCTCCTACCACAGAGAGAAGGTCATTAAATAAACATGCATTTTTTAAGCCTTCCCAAAATGGGGGTCTGTCGGCATACGGTCCATAAATGTTTATTACTGTAAAAGAAAAATCATAATTATTGTACTTCAGTTTGACTGAAATGGAAGAACGAATCGATGAAGAGGTGACCGACTTAAAATTTGGAATCCATCCAGTGAGGAGGCCTCCTGGAATTCCTTCTGTGTCAATGGCGTTGAAGGACTAGTTTTTAAGTGAACGGGTTAAAGTATTGATTGTTGTATCACTTGAACACATTGTCTCTTGTAGAAGAATAATGTCTAGATTGAGGCTCTTGAACATCCTTTTGAGGGTAATATTTTTCTAGGGGGGGGCTACCCTTCTGGAATTGAAATAAAGGATGACCATTTCGAGGAGAGTCCAATGGCTTTCCCCACTCTAAGGGCCCTCATGATGGTTGATTGAGTTCCTTTTCAAAATTTAGCTACTGCCTTTACTTGACCTTTGGACAGGTTTCACTTTCTTCCAGCTTGAGAGTCTTGGAGAGGGTCTAAATTCAGACCCCCTTTTGAGGTCATTGCCTCCACGATGCTCCCTTTAAACTGAAACGCGTAATCCATAGGAGGAGGATCATTTGGATCCTCCGTAGAAAACTAAGAGCTACAGGGGGTAGGGATCAAGACAGGAGCCTCGAGGGAAGGAGATCGTTGAGTATTCAAGAACACCAATGGTTTATCCCCATAAGAGGGATATTTTGAAGGAGAAATAGGGGGAGAGTGGTTAGGGGAAGGAGAAGGGGAAAGGGGGGAAGGCTAAGGATTGACCACGGGATCCACCAAGGGTTCTAGGGGCTCAAGTGAAGGGGGAGAGGGGGCTAGGGGAACCCGAGGGGATGGGGAGTTGGAGATCCTTGGGGTAGGAGAAATGATTGCTAAAGATGTAACATCCCCACTATAATCCTCAATTTAATTAATGATTATGTATATATAATGTGTGTCTACTCCCAAAATGATGTAATATGTGAATTGTATTTCAATGTTTTAATAATAAAATGTGATGCCAGCTGCTAAGGGGACATGGACAAGAGATGGGGGATGAATTAATCCAAAAGCAGGGGGAGAATCTAGGATAATTTCCAAGAGGGGTCCAAGGGGGAAATACCCATGTATATTAATTTCACCCATTTTCCTAAATTTTCTAATTGTATATGAACCTTCCAATTTTTTATTGAGTGCTCCCAAAGCCAATCATTGAATACATGCAAGAGGGTGGGTGTGAGTGGTCACATCCAAAAATTATTGGGCACATGGGGGTTGAGTACAATCGACTTGGGGAAGAGTGTGAGTCAATAAAGGAAATCCAAAGAGAGGAAATTCATATGGGTTGGGGCATCATTTTTAGTTAGTCAAGTTTTGTGCATGGGAAACAAGTAGACAGAAGAAAAAAAGATTGGAGTTGGTGAAACCATGGAGGGAGAATTATAGAGAATGTTGGAGCATAACTGGAACGAATTGGAGGCGGAAAATTGAAGAGCCGGGTTGTCCGGACTGAAGAGTGAAATCTTGTGTGAGTTGCACAAAAAAAACAATTGTTTGTTGTTGGTTTATTGATAGTTTTTCCTAGCAGAAATTTCCCTTGAGTTCCCAGCTGAGAGATTCCTAGCTACCTATGTGAGAGAGACCCTAATAAATGAATGGGATGCATGAGGGACTAATATCATTGAAGGGGTAATTTCCTTGGTTTGGACAGGTCAAGAGGAAGAGAGTTGGTGTAAAATCATGATATTTGTAGGAGAATATCAGTTGGGTTGTGAGTTCCATGAGTTGTGAGTGGACTGTGAGAAACCACCCTCTATTGTGGATTGATAGCCTTAGATTGGGAGTGAATGGTTGTTGATATTTGGAACAATAAATATATGGTTGGTTGGAACGTCCATCCCAAGCAGTGAGTTGCACAATTTTTGTTTAAAGATAAGTGTATTATATTTTTGACGTGTTATTTACATGTGTTATCGTTGTGCATGAACTATGCATATTTGAGAATTCTTTACATGTTGTTGTGTGAATGTTTAAGTTGCATTCATGTAAAAAAAATTTCTTTAGATGCATCTATTTTATGGTTATGGGAAGTAGTTAAAATCTATTTTAATTTCATAGTTGTAAGCTACAGGAAATCGACTAACAGTAAAATAATTAATTTAGTTAGCAGAAATTTCATTTTTATGCTTATTCTGCACCATAATGTCCCTCGGTTGGACTAGGGGGTGTTACAAAATAGGTCTGGGATGACAAAAAAGTGGGAGGAGGGTATGTATTCAATGTACATTTTAAAACTTCCTGCTAGATGGGGTCTCCCAGCTCTAGAGCCATGAGATTTGTCATACCCAGATCAAAGGATTTTCTCTCCTTCCTTCCTTTGATTGCGAACTTTTCTGTAGGCTCCACTTTTCTTATAGTGGATTTTCCATGCCAAATATTTGGCTGAGGGGGAATTTCAGGCTGACCCCAGACACCGTTAGCTCTTAAGTGACTAGTTTCATGACAAACATGGCACCGAAAGGGGATTTTCCAATAGTCCACCTTTTGGTTCTAGGTAATGTCACCCATTACAAGGTCAACACTTCCAACTAAACCTTCTCTGAAATTTATTTCAACCTGAATCTAGGACCATGTCCTATATTTTTTGGAAGCCCAGTTGGGATCAAAGCTAACAAAAGAACCAATCTTGTTTCCAATAACTTCCAAATCTTCTCTAGTCCATAAAGATAAAGTTAGACCAGGAAGGTTGGCCCAAACCTTCATAAATTGACTATTTCATGCAAAGGTTCAAAATCCACCATCCAAGGCTTAAGAAATAGGCCTGATGGAACCCAAGACCATTTTCCTTTGGATATGTCTGCACAGTCTTTTTCTGAATTGAAAAGAAAAGAAATCCATCCTCTTGCTAAAATGTGAAACAATGGAGAATACCTAAGAAGTGGAGTCCACATCTAGTCTAGCCACTATTGGAGGGAAATTCCCCTAGGTGATTTTCCATCGAAGTTTCGAACAAGTAATTTTCCATTCATTCTAGAAATATCCTTTAATTGAATATTGAATTCTTCCACCATTCTCACCTACTCTTCTCTCCTCTATACACTTAGGGTTTTTCTTCGAGAAAGAATTTTCAATTCTCATATTATGGGAAATATTAGAAACTGTGTTCTTCTCCTTCTCTGGCCTCTCTTTGGATAAGGTCCTATATCTTTCCTTCTTTTTTTCTGGAGCTACACAGGGAGCCGACTTACCACTTTTATCCTAAAATACAACATTTGATTCATGTCCATCCCTTGATTTAATCTCATTAACTCCATCATGTGTGAAGCCTTCATCCACATGCTCCACATAAGGATTTTGGGCATGAGGATCCACCCCTTGTACCTAAGAAAATGTGTAATGGATATGCTTACCTCGGGTTTCTACTTATTCTTGTGTGAGGAAAACCCTCACACGTGAAGGGATGTCCTCGTAATCCACCTCATCCTCTTGTTGGAAAGCCATCTGGCCCAATTTGACCACCTACCTCTAAGATCACATGGATGCTCGGTAACTTCCCGTAAAAAAAAAAAATACCGCATGTTTGACGTGACTGGTAGCAAGATGGGAAAAACGCCAATAAGGGAAACATTGGAGAGAGAATGGGGAGAATGGAAAAATTATAGGAGGGGGAGGGGAGAGGGTCTGAGGCCCTTGCTTGCGGTTCTATGGGCCATAGGAAGACATCCACTCTGAAACCATAGAGCTCCTCCAATGTTGAATAGATTAATAGATTATTAATTAATACATTACTAAAGTATTAATACATTAAAACATTAATAAAATATTGATACATTAATCATACATTATTAGTGTAATGTATAAATTAAAGTTTTGATATACATTAATATATAATGTAACTTTGATCAGAGAGTTCTTTCGGATTAATCGCATAGGTTTTTTTATTTTCGACGTTTTGGTCTGAAACGTCGAAAATCAAAAAACCTATGCGATTAATCCGAAAGAACTCTCTGATCAAAACAGTGGTCACAAAAGCTTTAGAACAGAAATAATGTAACTTATTAATTGATTGATATATTAATAATGTAATCTACTAATTAATTAATACATTATTACAATAATAATACATAATGCATTAATAAATACATTACTAAAGTATTAATACATTAATAAAGTACTTATACATTAATAATGTAATGTATCAATTATTTAATACATTAAAACATTATTAATTAATATATTGCTAAAGTATCAATACAGTAATAAAATAATACATTAATACATTATTATTTAATATATTGCTAAAGTATTAATACACTAATAAAGTAATACATAAATAATACATTATTAATAATGTATGTATTTATATTATTAACACATTTAAACATTAATAAAGTATAAATACAATAATAAAGTATTAAATTATTAAAGTAGCAATGCATTGATCTTAATGATTTTAGTAATACATTATTAAAGTATTAATAAATTACTAACACATTATTACATTAATGTAATGTATAAATTAAACTATTAATACATTAATGTATAATGTAACATATTAAATTATTAATACATTAATAAATTATGCATTGGTAAAATATTAATATCTTAATAAATAAATTATTAAAGCAGTAGTACATTTATAAAATTTTATTAAGGTATTGATACATTAATTGATAGCGACCATGGTTTCTTATGGTTGACCATGACCATGGTTAAATTTTGTAGACCTTGGTTGACTTTGGGAAGGAAAGGTTGACTTTGGTTGANAAGCAGTAGTACATTTATAAAATTTTATTAAGGTATTGATACATTAATTGATAGCGACCATGGTTTCTTATGGTTGACCATGACCATGGTTAAATTTTGTAGACCTTGGTTGACTTTGGGAAGGAAAGGTTGACTTTGGTTGACATGGTGAATAACGATCAACCCTTACCTTGCTTGACCATGACCATGGATAATTATGGTTGAACTTGGTCTACCATGAGCATGGTTAATTGTGGTTGACCTTGGATTACCATGATCATGGTTAATTATGGTCTACCGTGACCGTGGTTAACTTCCGTAGACCTTCACTATGGTTGACCTTTACCATGTTTGAGTTTGGTTGAACATGGTTGATAATGGTTAACCATATTTGATAGTTGTTGTCCGTAGATGACCATGAATCACGGTGACCATAACTATGGATGACATTAATACATTAATGTATATTGCAACGTATTAATTAATCAATAGATTATTAATTAATACATTGCTAAAGTATTAATACACTAATAAAGTAATACATTAATAAAGTTCTAATACATTGATCTTAATGTGTTTAGTAATACATAATTAAAGAATCAATACATTAATAATATATATAACATTAATGTAATGTATAAATTAAAGTATAATGTAACATATTAAAGTACTCGCCCCTAGATATGATTGGTTGGTTCTTGGAGCGATCGTTGAAACCTATATATTTGGCCTCGATCCTTTCATCTAATCCCTTATATTGTGGCCACTGCTAGAGGTGGCGCCAGCCAATCCTATAGGAATGAGGTGGCTGGCAGCAACTGCACACCTTCCCTCCTAAACTCATAACCATCGAAGTTGGGATCTGACCCAACTTTGTCATAGATGAAGGCCATGCCAGATTCCCAGAGCCCAATGGAAAAGGAACATCAAACAACTCCTTCACCCATGTCCCCGGTGGGTAATCAACGAGATCATAACCCAAAGAGATCTACCTGTATTACCCAAACAAAGGAAATCCTGCATTATGAGATCCAACTCCTAGCCATGGTGCAACACATCCAATATATGCAAGATCATGCCCCGATCTGTAGATTTATGGGATTATGGCCCTTAGAAAAGGCCCTCCTCTGGTGGATTAAACCGATGGAAGCCCAAAGGAAATTTTCATCTAAATTTGGGTTCGAAAGGCTTCTTTACAACCATCTTTTATATGACCAAAGACTGAGAAACAATATTTCAGAGTGGATTGTATTTATTTAATTCAATGGGACTTTACATTTGAATCTGGAAATAGCAATTTAGTCCTGAGAAAGAGGATTTTATGAAAGTGTCATTCTGGATATGTCTATACTCCCTCTCGCAAGAATACTAGCACCCAGAGATCCTAGAGGGCATAGGAAACACATTGGAATCCTTTGTTAGAATAGTATATGCTACCCATCAAGGAAGGTACACTTCATATGCTAAGATTTTTGTTTATATTGACGTTTCAAAGTCCTTACCAACCTCAATCAACCTCATATTTAGGGATAATGAGTAGATCAAAATGATTGACTATGAACACATACCTTTCTGGTGTCGCAAGTGTCATGCCCATGGTCATCTATTTAGGGACTTCCACCTAAATAAACAGGTGGACCAACCTATTGATGGGGCCTAAATCCCCTGACTCAATAGTAGGAACAAAACCCACCACTGAGGCCCAATCAGATTCTGCAGCATTTGGAGGGGGATGGTTTGCCAGATCCTACGATCTAGCCAAATTATCGATGAACCCTTTTTTTTGTTTTCTAGTGAGGGCTCTTCTTTAAGTCAAAATAGTTTTTCTCTGTATCTTCTCTTAGGTAGGACTGGTGCGAAAGATGCAAGTCAGTATAAACCAACTTGACAAAGACAGGACAAAAGTTTAAACTATTTGGGAAGGGATTGAGTTTCGAATAACCCGCTACTCGAACATGCAGACAACGATCCTATGCCAAAGGGCCTAGTATTAATACTTTAACCGAAAGAGCATCCAACTATTGTCTAAGAAAACTACTTAACAGAAAGAAAACATATATGTAATCAAGATCAGGGTAAGCAAAATAATTCATCTACCAAGACATTCATCGCATAGTTGAGGTGAACTAATTAGCATAATGAGAGAAACACATATGCAATCAATATCACAGTAAGAAAAATAATTCCTCTACCAGGACATTCATCACATGGAAGCACAATGATTTACCTTCATCATCTAAAGAAAAGAACATCAAAACATTGCACCAGATAAATTGACAACAGAATTAATTGCTCTTACTCATTTACTTCAACATTCATGGAACAGGAAAGGAAATAATTCTTCTCCAACTCCAATCACATACATATGATGATAAATGGCTCACCTCTGGTCTAGAAGGACTTCTTAACTTGTAGCAGTCTCAAAATAATTATCGACAACCAAAAGAAAAGAGTTCTTACAACAACCATCGACCCTCTGACCACCGTTCGATGTTCCTATTTATAATATAAAGTATTAACAACAATTAATGGTAAAATACAATTTGAGCTAATCAAAAATCGCCACGTGGTGTCATCATCTAACAATCTTTCAACAGTCCACCCAAGTTGTTTCTTGAAAAGTGTGGATTCTTTCATAATCGGACCATCTGAGAAAGAGTTCTTCACAGGTGTTGGCCCATGGAAATCGGTGTTGTTCCATTGGAGCCGCATATATCCCCTTGATGTCTACTACATGCGCTCGATACTTTGCGAGGCTGAAGTTCAATTTTTGAAGCATGGTTCTGGCTTTGATTGAATGTCTTGCGAACTGTGGTACTTGCCCAGGATTTGCATCGATGACCTTCTCACATTCTTTAGCCCGTAGCACATATTGTTCGGTGCATAGCTTGACCATTTTTCTTAGGTTGATTAATATTGGGATGCAGAAATCACGAACTCGATATACTTCGTCGCTTCGGTGATTCGGTTTCGATGTTTCTTTCAGTTCTTTGGCAGGGCCACAAGACAGACTCTAGTCGATGATCAGGAAGGTTCTTCCTGCAATTAAACAGAAGTGGTTTAGTGATTAAGCAACCTATGATCTGACATAAATAAACAAAATATCAACACGTACCTATGCAGCTTGCTAGTCTCGGTCATTTTTAATACTTACGTGATCCCAAACGCTTCCTTTGAGTGACCTGTGAAGTCACCTCTCCTCTTTGGTTTAAATGAACACCTCAGCATGTTGTAGTGTGGCTAATCAAGTATGATAGACATGAATGTACAAATCATCACAATGATTACCTGACCTTTGGGATTAACACAAAAGGGGCATCGAGGATGAATTATGCATGTGTGTGCTCCTGAGAGGTCGGATATCGTCAGGGATGATTTTAAGGATGGAAATTTATTTTAAAATGTAGAAACCTTGGCGAATCATACTAATCCTTCATATGCAACTATAAATAATTGGTGATATTTTTGTAAAAATATTCAAATTTCTAAGGATTTTATATATTTTTTATAAAATTTTGGTGATATTTAAGGTAAAATAATTTTATCCTATAGAATTTGGGTGAATGATTTTTAAAATAGCGAATCTAGTTTTTGGAAAAACCATGGAAAATTAGCCCATGAGCGAAATTTAGCCCCTAAAATCATCCCTGGATATCGTACAGAAAAGGTCATTAAATGCCTCCAAAACCCATGCCACCAAGCGTGCCAAGCATCATTTATAAATAATGGAGGTTCAGAAGTTCAAAAGGATTGAAAGGATCACACTGCACGCTTTCCTGCAACCCCGATCGGCGATTCTTTCATGTTCTAGATCGCATCCGTCGATTAGCTGCGACGTGCCAAATTTTTCCAAACATCATGTTGCAAGGCGCGGGAATTATGTTGGCGAGCCTAGTGTCACTCTTCAATTTCCCTATAAATCCAGGAGCTTTGCGCACAATCCTTCTTATATGCCACGCTCCTATTCCCTAGGAATATGGTTCGATCAATTTGTCTTGGCGATGCCCAGTTGAGTAATCTTTTGCCATCTGCGAACACCTTGAGTCTCTTACACTTTTGCGATTATGGGGTATCCTTCAAACATAGGACGAGGTCTATGAGGCAGCTGGAGTGCGAGGTCTCAGCCCCAGTGCACCTGGGACTCCTTCCTATGGGCTTCGAGAGGTACAACTATCTTCCTGGTGGTAGCGTGAGCATCCAAACATGGCCTTGGGGTGGTCGTAGATACGTCTAGGAGAAATATGTTGGATATTGCGCCTTCTCAGGGACTGAAACCGCGGAGAAGAGAAAGTCCTAAGGAGAAAACTGAGGAAAGAGAGGAGGATTGCCCCAAGGCTGAACTGAGGGCACGTCCAACCCTCAAGGAGTCTATAACTCTTACTGATCGTTCAGAGTTGGTTAGGACAACTGACAAAGGAAGTAGAAGAAGAAAGGGGAGGGTAGAAGAGATGGGTGCTTCCATCGAAAATTTCATTCAGCAACTAGAGCAAGCTCAATTTTCAATAGTCAAGCTCTACCAAGAGAATAGGGAATTGCGACATTAGTTGGCGACCAAAAACGAAAGGATACCACCACCACAAGGTCGCACGAGGAGCACCATTTGGCTGTAGAGACAACTTCGAGAAGCACAAGACACGATCATGGAGTTACGCGAGGCATAGCGGATGGTAGCAACAATGGTGCATAAGACACCACAAAGCACAAAAGACAATCTGAGAAATGACCAAAGCATGGGAGATACATAGTTAGTGGGTTCTCGCCCTGTGTTCCTAGAAGTGTTGCTTAACACCTCTTTGTCTTTCTTCTTTGTAAAATTTTGTAATCTTACGGAAAATGGGAAGGTTAGCCGAGTTGTTGGGGTTGTCTATTCGTATGTAAACCAAGCCTGGTGGAGATTTTTTGATTGTGTATAAATAAAAGTTTAAAAGTATCACCCTATGAATCAAACGTGTATTCTTCTTCAAATCTTTTGCATTAGATATTAGATTTTTTGGAATCGTTGTTATTACATCCTGAGTTTGTTAATACTTTTCTTTGTAAAACTTTGATATCAATTACGATTTCCATGGAATTGTCGACTTTGGTTATAAAAAAAAAAATTAATCATGGAAAGACACTTGGCTAGTGGATAAAAGTCATGTTTGGAATTTCACTTGTACTGCGAGAGAAAGACTAGAGGCCACAGCTGCCAATATTGAGATTCATTGGAGTGATTATTAAGTCAAGGAAACAATTAGTTCCCCTTCACCAATACCAAACTTGTTTCAAGAGTTCGACGGTCGGCAGTGTTGCTTTTACCTATGTGCGACACTTACAATTGCACTTTTTTGCTGAAGCCGAAAGGATCGATCTTCGATGAAATCTCTTCGGAGGCTATATTCATAAAAGAAAAAATATTATCGTTCGATGCCGAAGAAGTTCATCATTTGGTTGATTTGACTTCCCAAACGATTTTTCACCACCTTAAACTTTCACCGATGCTGAACTTCTCGAGTGAGCCGGGAGAAATCTGGGTCACTGGTTCGTTGAGCAGTCGTGGTGTTTCTCAAGATGGTTCTTCGTATTATCAAGAAAAACTTGGATATGGAACACGTAAGATAAGAAGGTTATTAGGCTCAGACCATGGCGAAAACAATCAAAGGTAAAATATAAGGTGGTACCCAAAAGGAAGTGATCATAGAAATTTTAGGGTGTGTTGAGCACTCAAAAAATGGCGATTCATTGGGTGAATGCAGAATCTTTGTCCCATAAAACAAATATCTCTGGTCCTTCTTTTATTTGTGTTGCTTATTATTGGAAGTATTGCTTTAGTCCTTCTTTTATTTGTGCTGCTTATTATTGGAAGTACTTCTTTAGGGATTGGCCATTTACCGGGAAAGCGTCAGGTTACCCTCTCATATTTTGCAAAAGATAAGTACCTACCCCAATCCTCTCAACCACCTGATAAGGCCCAAGCCATAGGCTATAAAACTTGGAATGCTTCCCTTTGGGTTCATTTACCTTATCCCACTTTAGAACTAAGTCTCCTACTTCAAAATGTTTTTCTTTAGCCTTATGCTTATTGAACCATCTTTTCACTATTTGCTAATGGGCTAAAAATTTAGACTTGGCCTTTTCCCTCTCTTCCTCCAGCATGAGCAGAGTGTTGATTCTTTGTTGCATGGTTGAGGACTTATCATCGTTAGAATCTTGGGGCAATCGGAGAGATGGAAGATAAAGCCCATTCGGGAGAATGGCTTCTTGTCCGTAGACCAGGAAGTACTGGGAATTCCCTCTAGCTTCTTTGGGTGTGACCCTATCAGCCCATAGGGCATTATGGAGTTGGTTATGCCAATTCCTATGGTTATCCGCAACTGTATTCTTTAGTATCCTCACCATATTTTTATTGGTTGACTCCACCACACTGTTTCCCTGAGGGTAATAATTTGCAGAGTACTTGATTATGATTCCTTTGTCCAGAGCGAACTTTGTCAATAGGGTAGAGGAGAAGTAGGTTGCATTATCAAAGACCATAATGGAAGGAATGCCAAACCTTGTAATTAGCTGTTGTTCTATAAATTGGATGACTATTTTCTCATTTACATGGGTCAGAGGGATGGCCTCTGCCCACTTTGTGAAATAGTCGGTGGCAGTAAGAATATAATTGTGCAATTTTGAAGAATTGGGCGTAATTTCTCCTATGATATCCAGCCTCCACTGCTCAAATGGTCTAGAGACGGTTACAGGCTGAAGTGGGATTGCTTCCCTTCTCTCCTTTCCAACACTTATTTGACAAGTCTTACAATTCCTGGCATAAGCATAAGTGTCTTTGAACAAAGTGGGCCAATAATAGTCAGCTCTCAAGACCTTATGAGTAGTGGTGTTTCCTGCAAAATTTCTCCCAGTGGGGCCATCATGGAGTTATTTCAGCACTTTATCAGTGTCTTCACATTCGAGACATCTCAGTAATACCCTGTCATAGTTGATCTTGAAGAGTACCGAATTGATGAGATGATATTGTGTGGATTTTAATCGGAGGGCTCTCCTTTCTCCGGGGTTGAGGTTTTCAGGACAAGTCCTATGATGTAATAGATGATCCAAATCCTTGTACCAGGAGTCCGATCTCGGTGAAATGTATGCTTCTTCACCACACTATAGTGGTATTTCATTATCCCACCCTGGATCTTGGTTTGCTTGATCTTGAGCTTTGGCTGCGAGCTTGCACAAACCTTTTCCTTTTACTAACTTGGTAGGTTTTATATCTATATCAAATTCCTGGACTACCGCCATCCAGTTCCCTCTTATTTCTCCCATTTCCTATTGGGTAAAAAAGGATCTGACTATAGGGTGTGGCACAATCACCTTAGTGTGATTCTTGAGGATATACGACCTAAATTTTTTTACTGCTTTATAGACTGTGTAGGCCTGCTTGTGTATGGCGGGGTAATTGAGCTCAACTCCTTGAAGGTTAGTGCTCATAAATGACACTAGGGCTTCGTTGTTTTCATCATCCTTCTGAGTCAAAACCATAGCTAGCGATTGGTCAGAGGCGAAAGTATAAAGGTTAAAGTCTCTATTGAAATCGGGGCTTCGCAATACCGAGGCCTAGGATATGGCAGCTTTGATATTGTTGAAAGCGTCTTTTCGTTCATCATCCCACTTAAACTCGGAATATTTGCAAATCTTTTTTTATAAGGGTTTGATGATTTCGGTGAAGTCAGGGGTGAATTTCCTTACAAAATTAATTTGCCCAAAAAAAGACTACATAGGTTTCTTGTTATGGAGTAGCGGGAGTTGAGCTATGTCTTTAATCCTTTCGGGATTTATGCGAATTCCCACTTGAGATATAATATGACCTAACAACTTACCTTCTTCAACACTGAAGATATTTTTCTTAGGATTGAGTGATATACCGTATTTTCAGCATCTTTCAAAAATCTGAGTTAAGTGTTGGATGTGTTCTTCTCTATTCTTCAAATACACCGTGACATCATCTAAATATAATACCACGCACTTACCAATAAGTCCTTGAAACACCACGTCCATTTCCCTTTGAAACGTCACTCCTGCATTAATCGAGCCGAAAGGCATGCATTATAAGTGAAGGTTCCCCATTTGGTCTGGAAGGTAGTTTTTAATTGGTCTTCGTCTGAAACCAACACTTGGTTGTATCCTAAGAAACCGTCTAGAAGGGAGAAAATTTCCGAGCCCGATACGGTATGTAGGAGTTGCTCCATCGGCGGGATGGGATAATTGTCCTTTTATGAAGCTCTATTGAGATTCTGAAAGTCTACGCATAATCAGATTTCTCCTGACTTTTTTCTTACTGGAACAAGGTTCACCACCCAGGCGGAATGTCTAACTTGGAAAATTATCCTCACATCTAAAAGCTTCCTTAACTCTTGATACATTAGGGGTTCCAAGGATGGGTGGTACTTTCATAGATTATGTTGAAAAGGCTTGACTTCGGTTTTCAACAGGATGGTGTGTTGAATGATGCGGGTATCATACGTTTTCAAATCCTTATAGGACCAGGCGAACACATCGTGGTATTGTCTGAATAATTTGAGGTAGGTTTTCCTCTCCTCTTTTGATATCATTTTGCCGAGATTTACATACTTTGGGTTGTCTGGGGTTCCAAGATTTATAGTTTCGTGAAGGGGGCAGGAGCTACCAGTCTTCACATTCTTAGGTCCTTTGAATCATTCCTTTAGATCAAACAAATTCTCTAGATTCATTATCCCTTTTGGAATTTTGTGAGCCTTTGATTTATCCATGTGTTGACCCTCCCGAGGACTAGTTTCCGTTAGTTTCTCTTGGAACTCTTCATCGTCAATAGTGAGGTCTTTGAAGTTGTATTGATTAGTCAAGAATCTTATGATCTATTCATCTCCCTCAAAGACTTTCCAATTAGAAATATTATCAGGTACCGATGGCTTGTAGAGAAGTTCTACAGTAAATCAGGAGACCTCGTAATCTTCTAAAGGAAAGAGTCTTGAAGCAGCGGTGGCTAAGGAGTCAATAAGGATATTATTCGCTCTGGGGATCGCAGTGATATTGAAAGATTTAAAGAATTCTATCAGCCTCTGCACCTCCTACTGGTAATTCTTAAGATGAGGGGAGTTGCAGTGTATAGTGTTTCTCACTTGCCTAATAATGATTTCTGAGTCTTCGAAAACCTTTAATTCTATGACATTAAGATCTACGTCTTTCTTTAACCCTTTTACCAGGGATTCATACTCGACAATGTTGTTGGTGCACTCGAATTCTAGTCTACAAAACAAGAAATGGAGTTTACCCTTTTGATCGATGAGGATGCACCCTGCTCCCAAACCCTCTTGTGACTTGGATCCATCAAAATAAAGGGTCCAAATTTGTGAGCGATGATTTCCATTCCAATCAGTGTTGCGCTCTTCAATCTTTTCTTCCAGAAGACTTAACACTAGGTCTTGAAAAAAGAGAGAATCTTCCATTGGCATCAGGAATTCTTCTCGAAAGTTCATTTCAAAGTTTTGGGTGGGTGAAACATTGGACAAGAGAGGAGAAAAATTTCCAAAGTGAGAATCACAAGAATAGTTCCCTAGTATGGGAAAATCAGTAGAGGCTGGTTCGTTCAGGGTTTCTAGGTCAGTGACCATATGTTTCAGATATCTTTCCCTATCGATTCTGATCATGTTCTTGTATCCCTTCAGCGGTAGCCAAAGGTGTGCCCAGTCTATGCTGAAGTATCCATTTAGTTTTTCAGACCAATATCAGCTCAATAATAGCCCATAGGCCTCAGGGATATCCACCACAATGATGTCAATCACCTACATGAAATTAGGATGAGTGGCTACCCTGATCATCACATCTTTGAGTTCCCCCATGACTTTGATCTGGGTCATGTCCAGTTGTATGACATGCTTATCACCTTTTAGAGGGACAACACCTAATTTGTTACAAACAGCCAAGGGCATGACATTAGAAGATGCCCTGAATCTACGAAACAATTATGGAGATTCCTGTTGAAGACTTTGAACGTTAAAAGGAAAGGTGATACAAAAGGCCTCTCCTTCCTTCCCTCTGAGTAAGTGTTTATCGTTGGTTTTCTTTCCAAATATGTAAGGGGCAGACTCTTCTCCTGACCATCTCCAGTGGTTAGGTTTTCTACCAAAATCAGAGCTTGTAATAGAAGGTCTTTCTGCTGAGGGATTCTATATATGTCCATAACCGATACATTAGCTTTCAGCTTCTTCAAATCCTCTACTATATTGTAATCCAATTTAGGAGAATCATGAGTATGGATACTTATAGGATTTTTACAGGGAGCGAAAGGCATTCTTGGGCGATCGTGAGTTAATTTACTTTGTGAGGCACGGGTGGCATTGGTATATTTTGGGTCGGGTTGACCCTTACTACGTGTCTGTACCGTCGATATTTCTGTGGGTGGTCCCTAAAGTTTAAACAGATCATTCGAAGAGGTGATCATTTCAAGATCCCTTATCACATGGCCGTGTCTTGTGGTGGGTCATCTTCTTCCTGATCAGCAATATTAAAGGCCGAACTGTTGGATGGTTCGGTCAGAGAGAATTCATCCAGAAAATGATTAGCCATTAAATTCATGGCATGGACCCACTAAGGACATTCCCTTTCTGAGTGGTTCTCTTGGTGGTAAGTACAGAAATAATCAGACGCGACATTCCCTAGGTCAATGTTTAGGTTGGTTGGGGAAGGTTCAATTGCTTTGAAAGGCTGGTTTCTTTTAAAGAAAGGCTTATAGGGTATTTGGCCTTGGTTTCCCTCACCCACATTCCTTTTCATATCTCTAATCTCATTTGATAGTTTCTTGACCATGCATTGCAGGTCTTCTATATCTCCATTACCCTTATCGGGAGTTGGTTCAACTGACTTCCTCGACGATCTAGTCAAGAGGAGTCCTCTCCTAGGAGGGGGCTGGCTTTCTTTTCTCGTTAGAGAGGCTTGGCCTTCTTTGCACCCTTTCATATGGAACTCTATCATCTTGGCCTCTTTGAAATTCTCCACAAGGGTTTTCTTAGCTTCTCTTTTAACGAACATGGAAATAGAGGTTGGAAGAGCATTGGCATAGACCTCGATTTGCAACTCTTGAGCCTATTTTTCCATGGGCTGAAATTTGTTTAGGATAGTCATGAATATTTGATTGAAATCTTTGACCCTTTATTTTGGGATAATGGTGGTTGCGAATAATTCGGCCATAAGGGCTCCCTTGGTAGTTTCTTCGGCAAATGTTTCTAGGAAATCCTTTTGGAACTTAGGCAGCTGGTTATGGATCCTACTAGAAAGTTAAAATACCAAGTGGAAGCCAAGTTCTCAAATGTGTAGGGGAAAAGTATGCATACCACATCTTCATGTTGAACGTTCACAAGCCTGATTGCGAGTATGAACTTCTTGATATGATCTTTAGGAAATCTTAAGGTTTTAGGATCATACTTAGGGAGCAACTTTTTCGTGTGTCGAGGGAGATTGTGTACTCATCCAGGGATGGCCACGACGTCCCCGGCCAACCAAGGTTAGTTGCCTTGAAGTCGAACTTCTCTCTCCTCCTTGTGACCATTGTTCTCTTCCATATCTTCGGAGTCGAAGTCAGGCTCTTCCTCTTCCAAAAGATCCTTAGGTTCGGAGATGTCGCTGGCAGGCGTCTTGGGTATGAGGTCAAGAGTTTCTTGGATTTCAGTGATCGCAAAATATATTAAGTCTTCGACAGAGTGCACAAAAACTTTGTCGGGAGTGTTGACTACTAGTATGCTTTATTGTTTTCTTCGAGGGAGGATGGGGTTGAAGGGAAACGCATCGATTTGTCGGGCATAGGCTCTGGTAATCCTTCTAAACTGATTCACTTCCTCGTGAGGGAGTGCGTAAGGTATTTCAGGGTGAAGATATCCTTCCTTGGAGTGGGGTGAGTTATACACTTCGGGAGTACTCGGTAAAGGTGGGTTGTTTGTTGGATGACTAGCCATGCATGTGGGTCGTTACGAATCTATAGGTTGTTTGGAACGTCATGTAAATTAAATATTCAACCATTCGTTGTTCAAGCCCTACTTCTAGCACAAATTCTATTGATGGGGCCTAAATCCCCTGACACAACAGCAAGAACAAAACCCACCACCGAGGCCCAATCAGACTTTGCAGCATTTGGAGTGGGATGGTTCTCCAGATCCTACGATCTGGCCAAATTATCGATGAGCCCTTTTTTGTGTTTTCTAGTGAGGGATCTTCCTTAAGTCAAAATAGTTTTTCTCTGTATCTTCTCTTAGGTAGGACTGGTATGAAAGATGCAAGCCGGTATAAACCAACTTGACAAAGACAGGACAAAAGTTTAAACTATTGGGAAGGGGTCAAGTTTGGGATAACCCTCTACTTGAACATCCAGACAATGATCCTATGCCAAAGGGCCTAGTATTAATACTTTAACCGAAAGAGAATCCAATTGCTATCTGAGAAAACTACTTAACAGAAAGAAAACATATATGTAATCAAGATCAGGGTAAGAAAAATAATTCATCTACCAATACATTCATCACATAGTTGAGGTGAACTAATTAGCATAAAGAGACAAACACATATGCAATCAATATCACGATAATCAAAATAATTCATCTACCAGGACATTCATCACATGGAAGCACAATGATTTACCTTCATCATCTAAAGCAAAGAAAATAAAAACATTGCACCAGGTAACTTGACAATAGAATTAATTTCTCTTACTCATTTACTTCAACATTCATGGAACAGGAAAGGAAATGATTCTTCTCGAACTCCAATAACATATATCTGATGATCAATGGCTCGCCTCTGGTCCAGAAGGACTTCTTAATTCGTAGCAGTCTCAAAATAATTATTGACAACCAAAAGAAAAGATTTCTTACAACAACCATTGACCCTCTGACCATCAATCAATGTTCCTATTTATAATATGAAGTCTTAATAGTAATTAACAGTAAAATACAATTTGAGCTAATCAAAAATCACCTCGTGGCGTCATCATCTAATAGTCTTTCAACAGTCCACTCAAGTTGTTTCTTGAAAAGGGTGGGCTCTTTCATAATCAGACCATATGATAGAGAGTTCTTCACAGGTGTTAGCCCATGGAAATCTGTGTTGTTCAATTGGAGCTGCATATATCCCCCTAATGTCTGCTACATGCACTCGATACTTTGAGAGGCTGAAGTTCAATTTTTGAAGCATGGTTCTAGCTTTGATTAGATGTTCTGTGAACTGTGATACTTGCCCGAGCTTTGCATCAGTGACCTTCGCACATTCTTCGGCCCGTAGCGCATCTTGTTCGATGCACAGCTTGATCATTATGCTTAGGTCGATTAATATCAGGATGCCGAAATCAGGAACTCGATATATTTCGTCACTTCGATGATTCAATTTCGACGTTTCTTTCAGTTCTTTGGCGGGGCCACAAGACAAACTCTAGTCGGTGATCGGGAAGGTTCTTCCTGCAATTAAACAGAAGTAGTTTAGCTATTAAGCAACCTATTATCTGACATAAATAAACAAAATATCAAGACGTACCTGTGCAACTTGCTAGTCTCAATCGTTTTTAGTACTTATGTGATCCCAAATGCTTCCTTTGAGTGACCTGTGAAGTCGTCGCTCCTCTTTGGTTTAAATGAAAACATCATCATGTTGTAGTGTGGATAATCAAGTACGATAGACATGAATGTACAAATCATCATAGTAATTACTTGACCTTTGGGATTAACACAAAAAGGGTTTCGAGGACAAATTATGCGTGTGTGTGCTCTCGAGAGGTCGGATATCGTATAGAGAAGGTCATTAAATGCCTCCATAACCCATACCACTAAGCATGGCAAGTGTCATTTATAAATAATGGAGGGTTGGAAGTTCAAAAGGATTGAAAGGATTGCACTGCATGCTTTCCTGCAACCTCAATCGGTGGCGCTTTCATGTTATGGATCGCATTTGTCGAATAGTTGCAGCGTGCCAAATTTTTCCAAACATCATGTTGCAAGGCGTGGGCATTATGTTGACAAGCCTAGTATCGCTCTTCAATTTCCCTATAAATCCAGGATCTTTGCACACAATCCTTCTTATATGCCAAGCTCATATTCCTTGGGAATCTGGTTCGATCAGTTCATCTTGGCGACACCTAGTTGAGTAATCCTTTTCCGTCTGCGGATGCCTTGAGTCTCTTATGCTTTTGTGATTATGGGGTCTCCTTCAAACATGGGACGAGTTCTACAAGGAAACCAGAGTGCAAGGTCTCAACCCCAATGCACCTGGGACTCTTTCCTATGGGCTTCGAGAGGTACAACTATCTGCCCAGTGGCAGCGTCAGCTTCCAAACATGGGCTTGGGGTGGTCACAGATATGTTCAAGAGAAATATGTTGGAGATTGCACCTTCTCCGGGACCGAAACTGCGGAGAAGACGAAGGCCTAAGAAGAAAAATTAGGAAAGAGAGGAGGACCACCCCAAGGCCAAACTAAGTGCACTTCCAACCCTCGAGGAGTCTGTAACGCTTACCGATCATTCAGAGTTGGTCGAGACAATTGACAAAGGAAGTAGAAGAAGAAAGGGGAGGGTAGAAGAACCAGGTGCTTCTGTCGAAAATTTCATTTAGCAACTAGAGCAGGCTCAATTTGCAATAGCTAAGATCTACCAAGAGAATAGGGGACTGCTACGTCAGTTGGTGGCCAAAAACCAGAGGATACCACCGCCGCAAGGTCACACGGGGTGCACCGTTTGGCTGCAGAGACAACTTCAGGAATCAAAAGACACGATCGTGGAGTTACGCGAGGTGCAACAAATGGTAGTGACAACGGTGCATAAGACACCACAAAGCGTAAAACACAATCTGAGAGAGGACCAAAGCATAGGAGATACATAGTTAGCGGGTTCTCGCCCTATGTTCCTGGAAGTATTGTTTAACACCTCTTTGTCTTTCTTCTTTGTAAAATTTTGTAATCTTACGGTGTTTGGGTAGGTTAGCTGAGTCGTCGGGGTTGTCTATTCATATGTAAACCAAGCCTGGCAGAGGTTTTTTTATTGTATATAAAGAA
Organism: Picea engelmannii; assembly: GCA_009831015.1. Taxonomy (NCBI): domain Eukaryota; kingdom Viridiplantae; phylum Streptophyta; class Pinopsida; order Pinales; family Pinaceae; genus Picea; species Picea engelmannii. The sequence goes on from ML779139.1 coordinate 698,659, forward strand.
AAGTTTAAAAGTATCACGTTGTGAATCAAACATGTATTCTTCTTCAAACCTTTTGCGTAAAATATTATATTTTTTGGAATCGTTGTTATTACATCATGATTTTGTTAATACTTTTATTTGTAAAACTTTGATATCAATTACTACTTCCATGGAATTATCAACTTTGGTTATTAAAAAAAAAATTAATCATGGAAAGACACTCGGCTAGTGGATAAATATCATGTTTGGAATTTCACTTGTACCGCGAGAGAAAGACTAGAGGCCACAATTGTTGATACCGAGAGTCATTGGAGTGATTATTAAGTCAGGGAAAAAATTAGTTCCCCTTCACCGATACCGAACTTGTTTCGGGAGTTCGGCGGTCGGCAGTGTTACTTTTACCTATGTGTGACGCTTATAATCGCACTTTTTTACCGAAGCCGAAAGGATCGGCCTTCGGTGAAATATTTTCGGAGGCTGTATTCATAAAAAGAAAAAATATTATCGACCGACACTGAATAAGTTCAACATTCGGATGCTTTGACTTCCCAAATGATTTTTTGCCACCTTAAACTTTCACCGATGCTGAACTTCTCGAGTGAGCTGGGACAAATCTGGGTCATTGGTTCCTTGAGTAGTCATGGTGTTTCTCAAGATGGTTCTTCGTATGCTCAAGAGAAACTTGGATATGGAACACGTAAGATAAGAAGGGTATTAGGATCAAACCACGATGAAAACAATCAAAGGTAAAATATAAGGTGGTACCCAAAAGGAAGTGGTCACAGAACTTTTAGGGTGTGTTGAGCACTCAACACAACCTAGATCCCAACAAGAAAAAGATGTTGAAGGATATGAAAAGGTTCCAACGAAGAGAAAGGTCCTCTAAAAATCAACTCCTCATCATAATGCTCAGGGCCTTAGAATCAATAATATCTTTGATAAACTAGAAACATTTGAGGAACAACAAAGTGAAATGCAAATGGTGATGCAACAAACTCAACCAGAACAATCTCATATTCAACCTAAATATCTCGAACCAAAAGGGCAGGGAATCCTAGTTCCATATCTACATCAAGAAAGAAACCTAATCAAAGACCAATATGAGGAAATGAATAATTTAGAGGAAATAAAAACAGATCAAGAATATTATAAGGAAATGGAACTAGAAGTATTGGACCTCCAAATCATAATCGCAGCCTATGCAAGGAAATAATCCCACTCAATCCCATAAAACCAAATCCAAATCCTAAAATAAATTGTCCTTAAATCAAAGAACAAGGACAAATCACGAGTTAATAAAAAAGGTAAGCATTCTATTGCTTCTTCTCTTGGCATAAAACAATTTTCAGCAAATGAAACAACCAAAGTAACAAAAGAGGATAAAAAAAGAGGAAGACCTTCTAATAAAGAATTACTACAAGAACTAGAAAAACTCCTAGTCAATTCGCGAAGGATAAAGAGAATGGTGGAAAATTTATTGTCCCAACCTTCCCATTCTCAATGAAAGTAATCACTTGGAATATAAGAGGCCTTAACAACCCAAGAAAACACAAAGCCTTTAAAACTCTGATTTTTGAAGAAAAACCATCTATAATAATGCTACAAGAAACCAAACATTCGTCGGAAATACTCGAAAAGATAGCCTCAAAATACTGGTGAGGATGCCATTCAATGGCTATTGATACAATTGGAGCCTCAAGTGGCTTGAAAATCCTTTTTCATCCCTTTTTTATCCTCCTTAATTAGTTCTTTTCCACCCGCCACTCCCTTTCAATAGTTTTCCAACTAGTGGGACTAGCTCAGGTAGGCACGATATCCAATGTTTACATCCCCCAACCCCTTCAGGATAAACTATCCTTTCTGAATTCCCTTCATAACCTTCATCTGCTAACTTCCCTTAACCCATGGATCTTAAGGGGAGATTACAATATAATTTATTCCTTCTCAGAAAAATAAGGGGGGATTAACTACGTGGACTAAGATTCAGAGACTTTTAAGGAAGCTCTTCAATCTCACAGGTTGGTTTATTTGGAAACCAATAATGGTGTGTTTACATGGAATAACCACATGAGAGGTCCCCAACAAATAACCTCTCATTTGGACCATTTCTTGGTTTTGGAATCCCTTCTCCGCCTCAATTATTCCTTGATACCTCTATCTTTCCTTTTCAAGGATCATATCATTGGTTGGTTAGCATAACCAGAGACATCTAGGCTAGTCCAAAGAACCATCCCTTATGTTTTGAACCTTTCTAGTTAAAAAACCACTACTTCAAGGAAAAATTTGAAAGATGGTGGAAATCAACAACAATCCAATCAAGCTCTCCAATGTACCACCTGCAACAACACCTGAAAATTTTAAAACAACAAATTAAGAAATGGAACAAGGAAGAATTTGGTAGCATATTTGTTGCAAGAACTAATCTAACAGAGAAAATGAAACAAGTTCAAAAAGAGATGATAACCAAAGGGTGCATAGAAGATATTATAAAGGAGGAGATGAAATTAAAATCCCAAATCTCTATCTAGGAGCACCAGGAGGAAAAATTATGGTGCCAAGAATCGAGAGTCCAATGGCTAAAAGAAGGGGAGAAGAACATGAAGTTCTTCCATGATTCAGTGTTGCAACATCGACACTCCAATCTAATTACATCGATTAGAGATTCCCAAGCGAACAAACTCAACAATCATAGATACATGGAAATAGAGCTATTTCATTACTACAGTGACCTGATGAAATAACCTCAAGAAAACAAGAGATCATCAATTAACAGGAGATCATCAATTAACATGATTGTTAAACACATTCCTAAGATGGTCACCAAGGAGAAAAATCCATCCCTAATGAGATAAATCTCGCTTGTGGAGGTAAAACAAGCAGTCATGGATATGCCCAAAGGTTAATCTTGAGGCCCATATGGTCTTACAACTAATTTGTTTCATGCTTGTTGGTCTGTGATTAAACAAGATGTTTGGGAAGTAGTGGAAGATTCAAGGAAATTCCTCAAAGTCCTCCCTTCCTTAAATTATACCTTCCTAAACATGATTCCTAAAGAGGATAAGGTGGAGGATCCTAGCAAGTTTAGACCTATATCCCTATGTAATGTAATCTACAAAATCATTTCCAAAGTGATAGCCAACTGTCTCAAGCCCCTTATCCCTCTTTTAATTTCCTAGGAACATTCTGGCTTTGTGGAAGGTAGGAAAATTCTTGATAGTATAATTTTGGCCCAAGAACATATCCACTGCTTAAAATACTCCCACAAGCCCAGTTTACTTATAAAATTGGATATGGCCAAAGCCTATGACATCCTTAGATGGGATTAAATTTTAAGTATCTTTCAGTGTTTTGGGTTCTCCCCTCCTTGGATCAAGTGGATTATGTCCTTAATTTATATAGCCTTCTTATACATCCTGCTAAATCGATCCCCTTCGTCAAATTTCATCCCTTCCCAGGGACTCCACCCAGGCAACCCCCTCTCTCCATTCCCTTTTATCATCATGGAAAAAGGGTGGGGAAGATCTATTATAGAAATAACGACTCAAGGGAAGTGGAAATGCCTCAATCTTCATGGGGGTGTAGAATCAAAAACCCACCAACAATTTATGGATGATACAATTTATGGACACTACGATCAATATTCAAGAATGCAAGAAAACCACATAAAGTCACATCTTTTTTTTTTCAATACACCTCAAATAGTGGAAAACTACCTTGCCGAGACCCTAGGTTTCTCTTGTAGCAGGCTTCCAATGAAATGTCTAGGGGTCCCTTTGGTAAAAAATTCCCTCAAGAAAGCTACTTGGGAATCCCTTATAGCCAACCTCAATAAAAAATTGGACAAATGGGAATTTAGATCCCTCAATATGGCGGGTAGACCGATCCTTGTGAAATTAGTGCTCCAAACCATTCCCATTTACTCTTTATCCACCCTAGCAGCCCTAAAATTCATCTTGAAAGGGATAAGGAAAATCCAAAGATACTTTCTTTAGGGAGGATCAAAGGAAAGAAAAAAATGGTATCTTGTTTCCTAGAACTTGATTTTCAGGCCGAAGTGGGTAGGAGGTCTGGGTCTTTGGGATCCTAAAGTCTTGGGTAAAGTCCTAGGCACAAAAGTATGGTGGCACTGGCTCAACAAAAAGAAAACTCAATGGGAACATATATAGAAGGAAAAATATGATAAGGAAGAATACTAAGAAATCCTTATCATAATGCAAACAACTCTGTCGAGTTCTCCCATCTGGAATATGGCTTGGAAAAATTGAAATATTATCCATGAAAACAGATTTTGGGAACTATACAATGAGATGAAGGCTCTCTTCTGAGTTGACACTTGGGAACAGAGAGTGAAATGGGATGAACAAGAACAAATCATCAGAATAAAGGATGCAATGGTAAGCCAAGTAAAAAATACAGTGGGACATTATTGGACCCAAGAAAAGGCTCATCAAAAATGGCGTAAATGAATTCCTAAAGAAGAATGGATGGGTATCCTAGTCCAAGAGGAGGAGGAGGGGTTTTGGAATGATTTAAATGCCATGCAAATTCCAATTAATATGGATATTGATAAACTTCATTGGAGCTAGACAGTGAAGGGATTATTCTCATTCAAAGAGGCTTATTCACTAACAAGCAACTACCAAAATCCCTCCAAGATGAAAATTTGGAAGCGCATCTGGACACAAAACCTATCGCCAAAAGTCTCTATTTTTTTGTGGCTGCTAAACCAAACAAGACGATCACTTGGGACAACCTTTACAAATGAGGTTTCATAGGCCTCTTGCGTTTCATGTTATGTCACTCTCAATAAGAAACAAATGAGAATATGTTTAACTCTTTCTCGTTTGTGGTTTACCTATGGGACCATAGCGAGGCCCTCTTCAAGAGAATGGGTCGCAATAGGAGCTTGATTATTTCTACCTTCAAAGAATGACCTAACTCCATCACTCATAATCCCATCGGAAACTTCCTTTGGAAGTTTCTCCTAGGGTTCCTAGCTTGGGAAAATTGGAAAGAACATAATAGACATATCTTTTGAAATGAGGTGCAACCCCCAAAAGTGATTTGGGAGACAATAATCAATTTGTTTCAAAAAAAAATAGTCATCCAACCCTAGAAAGAAAAGGAGTGGAAAATAAACCAATATGAAAGAAATATCTTGAGAGCATTAACAATTTCAAATACCTTATATCTAGGCAACAAGATCCTGACGGCTCCAAAGGTCTCAACACCCTCAAGGTGGTCACCCCCTGCCTAAGGATACATCAAACTTAACTTTTATGGGGATTCTAAAGGAAACCCAAGTCATGTGGCTCTGGGAGGAGTTTTTCGTAAAAACGAAGGCATGATCCTAAAAACCTACATAGTAAAACTAGGATAGACCAACAACAATGTCGCGAAGCTCTTTGTTCTGGAAAAAAGGGCTAAGGATATTGAATCAAAATGACTATAACAAATTCATAGCTGAGGGATATTCCATCCTAGTCATAGACATGATAAAGTAGATACAATGGGGAATGCCTCTCTCAAAACTAGTATTTAGCTGGCGTCTAGAAGCCTCTTTGGATAGGGTAATGCATTTAATGAAAACCATCCCCATCATCATACCCGGCCATGTGAATTGGATAAAAAGAAAGCCAATGGATTGGCTATCCAATGAAGGGTTGCAACTACATAGAGACAAGTGGGAGGAGGCATGGGACCTTACCTCCACCAATAGTATGGAAACCACCTCTCATGTTCTAGCCAACAATGAATGGATACACTCGTATAGGGTGTCAGAGAGGGGAGATGAAGGGAATATGGGCCCTGAGATTGACAAGATGGAGGAATTAGGATTTTTAAATGAAAACCATAGCTGATAGGTAAAACACAGGAGGGATGTAATGGTGGCAACAAGTATGAGCGTCGACAAGAATAATATTCCCTTTGAATACAGGCGAGAGGGAAGGTTCGCAATGGTAATTATTCTATAAGTGTTTGAGGTATTAATGGTTGAGGGAAACATCATTTTAAACCCTTGGAACGACACAGATACTTCAATAGCCACAATAAATGGTAGGTAGGAAAGGAACCCTCTCCCCGAGGTTCCACACGATGTTGACCAAGTTTTATCACATTGCAAAGGATTTTGAAGAAATATGATGAAGGAGGGATAGCTCCTCATTTGTATCCCCAAGTGAAATGAAATTTAATAAGGTAGAGAGTAATGTTCCTAGTACTCTATCCCATATGGAAAGAGGAATTTGTAAAAATAGTTTCACAAAGTTTGCAGGGTGGCGGAATCATAATCGCATGCAAAACTAGGATAGGGAAGTGGAAAATTATAAGGAACTCCCGAAAGAAGGGGGGCCGAGACCCTCCCACAATTAGAGCGTCTGTGAATTTTTACTAGACTCCATCATGAGACTTGGGTAGATATGGCTCCAAGGAAAGGGTATCTGTGTGGTTATCATTGTGGAGGTCACTCTCCCCCAGCCTCTTCCTCTCACCATATTGAAAATGAAGTCTTGTCTTCAAGACTCCAATGAGAATCCTTCACAGCATCTCACTCTTTCTTCACCACCATTTTTTCCAGGTTCCAAGACCATGTGGAAGAAGCAGAGGAAGCAATCCAGTAGGAAATATCTATGCATATGGAGTAGGAAGTGGTAAATAACAATTCACTGGGTTCTGGATGTAGGAACGTCAAGGGAAAGGGATACAAAGTACTGGAAGACAGTGGAACTGTATTGGAACATTAACAACCTCTTAGGTCAAATGCTCTAGACAAGGGAGGAGGATCAAAACATAACGAAGCTACAAATGGATGGTCTTCACTTGATGATGCATGAATTTTTGGCCCGCCTACCTCTAACAAGAATAGTGGTGACCCCTTCATCCCCATGCAACACAATGAATCCAACCCAGGAACAGACCCAGGACCGGTCGATTATGCCACGATGTCCATGATTTTAGGTTTGATTTTCAAATTTTTGTTATGAAGTATCTTAGAATATCTAGTCCAAGGGCCAATAGAAAGGCATATATAGGTTTTTTTTTATGTTTCTAGAAAAAAAGACTGTTTAAAAACTTTGGATATAGAGTTTGGTATGATAAACTTTAACTTTGTTGTTGGTTTGGTTTCCCCAGTGGCATACCTGTAGCACGGGAGGAAGGCATGTATGATGTTTTGATAGATTAATAGAATTTCAGTACCATGATCTTACAAAAAAAAAACATATTAAAGTACTAATACATTAATAATGTAATGTATCAATTAATTAATACATTAATACATTATTAATTAATATATTGCTAAAGTATCAATACAATAATAAAATAATACATTAATAATTCCTTATTAAAGTATTAATACATTATTAAATTCATTAATAAATACATTTATACATTATTAATTAATATATTGCTAAAGTATCAATACAGTAATAAAATAATACATTAATAATACCTTATAAAATAATAATACCTTAATAAATACATTATTAAAGTAGAAATACATTAATAAAACATTATTAAATTATTAATAAATTAATACATTAAATGACAATGACTATGGTTGACATGGTAAATTATGGTTGACCATGACCTTCCCTCACCATGACCATGGATAATTATGGTTGACCATGACCATGGTTAACTTGTGTAGATAGTCACTATGGTTGACCTTCACTCTGCATGTCCTTTAGTATGTTGACCTTGGTTGACCATTACCAAGGTTCATTATGACTGACCATGGTTAACAATTGTTAATAATGGTTAACCATGTTTGACAGTTGTTGTCCATAGATGGCCATCTCTATCCATGGACATGGTTGACCATGACTATGGATGACATTCACCCCCTTTTACCTTAAATATGACTAAGGTTGACCATTACATTAACTATGGTTGACTATCGTTGACCATGATGAAGAGTATGGTTTAATATAGTTGATTGTGCCCATGGTTGTATATGCTTTTCCATGGTTGACTATGTGTTGGATGTATGTGTTGATCTGGGTTCTACCTTAATTCTCCAACAAAACCCTAGAATCCATCGACCCTTCTGGAGACCAGAAGTAAACACTATGCACAGAGTGCATAGCGCAATCTCATCTGGGATGGATTATGGGTGATTGCATGACCCAAATGTCTACAATCATGGAAAGGATGATGTTCATGGGGATGTTAGACCTAACTATTCTTCATCTTCAATATTCATCATATCTACCACATCATCATTAAGATCTACCATTCAATTAAACTTTAACATTCATTCTACAAGAACTAACATGTTTGATTTAGTGCGCACTACAAATTAACCTTAATAGATTCATTAATTTAACCATTCATTCATCATAAAAGGAATTTCAAAACATAAAGAACACATTCCACACATTGACACATTATTTTACCATCGTTCACCCCCCTAGGCTACATCCACAAACAGTTGGCATTCTATGATTCTTTATTCATCTTCCTCAAAATATTGTGTTGCGTGCATTACATCATAAGTTTAGTAATAGTGAGGCTGACCAGTGTCTCACCAAGATCCATATCCTGCAACCTGACCCTTAGTTACAAATCCAAAACAGACTCATCTCCAAATCTGACTCAATAATTTTCTCCAAAAATCTCTACCAAAAAAATCATATAGATCTCCCCTAATTACCTCATACATCATATATTTATACTACCAAAAGTGGGTTAAAACCCATTACATTGATTACCAAAACCCTAACCCTAGTGGATTAGGTTTGTCCACTTTACAGCCTCCTACATGCGGCTGGTCCTCAATCCAGCTATTTCATTGTCGTGTTGTTCTTCTTATTCTTTTAACTTTGCGCTCCTTTTCCTTATTGTCTGGTGTGCGCTGCTTGTCTAATCCATTCCTTAGTTTCCTACCTCGTTTTCTATGCTCTTCCCTATTCCTCAAACTTTCCTCCCCAAATATCCTATTCCAATAGGCCCCCAACACTTACCTGTGGCTCGTCCCAAGCCACTTAGGCATTGTTTGCCTCATGCACTGACCTATTCAATGTCTGAAATCTACCTTTCATATCTTGTACATGTTCTTTCGCATGTGCACTCTTTTCTACAATACTTTCTACCAATTGTGATGTTATGTGCTCCATTAGTACTTCTATATTCTCCAAGTGTAGCCTCTCTATGTTTCCCTTTTCTTCTCCCAACTCTGTGATCATCGTTTATGCCCTTTCCTGCAATGGATCCAACTGAGCTTTCCTTAATTGCTTCTCCATCTGAATTGACTTCAACTCTTCCTAGAGGTTTTTTGTCTCCTGCGCACTCTTCGTCCTTTCTGATATTGCCATATTTTTTTGTCTGTTCTTAAATTCCTAGAATGGAGTGGTTATGTTGCCCTCAATTTGGTCTAGTTCTTGAATATTTTCATCTTCCTACAGTTATGTCCACATCTGCATTGTACTGTTGTACAGTTCTTCCATTTTGTTAATCTCCCCTTCAATATTTTAAGTGTATTCCATAACTTGTTGTTCTCTTTGTTCTTTGATCTATAGTGTTGTGCTAGGGATCACCTTCTCTGCTAGGTCTATGATTTCCTATCTGTAACTTTCCATATCATGTGTTATCTTTTGGGTCTTCTCTTCTGCACTTAACTTCTCTGCTAGTGCATTGTCTGGTATAGCTTGAAAGAATTCCTCAATCCTTTATTATAATTTCTCCACGCGTTGTGTTTCTTTGTCCCTTTTGAGATGCACTTCTTTGAGGGCTATCTCCAGTATCTCATTTTCCTCTCTAGTTATCTCTAAGTTCATCGCATTTGTCCTTTCCATTGTTTGAACTTCATTCGTGAAGTTTATCTGCAACTTGTATAATGCCTTGGTTGGAATCTTAGACAACACCAAGTCCAACTGCTCTATATCCTTCAAGGTTTTTTGCATTGTTTTCTTGTCTACTTGTAGCATCCCTTGGTTGATTTGGAAAGTTTCACTTCCCATTATTATTGTCTGCACTTCCTCCTTTTCCTCATGGATTTCCTCCTCCTACATTGTTCCTTTATGTTGTGCTACATTGATCTGTAGGCTTTCCAAAACTTCTTTCACCTCCATCAAAATTTTCATCAATTCTTCTCTTTGTGACTTTGTGATGTATAGTGCTTCTTCTCCTTGATCCTACACTTTTGCTGCCACCAATTCCACGTCATCCTTAATTATTGTGTGATGAGAGGCCTTCTTTTGTACCTTCATCTTCTTGCGTTGTTCTCCTATCTCCATCATTGATTTTCCCTCTGATTTTTTCTTTGTCTATGTGGGGTTCTTTTCCTTTGTTAAGTCTCCACTTTTTGTCTCTTGGCTAAGGATGTTATCCTTTTTATGAGCTTCACCGTTTGTTCCTTCTGTGCACTCAGTTTATAATGATGAGGACCTAGGTATTGTTTCCTTCTTCCTCTACTTCTTTATTGTCACCTTATTTTTTATTGGTTGAGTTTTCTCTAATGCTTTCCTGGTATTTTTTGCTAGACTACTTGATTGTCCAGTTCTTTCTTTCTCTTTACCCTCTGTCCCTTTCTTCACAACCACCAGCACCTTCAACTATTTTTTCCATTCCCATATCACCCATTGTACTTCTTCTATTGTGATATAGTACTGCATCTCTAACCATTTATTATTGGGGTCTCTCCTTGCTTGTATCCACATGTTGTGCCTATATGCTTTGAAATTTTATATCCCTTCCTTATCCTTCACCACTTCTAGTGAGATCCTCCATGTCTCTACTATCTTTTCCCGCATCTCCTCAAGATACATGCCAAAAAAATTGGTATTATATTTTCTTTGATTCAGATATGTATTGTGCCATAGGGTTATATACCTTTTTGCGTGGAACCTTCCTCTCCTATCACAGAAGGATGAGTATTTTAGTTCTCCCCATGCCACTAAGGCTATCAAAATCAACAACCAATAATAATGGAACTTCGTCCCAGAATCATGTGCATCTATGCAATCTTCCAAAAATAGGTTGAGCAAATACGATGCCCAACTGAGTAATGTCCCCTTCGCACACTACACGATTGATGCTACCACTCATGTTGGTGCTTCTTCCTTGCAAAATTTTCTCAGTAACTTGCAAGCCATCAACTTTGTCGCAAATCTTGTGGTTGGCTCATTTATGTTTTTCATAATCATACCTCTACTTCCCCTGTCAGTGCCAAACTAGTCTTTTACTTCTTATGCAATTGTCTTTTCCTTCATATTATCCTCTAAATACTTCTTTGGCTTCACCCCATCTATTGGAAGCCCTATAATATTTGCAATTAGGTCTATAATGATTGGGACAGGTCTGTCCATCCACAAAAATCCCCCATGTACTCTCTCAAGTAGTTTCTTCATGCACACATTGACATCTTTCCCCCTACCAAAGCATGGGATTTCTACCAAATTCATGATGCATGAATTGTACAACCCTGTAATCCACCGTCTGGGTTCTAAAATTGGGACTCCTATCAAACTTATCCCTTTTTTCTCCATATAAATTTCTTGTGCAAGCTCCAGAAACTTAGCCACCTCTATGACATCATGATCTATTTACCTTACTTTGGGAAAAAACCCCACCATATCCTCTATAACTATTATTGACTCTATAATTTTTTAATGTTTAAGCCATTATTATAGTTCTTTGCATTTCAATAGATAACAACAACATAAGACAAGATCACTGAGAAATACACAATCACAAGAGACACAACATTTATCCTGGGAAACCCTCTAGGGGAAGAAAACCCAACAAAACTTCCTTATTATAAATAGCTAATACAATGCCAAGAGATAACTCAAACTGATACAGAAATTCCTCTCCTAAGGATGCACCACTCTCTCTCTCTCTTCTCCAACTGCAGCTCCGAAACTTGTCTCTCAAATGAACAAGTGAAGTGTGTCTAAGTGAGGCACTAGCCTCCTTATTTATACAAGTTTGGCACATGTGAAGTGTCTCTTCACTGGCAGGGCCAACTTCTCAAACTGGGTGGTTATAACCACCTTTATTATATTATGGGATTCTTTAATATATGTTGGGGCTGACTTCTTCTTTGGCCTTTTACAATTACATTATGACCAATCCACAAAAGGGGATTTGGTCCTATTACAATAGATGACATGATCAATCCACAATGGGGATTGATCCAATGAATAATATATCAATAATAATCAGAATACACTTTGCAGTTACATTATTTCAACACTCCCCCTTAACAAGAAGGGTATTCTATAATAGCATCAGGCGAGAGAGAGGTCTCCATCAACAGTGGCATCAGGAGGACAACATCATCGATATCATCTTGGAACATTGACTGGCATATCTATAAATCATCGAAAGTTTTCTTCATCAGTAGCATCGTCATTCTCAAAGGAATGCAATCATCATCTGCATCAATATGGATTAGTATAAAACTAATACATCATCATCACAGCACGAGGCTGGCTCATCATCATAATACTAGACATGCTTTACGTCACAGCTATCAAGCCGGAAGCATAGTTCTAGTCTCATGTCATAGTTTTTCTTTACATCATAGAAATAAAGCTAGAAGCAAGATACTCGTCCTGCTTTACATCACAACCATCAGGTCGAAAGTAGTATACTAGGTTGGCTTTACGTCACAGCTATCAAGCCGGAAGCACAGTTCTAGTCTCATCTCATAGTCTTGCTTTACATTACAGCAGTAAAGTTGGAAGCAAGATACTCGTCCTGCTTTACGTCACAACCATTAGGTCGGAAGAAGGATAGTAGAATGGATTTATGTCACATCTATCAAGCCAGAAGCACAGTTCTAGTCTCATCTCATAGTCTTGCTTTATGTCACAGCAATAAAGTTGGAAGCAAGATACTCGTCATGCTTTACGTCACAACCATAAGGTCGGAAGCAGGATACTAGACTGGCTGTATGTCATATCTATCCAGCCGAAATCACAGTTCTAGTCTCATCATATCATCTTGCTTTACGTCACAACCATTAGGTCGGAAGCAAGGTACACATCCTTCTTTACGTCACAACCATTAGGTCGGAAGCGGGGTACTAGACTGGCTTTATGTCACAGCTATACAGTCGGAAGCTCAGTACTAGTCATATCACATAGTCTTGCTTTACGTCACAACCATCAGGTCGGAAGCAAGAGATGTCTCATCATAGCAACTAATCCCCCTTTCGAGGAAGGCCCTTTCAGATTATACCAAGCTTATCTCGAAAGTGCTCAAACTTTACATGAGATAGAGGCTTGGTCAAGACATCAACAACCTGTTCATCTGTGCTAATGTACTGGAGCTTTATGGCTCCTCTCTGCACCATGTCACGGATGTAATGATATTATATCTCTATGTGCTTCAACTTATCATGGAATACATGATTCTTTGTCATCTTTATGCAGCTCTGGTTGTCACATAGGATCATGGTTTCTTCCATCTCTAGGTCAAATATACTGTCCAACAAATTTCGAAGCCATATAGCTTCGCATCTAGCAGAACATGCAACAATGTATTCTGCTTCCGTTGTGATGAGAGAAATGTTGGATTGCTTTCTACTCTGCCACGAGATCATGGTTGATCCCAAACTGAAACAACATCCTAAAGTGCTTTTCCTGTCAAAAACACTTCCTTCCCAATCTAAATCAGTGTACCCACTCAATGTGAAATCATGATCTCCATCATAACTGAGACCATAATCTAATGTACCCTTAAGGTACCTCATCACATGTTTTGTAGCCACTAGGTGAACATGTCTGGGCTCTACTAGAAACTGACTCAACGTGTTCATGATAAAACAAATGTCTGGTCTGGTGTTCGTCAGGTACATCAACGATCCAATAATCTATCTATACAGTGTGGCATCAATCAATTCTAACGAGGTATCAACCAACAGCTTCAGCTTTTCTTCCATGGGTGTATTCATAGACTTTCACTCTAACATGTCAAATCTCTTTAGGATTTCAATTGCATAATTCCCTTGGTTAAGGAAGATCCTCTCTGGACTCTTCCATACCTCAAGACCTAAGAAATAATGCATTAGGCCAAGGTCTTTCATCTATAATTTTGAGGCGAGTCTCTTCTTACATTCAGTGATGAGCTTTTCTTCTCCAGTTAAGAATAATTCATCCACATATAGCAATACTATTACTGGCTCATCGTTCATAACATTTAAGTATAGGTTAGAATCTTCTTTACTTTTGATAAATCCCAAGATCATCAAGAAACTGTTTATACGGCCATACCAAGCTCTGGGAGCTATCATCAATCCGTATAAGTATTTCTTCAATTTGCGGACATGAGACTTCCTATCTTCAACTTCAAATCCTTGAGATTGCTCTATATACACTTCCTCTTCGATGACACCATTGAGAAAGGTTGTCTTTACATCCATCTGGTGTAACTTCCACTTCATATTAGCTGCAAGGGCTATGATGGTTCTGATCAAAGTGTGTCTGGCTACAAGAGAGAATGTCTCTTCATAGTCAATGCCTTCCTTTTGAGAAAATCCATGAGTGACAAATCTTGCTTTATACTTCTCAATACTTCCATCAGCAACATGTTTTATTTTGAAGAGCCATTTGGATGATACCACGTCCTTGATCTTTGGTATGGGAACTATTTCACATACATCATTCTTTATTATGGATTAGTATTCCTCTGTCATGGCATCTGCCCATTCTTTCCTCTGAATGGATTCTTCAAAGTAGGTAGGATCCTCCTCTAGGAGATCACACATCACAACTGTATAACTGGAGAATGGATTTGGTCTTTTCACCTATCTCATGGTTCCTTTGGGAACACCATACTTCTCTCCATCTTGAATGAGCTCTCTAGCCCAAGTTGGTTTTCTTTTATGGAGGATCATCATCTGAGGAGGTTCTTGAACTTCTATTATATCATGGTCTTCTAGAATTTCCTCATCAGGGGAAGTTACGAATTCCCTCACTGGTTTTGCATATCTGGGAACCTCCCTCACTGATTCTGCAATCCTGGGGATTATGGGTTTATCTTCATACACTTCTTCAAGCTGGCATCTTCTTGATTTTTTGAGCACTGCATCTTCATCAAAGGTCACATCCCTACTGATCTCAATGTGACGATGACCTAGTATATAAATTCTGAAGGCCTTGGAGACCTCACAGTATCCCACAAATATTCCCTTCTTTCCTGGGGGTTCTAGCTTGTTTCTCTTTTCTTTCGAAATGTGTATGAAAATTGGGCAGCCAAATATTTTGAGATGGCTTACCTCTGGCTTCTTTCCGGTGAACATATCTTCCGGGGTATTGAACCCAAGTGCACTATGGGATAATCGGTTTTGCACATAAACAGTTGTCATTGCTGCTTCTGCCCATAAGCACATAGGAAGATATTGATCATGGATCATGGTCTTCACAGCTTCCATAATCATTATGTTCTTCCTTTCAGCTACACCATTCTGTTGAGGATTATAGGGAGTAGTGAGTTCCCTCTTGATCCCAACATCTCTACAGAAGTTCACGAACTCTTTTGAGGTGCATTCTCCTCCATTATCTGACCTGAGTATCTTAATCTTTCTTTCAGAAAGATTCTCTATCAAGGCTTTGAATTCCTTGAACTTGTTGAACACTTCATCTTTAGATTTCAAAAAATACACCCAGGTTTTACGAGAATAATCATCAATGAATGATACATAGTATACATACCCACTAATGGAGGATGATGGCATTGGGCCACACACATCTGAATGACTGAGTTCTAGGACTCCTTCTACTTTGTTGTCTCTCTTTGAAAAAGGGTTCTTGATGTTCTTCCCGTGTGCGCATCCATTGCATATTCCTTCATGGTCAACCTTGAGTTCTGGTAAACCTGTGACTGCTTTGCATATGTATGGTAGTGCCTTGTAGTTGATGTGAGCCACTCTTCTATTCCAAAGTTCACATGAGTTTTCAATGGCATGGGCCATGGCAGTTTCTGAGTGACCATTTAGTATATACAAGCCATTTTCTTCATTTCCAATGAAGATTGCTTCATTTATGGTGTCTCCTTTAGCCCACATAAGAACTTCTCCATCTATAAAGGCAACTCTGAAGCCTTTATTTTCTAAAGCTGAAATGGAGAGTAGGTTCTTTATCAAACCTGGTACATATAGTACGTCATTCATCTTCAGTGAATTTCCTGAATTAAGCTTGTAGTTTGATTCTCCCACTCCCTTGATGGGATATTGGTAATCATCTCCAAGTGTCACTTTCTGAGAAAACTTCTTTTTTGAAATACAAGAGAGAATGTCTCTTTGACCTGTCATGTGCTTTGATGCACCACTATCAATGAGCCAAGTGTCCTCCCTAGGTGATACTGATCCTGAGAGGGCCACGATTAAGACATGGTATTTGATCTTCTCTCTTATCATCTTTGTGGGTGGCTCTTCATCTTCGACTGCATGGGCATGGTGCCTCTTATGTTTCCTCTTGTATTCTTCTCATCTAGCTGGAAAAATTTTGCAATGTGTCCCACCTTGTCACAATGGTAGCATTGTACAGATGAGTAATCTCTTTCCTTACGTTGTCCTTTCTTCTAAAATCTCCTTGGATGAGATTCTTTATGATTGAATTTGTTTGGGGGTTAAGATTATTTGTGAGTCTCTTTGTGGAAATAGGGTTTCTTCCTTCCTCCTTTGGTGTGAGTATCTAGGTCTTGATCATCATCTCTTGCTAGTAACACTTCACGATTAGGTACTCTTGTCTCTTCTTGAATGCATTCTTCCCATAGATCATCAAACTTTAATTTCTCCTTCCTGGCACAAATCATTTGGATGAATACATCCCAAGGTCTTTTGAGACCATTAAGGGCCGTCATTATGAGTTTGTCTTTGTCTATGATGTCTCCAATCACTTCTAATTGTTGTTTGAATTCTGAAATCTTGGAGAAGTATTCTTCGATTGACTCTCCTTTCTGCATTCTTGTGTTCTTGAGCTGAGATCTAAGATTCATCTTCCTGTTTATATTATTTCCTTCATATATTCTATTTAGGGCATCAAAATTTTCTTTTGGAGTCTTCTTTGATGACACATGAGGGATCAGGTGATCTTTGATTAAATCTGCAATGATTTTTTGGCCCTGATCGTGTCTTTGTGATGCTTTGCTTTCTCTATGGCATCTTCGGGTTCTGACACTTCTTCTTTGACGAATATTGCTAGGTCAATCTCTTTAAGAATGAGTCTAATCCTATACTTCCAAGCACAAAATTTTTCCACACCTTCCAGCTTGTCAACAAGCTTGGTGCTTGTAGACATCTTTTACCTTGAGCTAAGCAAATGACCAAAAATTGAAAATGCTCAAAATCAATTTATGAACTTACCAGGAGGTGCACTTGGCTGAGGCGAGTAGCCTGGTGTGTCTGGATCTGAGAAAATCCAAATTTTGTCACACCAAACTTGATTTGTGGATTTCTGGACTTGTGCTTCTAGTTTTCTGGTACCTCTGGTACTTTTGGTACTTCTGGTATATTGGTTTTATGGTACTTCTGGTACTTTTGTGAAACTAGGGTTTCACTTTCTGGGAGATCCACCCACTAAAAAAGTGCGTTGATGATGCCAAAGTAATCCTTGAGGGAGGGTGCACTTTTCTAGATGGTTTTGGGGCTGAAATACCTCTCCACCAAAAAGCCCTAATTTGCATGTACGGCAGCAGTGACGTTTTTCACTTTTATCTTGTGAAAGATGATTTCTTCAGCTTGGCTCTGATACCATGTTAATGTTTAAGACATTATTATAGTTCTTTGAATTTCAATAGATAACAGAAAAATAAGACAAGATCACTAAGAAATACAAAATCACAAGAGACACATCATTTATCTTGGGAAACCCTCTAGGGGAAGAAAACCCAGCAAAACTTTCTTATTATAGATAGCCAATACAATGCCAAGAGATAACTCGAACTTATACAGAAATTCCTCTCCTAAGGATTCACCACTCTCTCTCTCTCTCTCTCTCTCTCTCTCTCTCTCTCTCTCTGCAGCTCTGAAACTTGTCTCTCAAATGAACAAGTGAAGTGTGTCTAAGTGAGGCACTAGCCTCCTTATTTATACAAGTCTGGCATGTTTGAAGTGTCTCTTCACTGGTAGGTCCGACTTCTCAAACTGGGTGGTTATAACCACCTTTATTATATTCTGGGCTTCTTTAATATATGTTGGGGCCGAATTCCTCTTTGGCCTTTTACAATTACATTATGACCAATCTGCAAAATGGGATTTGGTCCTATTACAATAGCCGGCATGATCAATCCATAATGGGGATTGATCCAATGAATAATATATCAATAATAATCAGAATACACTTTGCAGTTACATTATTTCAACATAATTTGGGTCAATGACGGTGAAAATCACTTCTTTGTGCATGATACTAGTATTGTTGGTCTTGTTGTCTTCTTTGATGGACCTGCTATCGCGATCTATATTTCTTCCTCTGTGTCCTAGACTTCATCGTTGTCCTGTTGTTCTTCCCCAGGGTTCTGTGCTTCCTTGAGTTCATCTAATTCTGTTTGCTCATCATATTCTTCACTTTGTTCCCCCTGTGTTTGCACCGCTCCTAGTTTTTCTATGTTAGGGTTTCCTTTTGTGCTAGGGTTTCGTCCTTCTTCTGCCTGGTTTACCTTTGTTTCTTCTTCCTATGGGTTCTTCTCCTCGACCATCATCAGACTAATCAAATCATTTTATGTCGACAGGATCTCATCTACATCTACCATCCCGACCACCTCCCTCATCAATTTGTTGGCACTTCTTGTCCTTCTTGTGAACTGGTCTAATGCTCCGAACTTCGGTGGTGTCATTGTTCTAGCTTGGGAAAAATTTGTTGTAAATATAAGCTGGATTCTTCACAACTCCTCACACAATCGCAACTTGTTGTCTCCTCTACTCCTGTTTGCTCGAAATCACACTAATTGTTTACCTTTTCATTCTTTTCCCCTTTTATACCCTTTGTCATAATTTATCTAGCATATTCCAGTTTTTTCGTTCATCGCCTTTTTCCTTTTCTGGTCACTTTCTGTCTCGGCGCGTTGTGTTTTCATTCTATCAAATTTGTCCTGTGCGTAGTGTCTTGAATTCTATCACACCAATTTACTGTCTGTTGCATGTTGTATCTTCCAACTATCTATCTACCACTTATCCCTCTACTTACTTCTTTTTGGCTTTTTCTCAATTTTGCACTTGTTTTGTTTCTTCTCTTTTTCTTCTTTTTATTCTTTTTATACTTTTTCTACTTTTTCTTTCCTTTTTCTTCTTTTTCATCCTACTATATACATTATGTACATTTATACTTCTTTGCGCAGTATCTACTGAGGGTTAGTAGATCGACTGTACCTATATAGTTTTAGTCGACTACCATTGGCCAATACTTGCATCTCCTTGCCTGCTAAGTCTTTCATCTGCATAAGACCTCCATCTATGAAAAACTTTATCTCATATGGCCCTAGCCAATGCATCCTGAACTTCCCTGGGTGTTGCAAATATTTACGGTCATAGAGGAGAACTAGATCTCCTTCCTTGAAGTTCTTCTTCTTGATGTGTCTATCATTCCAAGCCTTGTCTGTTGCTTTCTGTACCTCCTGATGGAAACCAACTACAATTCTATCTTCTTCTAATTCTATGAGTTGTTCCAACCTTTCTTGAGTTGCACTTATTTTTGTCATGTTTGTAATGGTTGCAATGTGAAAACTAGGTATCAAATACTCTATAGGAACTACAGCTTCATGTCCATACACTAATATGAAAGGAGTCTTCCCTGTAAGTTTCTTACATTTAGTTCTATAGGCCCATAACATTGTTGGTATCTTCAAATCTCAATCATCTATGTTCACATTACAAATCTCGGTTAAGGAATTCTCTAATATCTTGTTAAATGCTTCCATTGTCCCATTAGCTTGAGGATGGTAAGGAGTGATCTTCTGATGATGTATCTAAAATTCTTCAGTCATTTCCTCAATAGTATTGTTGATAAAATGAGTCCTTTGATGAATCATCATAATTCTAGGGAATCCAAATCTTGTGACTACTTGTTCAAATAAGAAGTGTGTTGCAGTCTCTACACTGCAATACTTTATTGTTGTTGCTTCATCCCATTTGATTAAACATTATGTAATTGTAATGATATACCTTGCTCCTGATCTTCTAGCTAGAAGATTAATTGGTCAAACAAAATTTACTTCCCACTTGTCAAACACTTTCAAAGTTACTTGAGGTTTTAATGGAATCTCATCCCTCTTGAATGGATTTCCAACCCTCTGACAGAGATCGCAATTCTGAAAATACTCCTTTTCATCCTTGTGAAATGTTGGCCACCGTAATCCTACGTGCAATAACTTCTGCGTAGTAGCTTTCCTTGCACAATGTCCTCCAACTAGTCCTTCATGTGATTCTACTAAAATGATGGTCCTGCCCCATCACACATCTCCTCAAAATGTTGTATTCTCCTAGTTTGTACAAGTGACCTGCAATTACTTGGTAGTTTGCAGGTCTATCTACCAAATTCTTCTTCTGCACAATATTAAATTCCTTTGGTGAAAATCTTGTACTAAAAAATTCAATAATGTCGGAAAAATATTCATCATAAATCTATACTTAAAGGAGTTGTGCATCTGGGAAATTGTCCTCCAAACTGATTGGTTCTTCTTTATTAGTTATCCTAGACAAATGATCTAGCTCTACATTCAATCTTCCAGGCTTCACCACTATTTCAAATTCAAACTCCTGAAATAAAAGTAACGATCTGCATATTCTCCCCCCAACACTGGCTTATTGAACAAATATCTATGAGAAGAATGGTCTGTAAACATATTAAAATGTTGGCCTAACAAATAGTGTCTAAATTTCAACAATGCATACACCATGGCTAATCCTTCTCTTTCTATTGTATTGTAGTTTTGTTTTGAATATGACAACTTCCTACTTGCAAATGCTATAGGGTGATCCATATCACCTTCTCCTAGTTGTGTTAATACTACTCCAAGTGCTATTGTAGATGCATCCACATGCACAAGAAATTCTTTTGACCAATCTGGAAACACTAAAATTTCTGTTGTCACCATTGTTTCTTTCAAGATATCCAAACTTTGTTGGAACTCCTCATTCCACTGATACTTAGTGTCCTTCTTCAGTAATTTCTCCATCGTCGTAGTAATTTTTGCATATCCCCTTATAAAATTATTGTAGTAGCCTATATGACCAACTGTACTTTTTAACTAGCACACTTATTTGGGTGGTGTAAAGTTAACTATGACAACAATTTTAGCAGGATCAACCAGCAAACCCTGTTTACACACCACATGTCCTAATAGAATACCAAAAGGTGCGCTAAAAATGATTTTTTTTATATTCAATGAAATCTGACACTTTTTGCACTTGTCTAACATCAATCTTAACACTTCAACACGATACTTAAATAAGATAAATATTGTCCAATCATCCAAATAAACTTCCAAAAAATTATGAATAAAGTATTCAAATGTAGCTACTACTACTCTTGAAAAAATAACAGGGACATTGTTCAACGCAAAATACATCACTTTGTACTGATATGATCCCCATTATTTTGCAAATGTAGTCTTATGTCAATCCTCTAGCTCTATTATGATCTGGTGATATCCTAAAACTCCATCAATGAATGAATATGCTTCTTGACCTCCTACATTCTCCAAAACTTCATCTGTAAATGGAGTAGGGAAGGGATCATGCAGACAAGCATCATTCAGCTTCATCAATTCTACAAAGATCCTTATTCCTCCTTGCTTCTTCTCCTGCACTACCATAGGGATAATCCATTTAGATTCTTCCACTGGTTCTATGACACCATCTTCTAACATCTCATCATTTTCTTCCTTCACTTTCTACTTATACATTGGATTCAACCTGTAAGGTCTTTGTCTTATTGGTATGGAATTTGGTTTCAATGGGATATTCATCTCTCCAAGTTCTCCTGCTATTCCTTTCATCTATAAAAATGTTGTTGGAAACAAATCACTATACTCATGCAATAACTATGTTATGATTTCCACTGTCTGGGTGTCCCAATAATCCCCAATACTTGCAATCTTTGGATTCTATGTTGTTCCAATATTTTCCTTCTTTATATTAAAATGTGTAGCATAATTTTCTGATTCTAACTATGGAATTTCTACTTCTCTTTCCCCTTAAACTTTTGTGATCTGTATGTTGCGAGGGTTTTCTTCTATTGGGTCTTCTTCTATGACGTGATAACAGTGTAGAAATTATCCGACTACGTGTCTCTTCTAGTTCTGATAAGATGTCACAATTTCTACTTCTGGTTCTTCAAAGATCTTATATCTGAACAAATTTAGTGTTGTATCTGTCTCTGGACTATCATGCTCAAATGCAAATGTAATGACAAAGTTCTTATGCATCTCCTCCCAATTTTTACTTTCTCTGCATTGTTCCAATTCTATGTACCAATTCTTTGGGATTCCTTCCAATGTATGAATAAAGTGATGTGGCCACTCCTCTGGCGATACTAATATCCATTTAATTATACATTTTTATACATGTTCTCTAGGTTGTCTTATTCCATCATACTTCTCCACATATATATTCTCATGTTCTGCGTCGAATCTGATGCACAATAACCTCTTGCATTGATACCAATTATGAATATTCTCCTTATGGGTACCCCACCAATGTGAAGGTGTAGTTTTCAAATAAATATCCAAAATTGTTAACCTCTGAATTCCAAAAATTCCTAACTCAATTTTTATTAAAAATTCCTCTAAATCATTTTGACCATAAAAAGTAGGAGTTTCTCTTACCTCTATACCAACCCATCTTAGTGTGTACATAATCCATACACATATTCTAGTGGATAACTCATGCAATCACTGGTTCCAATTCTATGGTCTTGTTTCAGATTGTAAAGCATAGGAACTAATAATTCTCCAGCTCATCATTCCATATGTTGTTGGGTTCACATAATCTTCTTCTCGCGCAGTAGTTCTATACAACTGGTTTATGTATTCTGTAATAAAAATTTCTATCGCAGGTTCAGCATGCCTTCCTGATTCTAAAGGATCTAATGGTGCAATAAATCTGTATTCTTCTGATTCAAAGATATTTTTTCTAGTCTTTAGGTTGATAATAGTTGGATTGTCAAAATCCCAATCCAAACCCAACAATGTTGGATATAGTGAAGTATTATTTACTATGTCAATCAACTCAAAGTCTTCCATAGTGCATACCCCATCTAGATCTACAGGTATTCCCTTCAATATACCAATTGGTACCACTTTATGTTGATTTTCTAACTTCAACTGAATAGGTGAAAATCCCAGTTTAGGTTCCCCCATATCTTCCCATGTCATCTTAGGAAGAACATTTATTTCAAACCCTAAGTCTAGTATGATATCCCCCATATTGAAGTCTCCACTGTTTTCATTCAACCTGAACTCCCTACTTTTTCTTCTCTTCTTACAAACCTAATTAAATATCTTTTGTTTTGGTTTCATATCTTCTCCAAAATTGCACTTTTCTAACAGAGTTTGTAATACTTGTAAAGAGTTTTTATCATTCAACAACTTCACACAAGACCCCAAAATTTTTCTCAGATTACTTACTTGTTCTGATGGATTTTCTCTGCTGGTATGATCAAATAGATGTGGCATGCCATACATTGGTACACCATCTCCTGTCTTTATACATGAAGTAGATGCAATATTCTCCTTCAAATTATCATGTATTTCCTCTTTGAATGTCTCCTTCTCTTTGTGTGCATCAAGATTCCATCGAGGTGTTGTATTCTTTCTGACCCACTGGCATTGGTCCTGATCCTTATTTCTTGCATATGTTCATGTCTTCACTCCACCTCTAGTAATTATATTGATCTTATTCCCATCCTCTTCTTTTTTTTCCACAACAATCCATTGAACATTTTGATTGTTTTGATTCCTCTTGTCCTGTATCTTTACCAGAAGTGTCGGACAGTCTTCTGTCTCATGGTATGTTATGTGACAATACATACATGTCGCAGGTGGTTCTGGATATTCTCTTTCATAATGTCTAGGTTTTTTATAGTTGTGACAAGTTACTGGTCCTCTACCTCCTCCAAATCCTCTTCCTCCATGGCCTCCTCCTCTGAAGCCTTCTATATTTCCTTGATTTTCTTCACACGATGTACTATACTGTGGTTCTTGGTTGTACCACAGCTACACATTATTATACTGTAGTGGTGTTGCAAACTGTTGCACATTGTTATACTACAATGGTTGACCTCGGGATCTACCTTATTCCTCCAACAAAACCCTAGAAACCATTGGCCCTTCTGGAGACCAAAAGGAAACACTACACATAGGGGGCACAAGGCAGTCTCACCCGAGATGAATTATGGGTGATTGCATGACCCAGATGTGTGCAATTGTGAAAGGGATGATTCTCATGGGGATGTTGGACCTAAATATTCCACAACTTCAATATTCATCATATATACCATATCATCATTAATATATACCATTCAATTAACCTTTAGCATTCATTCTACAGGAACTAACATGTCTAATCTAGTGCGCACTGCAAATTAACCTTAACATATTCATTCATCTAACCATTCAGTCATCATAAAAGACATTGCAAAACATAAATAACACATTCCACATATTGAAATAGTATTTTACTGTGGTTCACCCCCCTAGGCTACGTCCATAAATATTTGGCATTCTATGCTTCTTTATTCATATTCCTCAAAATATTGTGTTGCACACATTACATCATAATTTTCGTAATAGTGAAGCTGACCTGTCACACCAAGCTCCATAGCTTACGACCTGACCCTCAGTTACAAATCCAAAATAGACTCATCTCCAAAAATGACTCAATAATTTTCTCCAAAACTCTCTACCAAAAAGATTATATAGGTCTCCCCTAGCTACCTCATAAATCATATATTTATACAGCCAAAAGTGGGTTAAAACCCATTACATTGATTACCAAAACCCTAACCCTAGTGTATTAGGTTTTTCCACTTTACAACCTCCTGCGCGCAGTTGTTCTTCGATCCAACCATTTCCTCATCGCGTTGTCCTTCTTTTTCCTTTGAATTTGCATTGCTTTTCCTTACTGTATAGTGTGCACTTCTTCTTTGGTCCATTCCTTAGTTCTCTGCCTCATTTGTTGCACTCTTCCTTATTCCTCAAACTTTGCTCCCAAAATAGATTTCTCCAACACTATGGTTAGCCATGGTTGAGCTTGACGTGGACCAAATTTTAGTATGGTTGTTCATGATTGACCTTCACGATGGTTGACTATGATTGACCCTGACCATGGTTTACTATCGATGACCATGCCCATGGCTTACTTTTGAAGACCCTGTGGTTTTGATTATGTTGGACCATGCTGATTGTGTTTAACCATGGTTTACTATGACACTATCGAATTGTAATGTTGATTAGGTTTTGTTCCTCGGATTGCGACATCATGTTTTGTTTGTCTCGTGACATCGTAAGGTTATGTTCCTCACATTCTGATGTACGGTTTTTTTTACACATTATGGCACTGGAATAAGTTTTTCATAGTCTAAAAATGGGTTATGTTTATCCCATTGCAACGTAAAAAAATGGTTTTCTCGCTACAATGTTGGGATATGTCTATCACATTCTGACATTGGGTTGTGTACATCACAATGCGACAATGGGTTATGTTCATCAAAAAACATCAATTGGAAATGTTTGTCACATTATGACAACATGAAATTTTCATCACATTGCAATGACAAGGATATGTTCGTCAAATTGCAACAATAAGGCTATGTTCGTCACATTACGACAACGGGGATATGTTCGTCACATTACGACAATAGGGAAATGTTTGACACATTGTGACATTACTATTTTTGTCATATTGTGACACTACTATGTTCGTCACATTGCAACATTACTATGTTTATCATTGTCCGACAACAAGGATATGTTTGTCACATTGTGACAATATGTCTATGTTCATCACATTAAGATGGTGGAATTATGTTCGTCACATTGTGACGACATGGTTATCGTTGACACATTGTGACATTACTATGTTTGTCAGATTGTGAGACTACTATGTTCGTCACATTGCAACATTACTATGTTCATCACTTTGCGACAACAAGACTATGTTCATCACATTGCAACAATATGGCTATATGTTTGTCACATTACTATAGTGGGGCTATGTTTGACACATTGCGATGTTACTATGGTTGTCATATTATGGCACTACTATGTTCATCACATTACAACATTACAATGTTCATCACTATGTGACGACAAGGATATGTTTGTCACATTGCGACAATATGGCTATGTTCATCACATTGCAATGAGAGGAGTATTCTCATCATGTTGTGATGACAGGGTTATTTTTTCCACATTGTGACATCACTATGTTTGTGAGATTGCGACACTACTATGTTTGTCACATTGCAACATTAATATGTTTGTCACTATGCGACAACAAGGATATGTTCATCACATTGCGACAATATGGCTATGTTCGTCACATTATGAGACAGAGATATGTTTTTCATAATGCGACGACATGGCTATTTTTGACACATTGCAACATTTCTATGTTTGTTAGATTGTGACAATACTATGTTCGTCACATTGCAACATTACTTTGTTCATCACTATGCAATGACAAAGCTATGTTTGTCACAATGCAACAATATGGCTACGTTTGTCACATTATGACGATGGGGCTATGATCGACAGATTGTGACGTTACTATGGTTGTTAGACTATGACGCCATTATGTTCGTCACATTGCAACATTACTATGTTCGTCATGTTGCAATATTCAGTTTTATTCATCATATTGGAATGATGGGTTATGTTTGTCACATGACAAGGATGATTTATGTTCTACACGTAATGAAAACGAAGTTTTGGCCAAGTTTTAACAAAAAATCTAACAAATTGTTTCATTTTTCATAAAGAAAGGAACTTTGAACTAATGTGATTCATTACATAAAAGACAAATTAGGATCATAATCATTCTAAGGGCATTGATAGCAAATCATCTTTAACTTTATAGATGATTATTTTTACTTCTTCTAAATACATTGATAGAAAATCATCTTAAACTTTGTATATGATTAATTATACTTATGCTAAGTACATTGATAATAATTCTACTTGATTTATACTTGTTCTAAGCACATTGATAACAAAACATTTAATAATTTATACTTGTTAGAAGAGCATTGATAGCAAGTCATATGGAACATTGTAGATGATGAGTTATACTATTCTAAGGACATCAATAAGAAAAACTACTTGATTTATACATTAGAGATGATGACTTATGTTTGTTCTAAGAACATTCAAAGCAAATCAACTTCTTTTATACTTTGCATATGAGAATTTATACTCATTCTAAGGACATTGATAGAAATTAGCTTCAAATTTGATGATGATTTACTATTTTTATAAGGACATTTAAGTACACTAGACATGGATCATAGAGTGTATACATTTCACCATGATACAAACTATGACCATTTTAGATCCATATATAATTTTTATATATTTCTCGCTAATTTTATTTGTCATGGGTAGGAGAATTAACAAAGCAAGTCTCTCACCCATATAAAAATTTCATTAATATATATATATATATATATTTCATTAAAACTCATATAATGAAATGAACAAATTCCACACAAACATTAAACCATATTCACAAACCATTAAAATAAATAGAAGTGTTTTGGTCATTTATAACCATACCAATTATATTTTTAGTTATATAATTTATATAGTTACAAATTAATTTTTATATAATAGAAATTTTTTATATATAAATAAATAATTTTTTTTTTATTGCTAATATTTCATTGTATAGGAAAATAT
>ML779139.1:738282-750500 GCA_009831015.1 Picea engelmannii
CTAGTAATGAAAGTTCCATATCTCATCTTGATTGCTTGGCCTTGGTAGAACTTAAATACTACTTCCTTTAGGCTCAACTTAGTCACTAAAAGTAAAACAAAAATTTACAACCCTTTTCTTATTTTAGGTTTACTGGTAAGGAACTTAGGCATTTTCAACTTAACAAATTTTTGGGAGAAATCAATTTGAGCTTCAAAACATCCATTTCAAAGGAGGCATATAAGGGATCTATAAAGGAAAATGTTACCAACAATAAATTCACTCTAACAGTTCTAAAAAGCATACAAACAAAAACATTTGCATATTTTCCTAATGAGGAAAAATATGAACGGATTACTATGGAAAGAAATAAGCATTCCAAAAACAAAATTAAAGCCATATACCTAAACAACAACATTGGAAACCAATTTGCAAGTCACAATGAAGAAACTTGAAAGTTGTCTAGAGAGCTTTGCACAACTAATGCATCGTTGTAAGCTAACAAGGTTTGTATATCCCTCTACACAACTTTGTTTCCATGTAAAACACAAGAACTAAACCATCAAACCCACACCACACAGAAGTAAACCTTTGGAAGTCACAAAAGAGGTACGTTAGCATCAACACCAAGACAAGATATAGAGAAAACCCTGAAAGCCCCAAAACAATACCTCGCTAATGCCCAAAGGGACAATGCGGGCCTTAAACTAGACTATGAAACCCTACTTAAAAATTTAGAAAATGACAATTTCATGAAAACACTATTTGTTAAAATTGCAAAGATTAATGTGAAAGCAATGTTTTCTATTATTTACTTTGCCATATCTAATTTTAATTGTTTTATAATTTTCAAAATTGAAACATATAAAATACTTGAAAAATGGAATTTAACTTGATATGATTATTTTCAATTGGTTGAGAAAAAGTTTTTATGAGGCTACATTTATTAAAAAGCCTATCAAATAAATTTATAATTTTCAATATAAAATAGAGATTAATAAAGGGTGTTGGTTAGCTTTTTTACGAAATGTTTTTTTCGTCGTAATGTTGTTCAAAATTCATTTTGAATATAGAAATGGATTCAGTATGTTGAAAAACTTTCAAAGCACTCAGATTCTACAAAAATAATCACTTAAATCTACCAATCCAATAATTTCTTGCCAAATTTCAAGTAAATATCCCATTTTTTTTTTCATTTTATAGAATCTTTAACCTACTTCTTAATAAAGCATCCCAATTGAAACTGATATTAAACTTAACACCAAGTCACTTTCGAAATCAAAGCCCCATTGGTAAGGTGTTTATGAATTTTGTAAAGAACATGTAATATGATTTCAAACCATATGTAACGTTTAAAGTATGTTAAAAATATATATGTAAAAAAATGTTTACTTTTGAAAATACACATGTAACATGTAATATGGTGTTGTAACCATTGGTCAACATTTAACTTGGTTAAAAATCTATTGGTGTCAACATTTAACTTAGGTTATAAATATATTTCTTTCGATTGATGAAAGAGGGTACAATTAATAAAATGGTAGAGCTAAAAACATAACGATTATTACAATCTCATTTTGAATTTAAAATTTAAATTAAATAATTAATTTTGTTTAAATATATTAGTAAAAAAAATTAATATAATATTATAAATTGATAGAAAAAATAATTTAATACTTTTTATTATTAATAATTAAAATGAAAAAAAAAAAATCTAAAATATTAAATATATAATTTCACTTATATTTAAATGTATAAAATTCGAAAATAAAAAAAATTCTAAAATATTAAATATATAATTTCACTTACATTTAAATGTATAAAGTTTTTTTTACTTTATGAAACATAAAAATTTATATGCAATATGTTCTTATGCAAAACAACTTAATTCATATAGTCTTGCTATATTTTTATTCTGTTTTTCTTCACCATTTTTTCTTTTTTAATGCATCCATACATGATATTGATATTGATAGAATTGCTTTATTTACATCACATAAACATGATATTGGTAGAATTACTTCTTTTACATCACATAGTAATTTTATTGGTAGAACTACTTTATTTACATTACATAGTAATTGGATAGAAGTTAGAACCGACTTAAAATCATGTTATTATGTTGGGAAAAAAATACATTCCGTAAAAAGGTTGTGGCATATTACAGGGCACACCCAACACCTAATCTCATGGTTCTTTCCCATACCATGAGCACACTAACAACTTGCTTCATCTACTTTACTCAACCATCCCACTTAAACATTATTACTCTCAATATCGTCATCACCTCTCATTGTTATTGTCTTTTGTTTGTATGGATGCAAGGGATATCCCCATAAGCAAATATTCCCATAAGCACTTGTTGTTTTGAAATGAAGTCTCATTCCATGTGGTAAATTGAGTTTCAGTTGGGATTGGTCCACAAAGGTTATTAGATGAAATATCAAAAACCTCCAACATTGATAATTTAGAGAGATCTTGAGGGATTTCTCCACTCAAATTATTTATGGTCAAGTCCAACTGCTCCAAAGTAGATATATTACTAAGAGATGTAGGGATTTTTCCTTCCAAATGGTTTCCAGATAAATTTAGCAACCACAAGCTACTCAAACTTCTGATACTCACATATATTTCTCTTGTAAGATTGTTGTTCGACAAGTCAATTATTGTGTTTATTGAGTGCACATATTTCATAACGTATTCAACCCCTTTTATGTCAATTCTCAAATCTTTTAGCTCGTCCATGAAGAAAATATATCTAAACCCATCAATCTTCCCAACTTTGTATCTTTCATTGTATGGGGAAGATCCATTGATTCCAAATCTAGAGAGTCTCCAAAAATTGTTTGGTATTCTTCCACTAAGTTTATTGTTGGATAAATCCAACACATGCAAATTTGAGATATTGCAATCCCTTTAGGAATACTACCATGGAGATTATTATATCCAATGCTCAAAATTCTCAAGCCATAAAAAATGTAAGATACTGAGGAATCTCACATGTTAATTTATTTTTCCTTAAATCCAATAGCTTAAGTTGTGTACAATTTGCCAAAGATGTTGGTAAACTCTCAATAAAATTATTAGAGCAGAAAACACGATTAGAGAAGTACAATTACATATTCCCTCAGATATCTCTCTGTGGAGGTTGTTTTCTGAAAGATCTAAATATTCAAGTGAAGACTTTAACTGACTTATGGAATGTGGAATATTGCCAGTTAAATTGTTTGAATGCAAATCCAAGGTTTTGCATCATTTAAGATTTTCTATGACATTGGGAATTGTCCCTGTAAAATTGTTGGCATTGAGGTAAAGGTATTCAAACTTGTTCAATCTCATAATATCCTCTGAGATCCTACCTCTAAAGTTATTTAAACCAAGAAATAGGAAATAGAGGGGAAGCTTAAATAAACTCATGGACAAGCAGCCTTGAATACTGTTGTCAACTAATCCCAACCCTGTAACCTATGTCAAATTACCCAACTATGGTGGTATATTGCCAAATAATATGTTGCGCCCCAAACACAATATCGTAATAGAAGAACAATTTCCCAATGAAGGAGAAATGGAGTTCTCCAATTGATTGGAGAATAAACACAAGTAATTAAGTTTCTGTAGCAACCCCAACTCAACTGGAATGCTTCCACTCAAATAGTTGTGAGAAAAGTCAATAAACGTCCACGTATGCCCAAAGTTGGAGGCATGTGACGTATTAGTTAGTTTAATATAAAGTCCACGTAAGATAGTCTTCTCATAAAACCCAAACTGGAAGGGATTGGACCAGTGAGATTGTTGTACCCAACGATGTATGGCGAAAATTGAAGGAATACAGAGTCATTAAAATTGAAAGGCAATCACGAAAGAAAGCGAAGGCAAAGAAGAAATGATGTATTGACTTGACTAAAGCAATACAAGTCGCGGGCATTCTTCAATAACGTTATTGAAATTTTGTTGGTCTATAAAATTTCAAGGGAAGTGGAAAGGGTGGAGAAAACAAAACATTGAAATATTAAAGGGTATATTCATTTGACTTGGAAAAGGAAGTGGACGGAAATTCCTCAATAATTTTTAGTTGGTAATGGCCAAAATTCAATCGTACATGTCCCGAAAACACAAGGATTAAAGTTCATATTGAAGTGATGAAAATAAAAGTGAAGCAAGTAGAGGGAAATTCCTAATTCAAGGAAAAATATGGTTTAAAAAGTATATATATATATATATATATATATATATATATATATATATATACTTTTTAAACCATATTTTTCCTTGAATTAGGAATTCTATATATATAGAATTGTATATATATTTATTTATTTATTATATATATTGAATTGTATATATATTTATTTATTTATTTTGAATTGATGCAAATAAAAGTAAAGTAAGTGGAGGGAAATTCTTTGGTCTTGAATGGAAAAATAAGAGTAAGTCATATTTTATATACTAATAAATGTAAATAATATTAATCATTTTATTATAAAGTATGTTTTTATAGTTAAAACAATATATTATTCATGATTAATATTTAAAAATATTAAAATTTATGATATTATCCATAATCAATACATTCAAAAGAAATATGTTTTTGCATGTATTTTTATTTTATCTTATTGTGTGTTTACAAAAAGTATGTAAAATGAATACTTGTTATATGTATAAATTAATTTCACAACCAATGAATATTTATAAGGAAATAGAAAATAATATATAGATAGATAGTTTGTTTTTTATTTGCCTTTTGAAAATTTATATCATTTTAACTATCATTTTTATATTTTTTTTAAAGGTTCATTTTAAACTTCAATTTTTTTTTTAATGATGAATAGTTTTGTTCCATTTATTAGAAGCCTTAGATATATTTAGAGTGAGTAATGTCGTTCCATTTCTTAGAAGCCTTAGATATGTTTAGGGTGAGTAGTGGAGTGCAAGTTTGTCAATGGCAGTGCATTGTTTTCTGATTAGTTGAATTAATAGGTTTCTCATCTAGATATATATTTCTGGACCTTTTCCATGTTTTTTACTTTTAAGGTTTAATCGATTAGTGTGTGTTTTATCTTTGATTGTCTAGTGTGTTAAAATTAATGAAATGAAATTCATAGGAATTATATGTTGCAATGAGCAGTGACATGCAAGCTTAGATTAGTGGTTCCTTTTTTTTTATTTGTTTAGTTGAAAATTTTCATATATATATTCTTATTTCCATGTTTTTTATGTCAAAATTAGTTAATTCATGTGTGTTTTATTTTTATTTTACGAGGGTTTCTATTACATCATTTTCCACAATGTTTGATTTTTGAAATAAATTCCATCTTTGTAATGGTTCTTGACCATTGTGAATTATCCAAAATTAGAGGAAAAATTAGAGGCATTGGTTTGCATGGTCCATTTTAGTGGTAGGTTCCATTTTGGAGATTTGGAGTCCATAATCTTCTAAATTCATTTTGAGGCATCAAATGACACTTTTGGGGGTCAAAATTTAGCTCCTCAACATTGTTCTACACATCGAGACCTTTGCAATAGTGTGAAAATCACCTCAATTAGAGTTTGTATGAAAAATTTATGTCTCCCACAAGTTGACCTACCTTGTTGATCACCATGGTTCTCAGTGGATGTAACATTAGCCCCAATTACTCATGTGTGGGACTAGTCACATGTGGACTTTCTATAAGATTCTAGAAGGTCCAAAGCCCTAAAACTAATCCAGGATCGAGGTATGCAAAAACCGTAACCCTAGACGGCTATCAAACTATGTTAAATACTTTGGAATTACACTTGTTCTATAGTTGAGAAGAGCATATAAGAGTGGGACTTGAGAGCATAATCGAGGAGGAATAAGATTCTATAGCATCCATTTATCCCATTGTGTTAAAGGAAACTCCATAGTGAGTGACCCTTTCTTTGTATTTGCATTTTCATAACCAAAGAAAAAAGATAAAAGCATAGGTCTCACCTTCTAGCTGGGTTTTCTCTCATTTCAAGTTTCCTAGTTGTATTTGTGTTCATTTATGTGGATGGTGTGTCCATCTTCTTGTTCTTTCAATTTCATATTTAAGTTATTTTCATAAATTCCACCAATAAGATATTGATAATAAATCTAAGATCTAAGGAAATAAACTTGCATAGTAAAATAGTTAAGCATAATACAAGATCTTTTGTGATGAACTATTCCAGTGGAATATCCACAACAATTTATAGATCATATTGGTATCATAGTAGTTTTCTTTGGGGTATTTTTTGAAAGTTGTGGGATTCAAGAATTGGCTTAGGAAGGAATTTGTAGAACCCTAACCATGATAGATGAGTCCATTCATAACAACCCTCCAGATGTAGTAGAAGAGATATTTACGAGACTAGAAGATAAAGTCGTTGATATCTCTCCTAACACGGCCCTCCTCATGGTAGGTCTATAAAACAAGTTCAAACCTTTCAGGGAGGTTGGTGGTTCTAACTCAAAAGTTGTATTTGATGAGAAAATGAGAGATAGTGAACACCTAGAAAAGGATTCAAGAAAAGAGCCCAAGAAAAAACAACCAAGTTCTAGTGTAATCACTTCTTCACAACCTCTGCTTAAAATAGAAGCAAGAGTGGACATCAAGCCATATCAAGGTGAAAATGATGTTTTTAAGTTGAATCGGTAGTTTCAATAGTTGGAAGTATATTCTAGTGTCTATAATATAGACAAAGAGTAGAAATTTTCATTTCCCAATTGAAACTAGAGGGCCATGCACTAACCTAGTGGGAAATCCATACAAAGACACTTAGGTTGGAGGGTGATCCACTAGAAACTAAGTGGGATGTGTTCAAAACCCTCATCAATTCTCAGTTTTACCCTATTGGGTATGTAAAGGACCAATGGATCCATTAGCATCACTTTGGGCAGAGGAAAGGGAAGAGTGTGAAAGAGTACACCATTGATTTCAGGAGGATGGAAATCATGTTAAGTACCTTTGCCAAGAACCCAAACATACTCCTCAAGTATATAGGGGGTCTATACAATCATTTTTTAAAGAAAGTGATGATCTTCAAACCAAGGACCATTGATGAGGCCTGTGTGCAAAAACAATACTTGGAGAACATAGGCCATAAGAAAGGAAAACCAATTGGTTCTAAACAAAAAGACCACCAAGATGATTCCAAGAAGGGGAAGAAGAAGTGGAAAGGAAAATACAAGAAAATGATAGCTACTACACATTAGTGTAAGGATCCAAACAACCACTACAACCATTACAATATTGATGGGCATACTGAAGATAAGTGTTGTAAGCTACATCTAGATTTGAATCCAAAGAACTATAAGAAGGATGCCAATAAGAAGAACCTGCTAGCCATGGATTCAAGAAACCTAATAGAGAGAATCCTGAATGTGGATAAGAATATTGTCTTCACTTTAATGTAGAAGAAGGTGAATATGAGTAGCCTTCATCATAAGGAAGAGAAGAAGATGGAAAAACAATTCCATATTAAGATCCAATTCAAAAATACCAAGGTAATTGCTCTATTCAATTCTAGTTCAGAGACCAGCCTCATAGTAGTCAATCTAATCAACAATCTTGGGTTAGAAGTTCATGGTGATCCTAGCCTGTGTCCACTACGATGGGTAAATAAGGATGTAGAGCTAAAGATCACAAAATGTTACAATGTAATATCAAATTTTGTATAAGTGCAAATGTTATTGATGAAGTGGAGTTAGATATAGTACCCCTTGATGTGTGTGGTGTAGTGTTCAGAATCTCCTACTTACATGTGATGGATGTGATTTTCATGAGGAGAGAAGTCTTTCATCATCAATGCACGAAAAGAAAAATCAAACATCTCTATGGTAAGTGCTAACTAAGCCAAAAAATTGATCAGTTCTAGTAAGAAGTACATGTATTTCTTGTTTTTAAGAGAGAATCAGTTGGGTGATGCATTGGTAAGAGTAAAGGAATCCTTGGAGGGATGTAATAAAGAGAAGAAACAATAGTTTGGGGAGTTGAAGCTGCTTTTACAAGAAATCTGTAATGGCTTTCAAAATTAGCAGAGAACGTCGTCGAAGTCCATCTAACACTGTTTAGAGACAACATGTGATGAGATTGGAGAGGCGAAAAACCTCATCGATAGGTCCCAGCTGCAGCAATGGTGTATGGATTGCATCTTCTGGAAACCCATAATTTCCAGACAGTTTCGAGAGTGGAACACAATATTTGATCAGCTCCTTCAAGAGCTTCGAACTCTCTTTTCGATATTTTCTCATAGGAGCTTCGAACTCTCTTTTTGATATTTTCTCATTCTCAACACATTGGCTCTTCCTCAGCACAACCGCCAGCAAAGGAGACACGTCAACCCATACCAGAGTGGGGCATTATAGGAATGGGCATTAAATCTGTCGAGACGCACTTGGAGATGCTGATTAATGCGGAAACTCCATAAATTCGCATAATTGGTGTGTTTGGAATGGTCGAGGTTGGAAAGACAACATTGCTCAAATCAGTGTACAACTTTTACAAGGAGAGTGATGCCTTTGATGTTGTGGTTTGGATCATAGTCTCTCAAGAGTATAAATCTTGGGACTTGCAGGGTCGTATAGCGGAGGAAATTAATTTTGACCTTTCCAAAACTTCTGATATCGATAGCCGGAAGATGAACTTGTGTGCAAGTCTAAAGAAGAAAAAATTTCTTTTGATATTGGACGACATGTGGAGTGCGCTTGATATGCAAGAATTCGGTGTGGCATTTGTGGCTGATAGACTAGGTAGCAAAGTAGTATTCTCCACATGGAGCGGAGATCTAACATCTATGAAGGCACACCAGTCCATAAAGGTGGAACGCTTGTCCACGAATGAAGGTTGGGCATTGTTTGAGAGAGTAGCTTTCAAAGGGAGCCATATCCCAAAGGAATTAAAGGAGTGTGCCAGAGAAATTACGGATGAGTGTAAAGGTTTTCCCTTGGCCATAACAGTAATGGCCGCAACTATGTCTGGCAAAACATCTACAAACAAGTGGCAGGGGTGATTTTAAGAACCCCCCCTAAATTTATATTTATAATAAATGGGTGAATCCCCATGATACATAGGAAAAATTGAAGGCTATTTTATCAATAATATAATATGTATATATAATGTTTTGGTGAATCTTTTAGTCAATTATATAATCTTGTAAAAATTTGGCAAATATTTCACTAAACTATAAACTCTTGTAAAATCTTGGTAAATCTTTCACTGAATTATAAAACCTTGTAAAGTCTTGGCGAATTTTTTGATAAAGTATAAAACCATATATAATAATATGAAAATGTATTCATTAAGCTGTAATATACTCGTTTTACAAATTTGGAAAAAGAAACATGATTTTTCCATCCTCTAGACGATGTTGCTAGCATTAGCGGTTATGTTTGTCAAGGTTCTCATTGTACACTCTTGCATATCCCTCTATTAGTTTTGATGATATATCAATGAGAGATTAAGTCACAGTCGTTCATCTCAAGAGATCAAGATCAGATATTGATTGTTGATCACTTTGGAGATAGGGTTTTAGTCATTAAGGGATTATAAAAGCATATCTAAGGAGGGTGAGAGGCATACAATGAATGCATAGGAGCAAGAGGGAGTCTTGCTCATGTACTTGTGTCTGAGTGGGAAGGGATGAGGAAAGGGTGCAGGGGGCATTGAGGGAGATATCAGCCAGGTGGGCTAGGCTATCAGTTGCAACATTGTAATTCCTCTAATGGGCCATTATCCCAGGATAAGAACCCAAGATTTTATTTAATAAAATAAAACTCAAAACCAGTTTTCCCGCAAGGGTTTTTCTAGGGGTTTTTACCAGAATCTAGTGTGAAAATTTTTTTGGTTTCTGTGTAGTGCTTTCACTTATATTTTCATTAAAAACCTAGTTGTGCTAATAATTAATAAATAGAGTTTATGTGGATTGTTATTCGTGTGTTGGGTTTAACAGGAAATTCAACACACTTCATGTGATGTGGAGTACATGATGAAACCCTAGTCCTTTGTTGTATCCTAGATTTTTTTGGTTGATTGATAATTGGAACACTTACTATAGGTGGATGCTTGTACTCAATATATGTGGTAGAGGAGGCACACTTCTTATGGAGGAACTTGAAAGTTGTTTTATGTGGCATTGACATTTTCTACATGGCACACATGTTGATGAGGATCAGAACTTGGCATAGGATGTAGAGTTATCTTGTGGAGGAGTACTAAGCACTAGGAGGAAGGGTGCTTCACCCTAGGAGCATCAATACGACATGGCACACTTCAAGAGGTTGAGCATTTGGATAGAGGGAATCTTGTGTCAATCAATGATCCAGAAAATACCTCTATAGTGATCTTAGAAAATATTTGTCTCTTGAAGATTCCCAAGCCCATCAAGATATGCACGGGTCTATACAAGACACAAGGAGGAAATGGATTTTATATCAATTCGATGTTAAAATCGAGAAAACAAATTTCTAGGTGGCCTCTAATACATCTAATACAGTACGTTATTCTATAGTTTAAAGTTTAGTATAAAATCCTTTTCATATGTACAATAGATAAGATGTTCACTATTTGAGGTTATTTAATTATAAGGGAGAAGTCCCATGTCACAGAAACAAAACAAATAATTTGTTGTCGTCATTTACTAATGAAGCCTGCAGCAAAAAATATCACCTTGTTACTTCATTGTCAATTCAAAATGATTTTCAAAAGTACATATGATAATGCATTCATATTTGAATTTTACTATAATGCATCTACTTGAAATTTGTCAAAGAATAAGAAGAAACAAGCATCATAGAAACAGATCAACCTAAAAATTAAAAGGCATAAAGTAGCACTATGAAGTTGGTTCCAGAAACACATCTTGATATAATTTTTTATATGTGAGATCCATCATAGTATCTAGTAACAACACAAGCTCAGAACATGAGAAAGAACGTAACTTTGATGTCATCTTTCTTACTTGTATAATGTCTTCAGCATGTCGTGTGTATGACAAAGAAAGAAATTCAATGTTGTTGCGAACTCCCCAAGTTGAAATAACCTACAAAGTACAAACAATAGTAATACATCAAATTCCAAACCTTATCAGAATCAAATCACAAGATGCACAATAAACCTTAACACAAAAATAGACTAGTGCTCTCCATTTGTTTAAGGCTACATTTACCCCACCAGAAAAAATCTTGCACTCTCCATTAATCAAAGCCATTTTGAAGAGAAAAGGTTACCACAATAAATAATAAATGCATAAATTAATTTATTTGTCACTTTAAATTCATGTCAGTTACATATTGCATGCTTTCAGTTTATAAGGTTTAACCTAAGGGCCCTAATGAAATCCAATACTGTCAGTTCTCACCATGAACCTTATGTCTAAAAGCATAATAACTATGTTTGCAACTAACACAATAATCTCCACACTTGTAATTACTTACATGCTTATCGATGTCTCTTAGTGTTGGAAGGTCAATATGAATTTGAGTGACATGCATTGTAAACAATGAACCAACAAGAGTTGCATTGTTTTTTACACAACAAACTATATCTTGATCTTTAATCTCTACAACCTGCACTCAGATCAGTTAGCATATTTTTTCAACACTAGAAATCTATCTATATCAAGATAACATGTGAAAATGTTCCTCTGCTTGGATATTCACAAACATAACCATTCCACCTTACCCATTTGTAATTCTATGTGCTAAACATGAAATTCCATCATTTAACTAACCCTAGAGAATTACCTATGATTAATAGGTTCAACATAGTTTGGTCCTGGAAAGAAGCAACCACAATGGTGGAAAGAGTAAAGTCTAAACAACTGAACCTGCTGCAATGTAGGGATCAAAATTGTGCTCTCTTGATCTGTAGATATTGGGGCAAGAATCGGGGTATTTGTTGGCAAATTCAGTGGATAGAATGCAGTGATGATTGTTGTCATTAATGGCAACAGTAGAGACAGTAGGAGAAGAAGGATAAAAGCTCAGGAGGAATAGCCTTGAAGAAAATGCGCACAACAAGAGCTTAAAGAGGAAAAAGGAAGAAGAGTCAGTGATCGTTGGATCCCATCCAAATTTCCCGAAAGAACCAGGACCGTCAGATCAGACAGAAGCTACGAGGGAGTTATTCCATCGGGAAAAGCCAAGGTGAAATCCCGATTGAATTTGGACCGTCAAATCCAGAAAGGATCAGGACCGTTGATCACAGCCCTGTACGGATCGGGGTTCGGGACTTTGAAATGTCCAAATCACTCGTCAA
>ML779139.1:759146-803510 GCA_009831015.1 Picea engelmannii
GGTTTCCTCATGAAAATCTGTCTCTGTGTGTATTTTATGTGTGACTGATGATCTTTACTCTTACTGTCCATATGTTGTATGATTGGTTGATGACACATGAAGAAATCTTAATAATTATTTAAAAGGCATAAAATTGTTTAAGCCTATAAACAACTGATTCACCCCCCCCTCTCAGTTGTTCTAGTATTTCCAACAGTATTAATATGATCTTTGTGGTAGTTCATGTGAGTGACAAATGGTCAAACTAAGGTGCATGGGGAAGA
This sequence comes from Picea engelmannii, assembly GCA_009831015.1. Classification (NCBI taxonomy): domain Eukaryota; kingdom Viridiplantae; phylum Streptophyta; class Pinopsida; order Pinales; family Pinaceae; genus Picea; species Picea engelmannii. The sequence continues at coordinate 759,410 of ML779139.1, forward strand.
ACACTAAACTAACAACCATTTGATGTCAATCATCCACTTAGAAAGCTATATCAACTATGCAAACCCATCAAGGATTATCTCTCATGCCAATCCATCTCAAACCATCCAAGGGTGGAACATACACCATGTACCCCAAATCTCATGAAGCAGCCCAAGCATGGTGTAATTTTTTTTTGAATAACCTTGAAATTTAACAATGGGGTTGCCCAAAGATGTGTGTTGCACAAATAGAAAAAGAAAATAAAAAAAGAGAATCTCATGAGCAAGTCAATTGGAAAGAAAGGCGTTGTTAAATACCCCACTAGGGTTCAAGTCTCATCTAGGACATGTTTTTTCTTGTACTCATGTTTGTTGAACACCAATACTTGCGAGCATATTGAGGCTAGGTTCAACCCCTGACTGAATTTGGTGGGATAGATACCCTAAATTGAGGCAGATTAGCCAAAGGTTTCTTTTAAAAGTCCACATGCATGTGCTTATGTTGATAGGAAGAATCCATAAAAAAGGTCAATAAAAAAGTATTAAAGAACCACATTCCCTTCTTGAGGATGGATTTCAAGACTAACAACAAGTATAGAACTATCTAAAAAAATAAATGTAGACAAACTAGTATTTTCATTAGTCCTAGATTATTTAGATTTCTTTTTGCTTGCTTGGTTTGAAATACTTTTGTAGAATACATGGATTTATGTGTGGAACAAAATTAGTCTATTCAGAGAGAAAGTGGTATGCACAAATACTGTTATTTCCTAGGTAGAATGAGCAGATTGAAATGATCATGCTGATGATATCTGGAAGATGAAAGGAATGGAGCAATGAAAGAGGACAATTCCCCATTGTCAGACTGTAAGTTGGACATAATAATTGAAACTATGAAAAGGTTAATGCAAGCATTGTCCTTGCAAAATGAACCTGTTGTTAGAAGGCAACAAAGAAATCCTCCTTTTCAAGAACAATTGGCGAAAGGAGAAGAGGTTGATTATTTGTCTCATCATGATATGTACATTGATTCTTTCATTTTTTCATTTGAGGACACTCTTGAAAAGAAATCAGCATTATGCACTCAGCAAGAGGATCTTGCACCTGTGGTTTATGACAAAAAGGACAAGTTTGATGAAAGTTCTGAATCAGGTGAGCATTTATACAGCTTGGACAGTGAACATGAAGAGGTTGATGAAACTGTTGAAGGTAACTCCTTGCCTTTATGTTGTTGGAACAAGTATGTGAGGAAGGTTTTGTGGCTCGCCCCAGCAAGAGAAGGACAACAACAGGGGTCTAGAGGGCTCAGCCTAGCAAGGGAGAGTAGTTGTTTTTGTTTAAGTGACTCAGCCTACTGAGATAGGGCAGCCATAGGTCCAGGAAGGCTGCCACAACCATAGGAAGGGTAGCCGCAATAGGTGGGAGGGATTGGACAACCAAGGAAGGTTGCCACAGATTTGTTGAGGGAACATTAAGGGCTTGGCCAGTCAAGGGAGCCTAGCCACAGTCCTACAAGGTAAGGTCTGAGGAAAACACAGGTACAAGAGGTTGTTGTAGTAGTCTAGGAAGGCAGGCAACCAATTAGGACTGTAACAACACTATTTGAGGGCTTGTACAATGGGTTGCAAACCTGTACCTGAGTTCAAGACTTGAGGGAGGTTAGAAGGAATTTTTGGAGCTGGTACAATAGGCTAAGGAGGTTGGAACAACAAATATAAAGGAGTTGTTGCAGTACTTTAACAATGGACTTGAAGGCATATTTTGGATAGTTAAGAGGGCTGGAACAACAACTAGTTATGGGCAATTTGGTGGACCAAGACAATAGGTTTTGGGACAACCATTGAGAGTTGTCACAACCAGAACAAAAACAGAGAGAAGGGTCTATGTAAAGGCCCAAGAGGCTAGTGCCAAGTTGTAGAGGCAGTGGAGGGTTTGAGTGGGCAAGGGATGCCCTACCCTCAGTTCAGCAGCAAGGAAACTAGGAGGGTTTCAACTTTCATCACCAGTGAACAAGGGTTGTTTTGTAAGTGTACCTTTGTATTTTGACATATTATTTTGTATAAGAAAAGGGATATTTTCCCTAGTACGAGAGCCCATTGTTCTAGGTTTAAGAACAAGTGATTTGGGAATTAAATTTCTGTGTACTTATGTATGATTCAATTGTTGGCTTATTTTTTGTTGCGTTAAGTTGTTAGGCATATCAATGTGTTTATGTTCACAATTCAAATTATATAATTTTTTGTATATTGTTGAGAACCCAGACCAGACCTGAGGTGTGTGTGCACCGAGTCTAGGTGCACATCGAAATCTAACATGTTATAGTTCGACAAATAGCATTTTACATAGGCTAATTAAACAAAAGGTGTTTCAATCTACAAATGTACTTATCACAACATTTCAACACATCTGCTACATGGGCCAATTAAACAACAAGTTCTTCAATCTACAAATGGACTTCACACAACATTTCACCATGTCTTCTACAGTAAAGTCGACCAAAATTGACAAAGATCATTTTGTATAGGCCAATTGCAAAATGTGTTTCAATCTACAAATGGACTTCACAACGCCTGTCAACATTCACTACATATGCTACAATAAAGTCAACCAACATCAACATTCACTACATCCACTACAATAAAGTCAACCAACATTTCACCCAACATCAACTTTCACTACATATGCTACAATAAAGTCAACCAACATTTCACTACATCTGTTATAGTTCGACAAATAATAGTTTTCATAGGCCAATTAAACAAAAGGTGTTTCCATCTGCAAATGGACTTATCACAACATTTCACCACATCTTCTACATGGGCCAATTAAACAACAAGTGTTTCAATCTACAAATGGACTTCACATAACATTTCACTATGTCTGCTACAATAAAGTCAACCAAAATTGACAAAGATCATTTTTCATAGGCCAATTAAACAACATGTTTCAACCTACAAATGGACTTCATGACGCCTTTCACCACATCTACTACATAATCCAATCAAATAACAAGTGTTTCAATCTACAAATGGACTTCACAAAACATTTCACTGCATTTGTTGTAGTAAAATCAACCAAAATTGACACGAGCATTTTTCACACAACATTTCACCATGTCTACTATGGTTCACTATGTCTGTTGTAACATCAAAGTCACCAAAATTGACAACAGGTGTTTCAATATACAAATGGCCTTCACAAACATTTCACCATGTCTTCTACATAGGCCAATTAAACAACAAGTGTTTCAATCTAGAAATGGACTTCACACTACATTTGACCATGTCTATTATAATAAAGTCAACCAAAATTGCATAGTTCAATTAAACAAGAGGTGTCTAAATAAGAAAATTAAAGAAAAGTGTTTCACACAACATTTCACTATGTTTGCTACAATAAAGTCAACCAAAATTGACAAAGATCCTTTTGCATAGGACAATTAAACAAACACGTGTTTAAAATAACATTCTCATAACATTAAAGATTTTTGTACAAGCTTTAAAATTGGACAAATTGCCTTCTCAACCACTGTTGCTTATGAGATATTTTGCATAGGACAACTAAACAAACAGGTGTTTCAAAGACCATTCTCATAGCATTAGAGGTTTTTGTACAAACTTTAAAATCGGACAAATTGTCTTCTCAACCACTCCTTATGAGACTTATGTTAGACAAGCATTCTGAAAACTATTTTAATGAGAATGGCTATATATCATGTAAATTTTGATACTATAGAAACCCGCAAGCTATAATTTTTTGAAAATAGATGAGAAGGTTTTTTAGAAGGAATAAAAAACACACAATTTAATTTGGTTTATTTAGGCTGGGCTTCAATGCCAATGGATTGCTTAACTTAAATTATTTGTACCAAGAAAATCCGAAGAAATCCTATGATACTGCAGCACCTCGTGAGTGAGTTATAAATTTTTGAAAGTAGATGAGAAGGTTCTTTAAGAAGGAATAAAAGAACACAATTTAATTGGATCTATATAGGTTCAGCTTAATGTCAATAGATTGCGTAACTTAAGATATTGGTGCTTCATACAATACTACAACACCTCGCATGCTATAAATTTTATGAAAGTAGATGATAAGGTCCTTTGAGAAGGAATAATAAGCACACAATTTAATTGGATTTATTTAGGCTGAGATTAATCTTAGTAGATTGTTTAACTTAAATTACTTGCATTGAAAGAAGCCTGGTGCATCCTACAACATAGCGGAAATGGGGTTATCCATCAATTTTTGTGCATGTGCATTATAGTTGTTAAATTACTTGCACTGAAAGAAGCCTGGTGCATCCTACGGCATAGTGAAAATGGGGTTATCCATCAATTTTTGTGCATGCGCATTATAGTTGTTATAATCAACTTAAGGCTCATTCACACATATAATTAAATCAAGATAAGACATTTCACAACATCTGCTACAATAAAGTAAAAACTAGATGATAAGGTTATTTGAGAAGGAATAACAAGCACACAATTTAATTGAATTCATTTAGGCTGAGATTAATGTCAGTAGATTGTTTAACTTAAATTACTTGCACTAAAAGTCAAAAGTAGATGATAAGGTTCTTTGAGAAGGAATAACAAGCACACAATTTAATTGAATTCATTTAGGCTGAGCTTAATGTCAGTAGATTGTTTAACTTAAATTACTTGCACTGAAAGTCAAAAGTAGATGATAAGGTTCTTTGAGAAGGAATAACAAGCACACAATTTATTTGAATTTATTTAGGGTGAGATTAATGTCAGAAGATTGTTTGACTTAAATTACTTCACTAAAAGAAGCCTGGTGCATCCTACAACGTAGTGGAAATGGGGTTATCCATCAATTTTTGTGCATGTGCATTATAGTTTTTATAATCAACTTAGGACTCATTCACAAATATAATTAAATTAAGATAAGACATTTCACTACATCTACTACAATAAAGTCAACAAAAATGACAGAGAGTATTTTACATAGGCCAAATAGGTATTTCAAATAACATTCTCATAGCATCAAAGTTGTTTCTATATACTTAAAATTGCACAAATTTCCTTCTCAACCACTCTCTCAAAGACTTATGTTAAGCACAAATTATGAAAGTTATTTTTATGTGAAGGGCTTATTACCCCTCAATTTCACATCAGGATGACTACCTTTTTCCGACAAACTGTCCCAGCATCTGAGTTGATCTTGTGAATGTCTTGATCTCATGCATGTCTTGAGACAATGTCTAAGCCCAATGTCTCATGAGCAGTTGTTCCTTCACAAGGATTGCATTATTTATCATGATGAGCCAAAATTTGTGACCATGTATCTTATGTATTGTCACTAAACCATGCTTAGTGATCTATGTAAAGTGTTTTCTTTACTCAAGTGGTTTTTCTAGACCCTTATGGTTTTTCATGGCCCATCCTATTAGTCCCTATTTCAAGGCTATTCCTTCCCTTAAACCATCTCTTTGAGGTGATTTATGGTCAAGGCTAGTCCTTCCCTTAAACCATCTCGAGGTGATTTATGGCCAAGGTGGGTGCATGGGGTCTTGGAGTGGATCTATTAGGACACATGACTTATAATTCCCCTAGGTTTTTTCCCTTTACCACTATGTAAAAGTGGTGCTATTGTATTGTAAATGTTTTCATACCTAGAAGCACACTCCCCCTTTAGCCAAACCATGTATCTATGTATGTATGTCATACTTTGACCCAAGATATTGTCTCCATAGAGCTTTTGGGTTATATGACATGTATTTTGGTGAGATCATGTAGATCACCACCATGAGGGGCCTCTACACATTTGTATATGATTGGATCTTGGAGGGCCCCTTACTCCAATGCCATGGACCTTTTGAGATGGTTTTCCATGCATGAGGGATTGTCATGTGATTCCACATCATCCTTCATAGACTGCTCCACCCATTGACACATATGTGGAGGCATTTATCATCACTTTTGAGGAGTTTCCCACCTTGTTGAGCACATTCTTTGATCATTGGAGCATTTTCATGGATCGTGAGAGTAGTTTTGACCTTCCTTGTCTTGGAGGAGGTTGTTAGCATGGATCAAAGAGATGGTTACACCTTGGAGGTCTCACCAAATGACCATTGGATCACTTTTTAGAGATCCATTCACCTTATAGAACTCCCACGTGCCACATGTGTTATTTGATAAGACTTCTATGCTAACCATTGCCTCATTCTAGGGTCAATATTGATTTGAGGAGATAGTTGAGGTTGTTTCCTTGCTTGGAAGAGGAATGTTGGATAGGTCTCTTTGACCCATATTCTTCTTATTTTGTTGGGAAATCCCTCTCTCCTAATACATGCTTGTACATGTGGCATAACTACCTCATTTGTTTATGTATTTTTGACCTTGTTCTCATAGTTAGTTTGAGGATAAACATGTTTGTACATGTGGCATAACTACCTCATTTGTTTAGGTATTTTTGACCTTGTCCTCATAGTTAGTTTGAGGATAATATTTGTTTATGATATCTTACGCTAGATCTAAATTAAAAATAATATTGTAATAAGAGGGTTGTTTTTAGGGTCCTAACCTTCACATAGGTAGAACAATATATTCAAATGTAATAAAGGTAAATATTAATAAGGCCTTTCAATAAAATACAATAAGGCGGATGAAAGAAGACCTAATAGAAGCTTCCTCTTCTAGAAGGATCTTCCTCTAGATGCTTCTTTTTAGTTTAAATAGGAGTCGAGGTTATGAGAACCCTAGCTTGGATATTATTGCAAAAGAGCTCTGCTCAACTAGAGGTTGCCCCCTCGAAGAGGCCCATGAACATTGCTTTCAGATTCAAAGTGCTATTTTTGTTGTTATTCTTATATCATTTCAGTGTTATTGTGGTGAATGTTCTAGTTATATTGTTTTTATTCTTCCATTACTAGCATTTTATTTATGTTCTACATACATTATATATCTGGTATATTACAAGTGGTATCAGAGCACTTTCCTCGGCAGAAAGTGTGGGTTAATTTTTTTTTCAGGGTGAGACGTATTCCAGCGTCTTTAAGCCATAGATATCTTTCATTACACGCATAAAATCGTAGTTGATGGATTCATACATGTAGGGAATACAAGTGGTACTTAAGCGCACATTTGTTGGCCACCCTTGTAACCCCTGTTGGTACCCCTTCGAGTGGTAGCGCATCAGACAACACCTGTGTATGGATTGGCCTAGATTACCTAAAGCCCTCTTTAGATAAATTGATCGGCCTCCTGACTACTATAGTGTCACCGAGAACAACACTCGGGAAGATACTCTCTAGTACCTGGGTAGTCGGGTAGTATGGCTAAGGGTACGGTCTATCCTCCTTAGTTAGTGCCCTGAGATATTGGGCCGAGTACTACTATTGGACCCCACACGTATATCAAAGAGCTATAGCACAGGGAAAACCCTTGTCTATAGAACCCTTGAATACCTAACCCTTGGGGACAGAAACATAAACAAATTAAAACAAACAAGATCTATTGTTGTGCAACTGTGTTCGGGTTGCCAAGTAAATACACATTTCTTTCTAGTTAAGCATTTGGGCATTTCCTCTCAACAATATTCTTCAAATAGGAGTATAACTTCGTTTAAGAAAAAAAAAAGTCTAGAAATTTTTTCACCATTATTTCAGACCTATTCCATTGGATTCATCTCTTCTCCCTTATCACATTCATCCATATCATTTTTTCGAAAAAAAAAAAAAAATTACCCCAGCTGCCCCTTTTCAGTTCCCCCATCCTCATTGCCCATAATCGTAGCCAAGACTTGGAAGCTCGCTTCAACACCTTGAAATCTGGTCCCATTGAGACCCAACAAGAAGTGAAACAACTCAATGCCAATGTTGTCACCATCAATACAACCATGTAGTCCTTAATGGGAGAAATCAAACAAGACCTCACCACCCAGCTTGAATCGGTCTTTTCGGCACTCTGCACCAAATTGCATATCCCTACAGATAACACTTCCTCTTCCTCACCCCCACATACTGAAGGTGACCATTCCTCTCATTCCCATACCTTACAGAACCATCACTTTCAACGTGACCTACGCCTTCCACGAGTGGATGTGACCAAATTTGAAGGCTCAGACCCCACTGGTTGGGTAACCCAAATGGAACATTACTTCTCTTTATACATCATTACAAATGACTTGGCCAAACTCTAGTATGGTGTTCTCCATCTAGATCAAGAACGTTGGCAATGGTGGCAATGGAGAAAAAAATTGCGTCAAGGGTATATTGCTTGGACACAATTTGTGGCAGAGCTTTATGAACGCTTTGACACTGACACCAACCATTTGGGCCATTTGACAAAGATGAAACAATTAGGAACAGTGGAAGACTTTATAGCTGCCTTTGAGCTATGGCTTTTAGAACAGAGGGTATGTCTGATGCCTTTTTCTGAGAGTGTTTTATCAGCGGCCTCAAGGATGAAATTCAGGCCCATGTCCTCATGGCTTGGCCTGAGAGTTGGGTGGAGGCTACCAAAAGAGCTAAAGAAGCACAACAGGTTTTATCTTATCAAAACCGCAAACCCTCCTGCATCCCTCGCCCTAAACCAGTAAATACCATTGCTCCATTAAAGATCCAAAAATTGACCCGGGCTGAAATGGATGAACGCCAACTCAAAGGCCTTTGTTATAACTATGATGACAAATATTTCTCGGGCCACAAGTGTAAAGAATAAAATCTTTTTATGGCCATCTACAAGGATATTTCGGAAGAAGATGAAGAAACTCCCTCTATGTCTGAATCACCTGAATCCATTAACATAACCCCTCTCTCAGACCCTCCCAAAGTAGAACTAGTCATTTCCATCAATGCTCTCACTAGCTTCTCCGCTCCCCAAACCCTTAAGCTAATCGGTTACATCAAGCATCAGAAGGTCATCATTCTGGTTGATAGTGGCAACACCCATAATTTTATTCATTGCCGCATTTCCCAAGAAACTTATTGCTACATCCATGCCATCAATAATTTCCAAATCATGATTACCAATGGTGGTTCCATGAAATGTGGAGAGCATTGTGAAAATGTGCATCTCCAAATAGGTGACTACCACCTGAAATCCCATATGTTCACTATCGACATGGGAGGTTGTGACATTGTGTTGGGTGCAGACTAGATAAGGACTTTGGGTCCCATTCTCATGGATTCTAAACACTTAACCATGCAATTCGACTAGGAGGGCCACCAATATAAGTTCCAAGGAATCACCATTGGTTCACCTTAGATCATTAGTTCCCATCGCATGGAAAAGATGCTAAAAAAGTGTCATTCTGGTTTTATCGCCCAACTCCATGCCATACAAGCAACAGAGACACCCTCAGTACCGCAAGACCTCCAAGCTATCCTTTATAAACATCAATTGGTCTTTTCCATTCCCCAAGGCCTCCCTCCTTCCCATGGTGTTCATGATCATTCCATTCCCCTAGTACTAGGAAGCCTTCCTCCCAATATATGTTTGTATCGTCACCCATTTTCCCAAAAAAATGAAATTGAGAAAATGGTCCAGGAACTCCTTAATGCAAGCGTTATTTGCCCTAGTACGAGCCCCTATTCGTCTCCTGTGGTCATGGTCCTGAAGAAAGAATATTCTTGGAGAATGTGTCCTGACTTCCATGCCCTCAATAAACTTACAATCAAAGACAAATTCCCCATTCCTATCACTGATGACCTCCTGGATGAACTGAGTGGCATCCAATTCTTCTCTAAACTGGATCTTCGGGCTACCACCAGATATGTATGAAAGAGGCAAATATCCCCAAGACTTCCTTTAGAACTCATGAGGGCCACTATGAGTTTTTGGTCATGCCCTTTAGCCTGTGTAATGCCCCCTCCACCTTCCAAAGCCTCATGAATCATGTCTTTCATCCTTTTCTCTACCATTTTGTCTTAGTTTTATTTGACGATATCCTCATCTATAGCAAAACCTGGACATACCCTCTTGCTCATGTGGATCGAGTTCTCCATCTACTCTCTCAGCACCAACTTTTCCTAAAACAGTCTAAATGTGCTTTTGGCACCTCAGAAGTAGAATACTTGGGTCATCTAGTTGGAAAATATGGCGTCAGGGTGGATCCTAAAAAGATTGAAGCTATGCAAGAATGGCCTCACCCAAAGACTCTTAAGAGCTTGCATGGATTTCTAGGCTTAACAGGGTATTATCGCAAGTTTGTTAAGAATTATGGGAAGATTGCAGCACCTCTCACTGCTCTCCTCAAAAAGAACTCTTTCACTTAGACTCTAGCCACTGCTCAAGCTTTTCAAACCTTGAAGATGGCCATGTGCACCACTCCACTCCTCGCCCTTCCTGATTTCACAAAGACCTTTGTGTTGGAATGTGATGCCTCAGGGAAAGGAATTGTTGTTATCCTTATGCAAGAGGGTCGACCTTTGGCCTTTACCAGTAAGCAACTATCTTAAATAAATCTAGGAAAATCCATCTATGAAAAGGAAATGTTGGCTATTCTACATGCTGTGGATTTGTGGCATCCTTATCTATTGGGGTAATGGTTCCAAGTTAAGACAGACCATCAAATCCTCAAGTATTTTATGGAACAACGCATTTCCTCCCCAGAACAACAAAAATGGGTGACTAAACTCTTTGGATATGATTATGAGATCATTTATAAGAAAGGCAAAGACAATGTGGTTGCAGATGCACTTTCCTGAAAATATGAAGATGAAGGATCCCTTTTTTCTCTTTCATTCATTGTACCAGATTGGCTCTAATCCATTCGCCAGGAATGGCTACTAGTTCCCAAAAGTTCGCAGTTGATCCAGCAATTGCAGTCTAATGCTTCAGCTTCCTCGGGGTACTCTTGGATCCATGAGGAACTTCGATACAAAGGTCATTTGTATTTAAGTAAAAAATCAAAGATTAAATCCACGGTACTTTATGAGCCTCATGCTACACCCACAACAGGGCACTCCAGGTTCACCAAAACCTATGACAGGTTCAAATGTTCCTTTTTCTGGGATGGCATGAAACAAGACATTCGTAATTTTGTAGTTGAATGTGGCATGTGTCAATGCAACAAGGGATAAACAATCAAATCGTCAGGCACACTACAACCACTCCCGATTCCACCTGCTATTTGGAAGGATATCTCTATGGATTTTATTATCGGCTTACCCAAATCGGGAAATAAATCCATCATCATGGTGGTTGTTGATTGCCTTTCCAAGTATGCTCATTTCTGCGCCCTTCAATACCCATTTACAACATCCATGGTGGCTCAAATCTTCATGGATCAAGTCTTCAAGCTTCATGGCATGCCACACTCTATTGTTTATGATCGCAACCCAACTTTCACAAACAATTTTTGGAAAGAATTGTTCAAGATACAAGGCACATAATTGCATCTCAACACATATTATCATCCCCAGACTGATGGCCAAATGGAATTTGTCAACAAGTGTTTGGAAACATATTTGAGGTGTTTTGTCTTGGAAAATCAAAATTATTCGGCTCAATGGTTACCCCTAGTTGAATGGTGGTACAACACTTCATACCATACAACTACACGCATGAATCCTTTTGAAGTGGTATATGGACAAAAACCACCTTCAGTTCTCTCATACTTATCGAGTGCCTCGAAGGTCCAGGCAGTTGACCTAACACTTACAAATCGAGAGGCTATTCTTCGTACCCTCAAAGAGAATTTGGTCATGGGACATAATCGCATGAAGCAACAAGTAGATCAAGGTTGCTCTGAACGTCAATTTGCAGAAGGGGATCAGGGGTTTCTTCGACTGCAACCTTACAAGCAAACTTCCATCAAGACCAAGCATTGTCAGAAGCTATCACCCAAATTTTATTGTACTTATACCGTGCTCAAGTGTGTGGGACAAGTCGCCTATCAGTTAGCTTTTCCCATCCATTCGAAGCTACATCATGGTTTTCGTGTTTCATGCTTAAAGAAGGTGATTGGAGATAAGTTCCAAATTCAAACCAACCTTCCAAAGTTAGTTGAAGAAGGATCCATTTGGCTACAACCAAAAGCAGTTTTGGACTAGCATGAGCGTTGCCTACATCAGAGAACCATCAAGGAAGTGCTAGTCCAGTGGAAAGATACAACTCTAGCAGATGCCACTTGGGAACCAACTACCATTCTGCAACAATTTCCTCATCTCAAGCCTTGAGGACAAGGTTGTTTTTAAGGGGGAAGACATGTTAGGGTCCTAACCTGCACATAGGTAGAATAATATATTCGTATGTAATAAAGGTCAATATTAATAAGGCCTTTGAATAAAATAGAATAAGGTGGATGTAAGAAGACCTAATAGAGGATTATGCTTCTAGAAAGATCTTCCTCTAGATGCTTCTTTTTAGTATAAATAGGAGTCAAGGGTATGAGAACCCTAGCTTGGATATTATTGTAAAAGAGCTCTGCTCAACTGGATTTTTCCCCCTCGAAGAGGCCCATGAACATTGATTTCAGATTCAAAGTGCTATTTCTATTGTTATTCTTATATCATTTCAGTGTTATTGTGGTGAATGTTCTAGTTATATTGTTGTTATTCTGCCATTACTAGCATTTTATTTCTATTCTGCATACATTCTATATCTAGTATATTACAGTTGTTGAGCCTCTCCTCTATATAAGAGGCTCCTCTCATAGCATGTGTTGTTGATTGGAATATTTGAGAACACTCTTGTTGGATATCTAGCATTGAGGTGATTTGGTGTTTTGTTTAAGCTCTTCTCTCTTGGCTATTACTTTGTGCTTGCAAGTTGGATGGAATGTCAATTCTTCTACATAGGCAAGATTAGAAAAGTAGATCCATTTAAGGGTAAGCTCTACCATTTGGAAGGAGTCTTACATGTGAGGTAACTCCTCCTCTTTTCTCCTTTGTTGATTTAGTAGTTGTTTATTAGTAACTTTCTTTATGTATCCTCTAGGAATTCTAGCAAGTTTATTAGTTTCAATTGCTAAGTCATAGTTGATTTTGCTAGTTGAAGGCCAATCCATTTGGACCCCTTCCTTGTAGGTTCTTGGATTTTATTTTCAACTAAATTAGAGAGGAGGTTATTGGATTTTATTTTCAACTAAATTAGAGAGGAGGGTCTTGGATTTTATTTTAAATTAGATTAGAGAGGAGGTTATTTTATTTTATTTTGTTTATTTGAAATCTAAAGTTGGCTATAAATTTCTGAAAGTAGATGAGCAAATGCTAAAAGAAGGGATAAAAATAACACAATTATTTGGATTTATTTCGGCTGAGCTTAATGCTGATAGATTGTGTAACTTAAATTTATTGCAATGAGAGAATCTAGTCACATCCTACAGTCGGAGTGGGATGGGGTGATCCATCAATTCCATGTACATATGCAGGTATAATGGTGAATCGAATCTAAACAATGCATTGGGTGCAATGAATATGAACACAAGAACATATCCATCTAAACTCAACTTTGAGATGGGTTTCAGACCCAGGCTTAGATGCAATTGTGCTAATTTAGTCAGTGTAATAGTGCATTGAATCTAAACGATGCATTAGGTGCACCAAATCTAAAAGATGCATTGAGTGCATTGAATATGGACATAGGCACATACCTATCTAATCACAGGTTTGACATTGGTATCATGCCCAAGTTTAGATGGGACCTTGCTAGTTTGACAAGATGTGATAAATGTCGGCTGAACACATAAAAATACAAAGTGAACAGTGATACCAACTGCTTTGCAATTTAACTCTAATTCAATTCAGTGAGTCATCATAATTACAGAAGAATTGTTGTGACATGAACCTAAACCTAACCCTAACTTTTAAGATTAATAACAAGGAGAATGAGCAACAATTTGGTTTAGATGAACAACAAAGACATTAAAAGAATGCATATCGACAGTGTTTCTATGGAAATAAACTTAAAACAAGCACAAGCACTAAATAATGAGACAATAAGAACTCGCCAACTGGTAACTACGGTTAATAACTCTCACACATCTACAATCTGTCGTATGTCTACGTACGGTCTCTCTCCCCCGCCCCTGTTTATCGCTGGATCACCAGAAAAAATGGGTGGCTTGAGTCAAGGCCAACCAACACGATAATTTACATATACATAGGCGAAATCCTTCCCATTGAAATGTATGGGAGAAATCAGTGCCATAATCCCTTGATTCGAGGAGATGAGGGAGAAATATTTACCCTAAATCCTTGATTCTAGGATATGCAGGGCAATTCACCCACCATAAAAATTGGATTCTACAAAATCTAGGCGAATTGGAAATTTTGTCATGAAATCGGGAGGGTGAACCATCTTTGCACCGAATGTTTAGATTTTCTCTATGGGACGAATCATCTGCCATATATGTTGTTTAATTTAATATTTTGGCTAATTTTTTTTTTCCTTAAAATCTACCTCATACAATATTCGCCCCTTCAAAAATTTAAATCCTAAAATTTCACCCATGAGCGAAATTTATCCCCTAAAATCATCTATGAGTTGAACATGTTACATGAAAATATAATGGTTTGCATCAAGAATTGAATATAATATTCAAGGAGAATGAGACCCCCAAGATCAAAGAAACTTGTTCCGGAGGAAAGAGAACTATACCTGAATCACCTATTCCCTTGGCATCATCAACTAGTTTGGTAACTTCTTTATTTAATTCTTCTACAACATTTGTTTTTCACAACTCTCTAAGTTTTTCTTGTTCCACGAGTTTATTGGGAATTGGTAGTGGAAGTGTGGTGAGTTCCATTGTAATTTCACAACCAAGACCTTGTGGATTTATTCTACCAAGATTTACAACTTCATCAATGGAAACACAAACTACAAGGTCCCTTACCCGATACCTTGAGTTTTGGGGAAAAGGGGATGAAGATGTTGAACAACATTGGTTTTTGTGTGAAGCTATTTGGAGGTCATAAGGAACTCCAAATGAAAATAAATTGGTTGAATTCTAGACCACTCTGAGAGGTCAAACTCTAAGATGGTATATAAAGGTTATGGAACCAGGGCTTCAAGGTCAATCCTTCACATTATTTCAAGTACAACATAAGCTCATTGCAGAGTTTCAATTACCGCAATAAAAGAAACAAGCACTTACAGAGTTGTGGGATATAAAATAGAGAGATGGTGAATCTGCATAGGAGTATAATCAAAGTTTCAAAGATGCAATAAGTAATTTGGTGAATCCCATTCACGAGGATCACCAAAGGAAGTGGTTTATCCAAGGATTATTACCCTTGACCCACATTCCTATGACATAAGAAAGGATAACCACTCTAGCAGAATCATTAGAGTAGGCTATGAATATTGAGGCCATAGAAAGATATCCAGGGAGTCTAAGACTTGTGAGACCTCCTGAGGATGTGAGTCTCACACAACTGCAGGGTCATATTTATGCACTTACTGAAAATATTCAAGAGTTGACCCTCCCTAAGATAGGTCGACCTCACGTTTGGTGTACATGATGTTACATAGAATGTCATTTGGTGAATGCATGTCCAAGGATGAGAGGTACAGGGCCCTCTAGTCTTCCAATGGTATCTCTGCTAGTTGTACCATCAAAATGAGTTGCACAAATTTTTTTCATAACACCATTCCATGGGCCATTCTTATATCATTCTTTTCCCAATAACCAGGGGGTTCAGACTAATGAATATTGTGAAATTTGTAGGAACTGAGGGCACCCGCACAACATTTCCCTATTTTGTAGAAGTGTTCACCTACTCCTAATACATTGTACTATGAGTTATGTGGCTCTCCCACTCAAAATACTAATCAATTTCATGATTTAAATGCACTTGTGGATAAACTAGATAAATCGACATTCTGAGTGAATGAAGGACCTCAAGGATATGGAGGAGGTTTCAGAGGTGGAGGCAGATATAGAGGTGGACAAACTGATTGAAGAGGACCAATTCATTATTATAATTGTGATTAGCAAGAAAATATTGCAAGAGACTTCTCTCTTCCATGAAGACCCTAGTACTCACATTGTAGAAACAATACTCATCCCACTGAAGAAAGCCTTGATCTGATATCCAAGTGGTAAGATCTCTCTAGAAAAAGAGGGGATAACTTGATAAATTTTGAACCAAGATCTATGGCTGAGGGGAGCGGGTTTGATATCAATACCATTACCAAGGGAGGAGTGAAGACTAGTGTTAATGCAAAGAGTCAGCATTTAATTCAGATTTAGAAGGCTAGGGAGAGAAATGCCAAGTACGATCTTGCACAACATAAGGAGTTATTTAAAATTGCAATGGATATGTTCAGAAATATGCATGCCTTGCCAACCCCTGAAGTTATAGAACCCAGCTTCAAGTTGACCCCACATCAACCGTAGATAACTAGAGATTCTTTTGTTCAGTTGGAGTCTTCAGGTAAGTCACAAAAATCAATTGACCTTTGGTTCCAATTGTTTTATGATATCTTAGATGACAAGAAACTTACTGAAAAGTTGTGAAATGCTATTAAATGGTCTTGGGAGCAGAAGGAAATCTAGGAGAGTATATTGTTTCCAACCTTCCATAAATTAAAGTGAGCCGAGTACAAAGAAGAAAGAGAATAAATGGAAAGGATTTTAGGTTAAATGGTTAGTTAGATTATTATGAAATCAAAGACGTTATGCTAGATTTTGGTTTTGATGTTAACATTCTACCTAATAAGACTTGGGAGGAACTAAGGAAACCTAAACTAATCTACTCTCCTATTCATCTGAGGATGGCCAATCAATACTGTATTTTTCCAGTGGGGACATTATAGAATGTAGAGGTGGATTTGGCTGGTGTTAAAATAATGGTTGATTTTGAAGTCATTGAGATAATGGGAGAAAGGGATCCAAATCCTGCTATGTTGGGAGTTGACTAGGCCTATGAAAATTATGTTATCATTGACCTCAAGGAGACTATGAATTTTGAATTAGATGGTATGAGAGTTATTTAACCTTTAGATACCTATCAGGGTCCAAGATAAACTTGTTGATTATAATTTAGAGCCAGATGTTCTCAACCTGTCATTCGCAATTTACAAGTGAATTGATGCCAATTCATATTATCGCTACTGGAATGACGAGGATGGTACCTTGGAGAAATTTGAGTCACTCGTACAGGAGGAGATGAGAGGAGGAGCACTGAGGAAGTGGCAGAGGATTGATTCCATGTGCTAAATTATGAGAGGCGCCAAAAAGTGACTGCCTCCACAAAACTTTAGTTGTGGAAGTTTGCATACATACTTTGTCAGTCAAATTGTTTCTCGATGCATTTTTACGTAACAACCACACCATTGCACTTTCAATCACACTGGTGCACTATAAATAGTATAGCACACATGTATATTGTGTTTTTTCAAATCATGTTGATGTTGTTGTTGTTTTATTTATAAAATGTATTATAATTACACTAATGATTTCTTTGTTTTTAAATTAGATGTACAACTCATTAGAATTTAGAGTTTCCATATAATGTTTAACTTTAGTTTTATGCAAATCTTTACTTTGGATTGTAATTGTAAAAACTTATAACTATTAATGTTGTATAATGTTTAATTCTTCTTCAAGGTGAATTGTTGAATTTCTAGCAAGATACAATATGTTGATTAAACGTGTTTACAAAAAAAATTTACTTTTATGAAATGTTATTTTCTCATTTATTTTGTTGTTAACATTAAAAAAAAATTCATAATTGCATTTATAATTGTTATAATTACAAATTTATTATAATCGTAATTATTAAATATGAAAATGAAATCATTAATAATAATGAATTTTGATATCCCTGGATGGGGTGCCACACGGAGGAGGAAGGACACGCGGAATAGTGCCGAGAGGTGCCATTAATGTTGGCCATCGGCTCCCATCTCCTCGCCATAAATGAATGGGAGCGAACCCAGGTAGCGGAAATCAAGCGATGAGGCTCCTCACTCGAGCGAGCAGTACAGGTGATCAATGCATTAAGACCTCAGCCTTAATGGAAATAGTTATAACCCTCGACCTCATTCACCGCCTTGGAGGATTTGTGATGCATTTGCATTTGAGGTTTGCAGAGCCGAAGGTCGAACCTTCGAAGAGCAGGGACAGAGCTTGGCTTCCAAGCATGCCACGAGTAAGGGGATGGCCTCATAGAGGCGCGGCTTGGTACGTATATGCTTCACGACGAAAGCGGCAGATTAACTTTGAAACAACACTGGCTCTGGCTAGCAAAAGGAAAAAAAGGAAGTCCAAGAGATTGGGAACGCCTCCCATGGCGTATGTTGAGGAAATTGAGCCAGATGAATCCATCCAGAGCTACGCAGAGAATATTTTATTCATGGTCCCGGACAATTGAAATCCCCCTACCTATTTCGAGAAGGATGCAGTAACCCCTGCTCCAAGAACAACACACAGTCCCAGGGATGCTCCAACTCAGGAATTCATAGTCTGCTTCATGGAGGAATAAATCCCGCCAGGAATGGAAGGAAACAAAGAGGAATTCATGACCAGCAAACCTCCTGAGGTAATCACGCAACGAAATAGGCAGACAGAGTACCTGGGTGGAAATGTAAAGGAACAAAAGGATGAGGCTAACCAGCCACCACTCCTTCACCCAGAGCACCTTGATTTAATCTTTGACATCCGCAGCATGGTGGACGACTAGATATTCAGGGCCATCAGCATAAATCAATGCCTTGATATGATCTACGCGGCCTACTCCAGGGCATCACCAAGACGCCAATGCCCTACCTTGGTGCAGGTCTATGCAATTCCAGTCAAGCGAGGAAAGAATGGAGACGAGGATAAGAACACCGTCTAAAAGGTTATTTTACATTCTCACAGTTAGAAACTCTTTTCTTTTGTTGCATACCAGCGATATAGCTCAATTAGTTTACAGTACTGATACTATTATCATAGAAAAGACTTGGTGTAAATGTGGCCATGCATCCTGGTTTCCTTCAGGCAGGATGGTAGCCCGTAATTTTGAGTTTGAAAAGCGGCATGGCTCAGCTGTCTTGGTTTCCTCTCCAGGCGGTACAATTGGCAGTGCAACAGAACTATGTAACTATGCAACGTTAATATAATAGGACCTACCTTTTTTACTTAAATAAAAAATAAAAAAAATAATTAATTTTGATATACATAATTTTCTTTAAACGACTTTATGATTTTTTTCTCCACCATCATCTTAATTACGAATCTCCTCATAAGGAAATGTAAGAATTTGATTTTGTTTGTCAAGAAATTAATTAATTTGTTAAGGTAAAAATAATATTAAATTAAATTAATAATTGTATATTAGTATTTAAAAATATAAAAAAGAATAAGAAAACTTAATAAATAAAATATACAAAATTCCATGTGTAGAAGTTATAGGGAGATTAGTCTCCATGTTTGATGTTATGATTGTAACATGCAACCAACCAATTTATAAAACAAACAGTGAATTAAGCAATACATTTACATTAGTTCCATTGTGATCTGTAAACGATCGTGGACATTCCACTAGAACAATTCATCACAACATATCTAATAAAATATTGAAATCTTTACTATTAAGGTTACTAGTAAGAGATTCCAAACACTACTCCACATATATCAAATGGTACTACATCCAATTCCACTTCATCAATAAAATCAACACTTGTAGCAAATTTAATCTTACATTGTTTCTTTACCTTTATCTTTACATCCTTGTTTACCCAACCCAATAGATGGTGGATAGGATGATCATGAACCTTCAATCCAATATTGCTAACCATATCCACTGCTATGAGATTATCCTGTGAGCCAAAGTCGAAAAAAGCATCTATCTTGGTCTTCTTGACCTAAATCTTGATGTGGAAGAGCTTGGTTATCTCCTTATATTCCTCATGATGAAGGCTACTTAGATTCACATCCTTCTGCACAGATGTGAAAATAATATTTTCTTCCACATCTAAGATAACTTTCACCTAATTTATTGAATCTGTGGCTAAAATATTATTTTTCTTTCCGTCCTCTTGTAGTTCTTTGAGTTTAGCTCTGGATGTATTTTCAAAGATTTTTCCTCAAAGTGACCATCAATGTTACAATTATTATAATGGTTGCTAGTATGTTTGAACTTATGTGTAGTGGATGTTGTCTTCTTATATCTTCTCCCTTTCCATTTCTTCTTCCACTTCTTGGAAGCTTCCTGGTGCTCTTTCCTCTTCGAACCACTTGCTTGCCCCTTCTTTTGGCCTATGTTTACTATGTATTGTGCCTATACAAGTGCCTCATCCACTGTCCTTGGATTTAAGAGAGTCATATTCTTTTGTATATGACTGTGTAAATGCCCCAAATACTTGAGGAGTACATTAGGGCTCTTGGGAGAGATACCCAAAATTATGGCAATCTTTATGAACTTAGTGGTGGACTCATGTACAATCTTCCCCTGCCTCTTCCTGAAGTAGTGCCAATGGATCCATTGGTCCTATACATACCTGATAGGGTAGAATTGGGACTTGATGAGGTTTTTGAAGTCCTAAGTGTTTTTGTATGGATTTCCCACTAGATTAAAGCATGGACATCTAACTTTAATCTAGCAAATGAAATCTTATGATCTTCATCTATATGGTGAATGCTAAAATAAACTTCTAGTTATTGTAACCAATGATTTTATTTTAATGTATAAATCTAACCCTGGTATGGCTTTATGTCCACTTTCGCTTCCATATTGAATAGACACTATGAATGGTTCAAGGCACTCGAACTAGGGTGATCTTTCTTAGATTATTTCCACGATTCCTTTCCTGAGTTAGATCCACCTAGATCAATATGACCTTTGGAAGATTGGGTTGAAAGGACAACTTCCAGACAAAACAAAGTGGTACTCCAAGGAGAAGGCAGAGGAAAACTTTCCTCGCCTCATTCAGTAAATCTTCTGGGGAACAAAATCCTCCCTAAATGGGGAGGTATGATTTGGATTGGATCATTATATTATTTTTCATCTATCTCAATGATTTTAGAGTGGGAAAAATTAGAGGAAACAACTTGCAGGGTCATTTTAGTGGCAAGTCATAGTTTGGAAAATTGGAGCGTGGAACCTTCCAGACTTTTCCTCTAACTTCTTTAATGACTCTAGTACTTGCAAATGGATCTTCATGATCTTCTCAACAATTTTTTCTGGTTTTAATGCATATCCTATGAGGTCCTCCCTCACTCCTCCTTCCTATCCATATACAACATATAAGGGTGAACTTGGTGGAAAATACACAAAGCAAGTTTCAAAAGGTGACTTACCAGTAGAAGTGTGTACTTCTCTATTATAAGAGTGTTGTATATATATATATATCAAATTTTCATTCTAGGTCTTTGAATGCTTCTGATTGTAACCCCTCAAAAGTTGTACCAAAGTTTTGTTGACTACTTATGTCTTCCCATCTATCTGTGGATGGAATGTTGTACACCTCTTCAACTTAGTGTCCATATATTTTTCCCACAATGTAGTCCAAAATGCATAGAGAAATATGGTATCCCTATCTGATATGATGCTCCTTGGTATCCCAAAGTGTACCCAGACCTATTGGAAGAACAAGTTTGTTTCTTCCTGTCCCTTGATGGTATTTTTACAAGGAATGAGAATGCACATTTTGTTGAACCTTCCAAATACCAAAAATAAATAGTCATGTCCCTTCCGTGTGGTCGGTAAACCTCCCACAAAACCAATATAAATTATTTCCCAAGGTTGAGTGGGTACAAGTAAGGGATGGTATAGATGTTGCTTCATGTTACTAGGATTTCTAGTACAACAAAGTATATATCATGTAATATCCCATGCTACATCTTGTTGAATTCTAGGCTAGTACACATACCTTTGTAAATTGGCAACTATCCTCCCAACACCAAAATTTTCTGCAACCTTGGAGGTGTGAGCCTCTCTGATAATCTATGTTTTTTCACCTTTAGGGACATAGATCTTGTCAATATTTGTAGAATAATCCATTCTGGAAATGATAGTCATCCTTTTCGTCACCTTATTCTATATTAATTTGGCCATGTAGTTGTTGAAACACCTCCTAGAATTCCTCATTTTCTATGTAATCCTCTTTGTATCCATCATGGGTAAAAGGATCCATGTGCATCAGAGTTCCTAAAGTTTTATTCTTGGATGTGGGTGGCTGTGAAATAATTTCTGCCAATTTATTTGTGCTACCCTTCTTATACTTGATGACTAGATGAAATTGTTGTAAAAAACCCATCAAGTTGTAATGTTTGGTTTGTTTTAACTTACTCTAGGCCTACAAATATTGTAGTGGTTGGTGATCTGTGTGGATGATGGTCTCCTTTCCCATCAGATAGTGCTTCCACTTTTTGACAGCTTGTACCAAGGCATAACACTCATTGTTGTAGATAGAGTAGTTGAGAACCTCCCCATGAAATAATTCATAATGATAGCATACCAGCGTTCATCCTTGCATAAAAAATGCTCCTATGGCATACCCAGTTACATCTGTCTCGATGTCGAAGGGATTCTGCAAGTTTTGTAGCATGAGCATTGGTGCTTGACTGATATTTATTTTCATATCATCAAAAAAAAATTGTTGATCCCCCCCTTCCCCCCCCCCTCCCACTGTAAACTCTTTCCACTGGATGTTATGGCATGGAGTGGTGCAACTACCACTGAAAATGAAGTTATGAACTTCAACAAGTATTGTGTTTCCCCAACAAAACTCCTAACTATAGTGACATTTGTACGAACTAACCATTTCATTATGGCCTCCATATTTGTGGGATCTATCTTGAGATCTCCTCCACCGATCACATACCCCAAAAACACCAAAGAATATTGAGAAAACTCACATTTCTTGAGATTGGCCAACAACTGGTTCTTTTTCAGAGTCTCTAACACCTGCATAATATGTGATATGTGCTCCTCCCAAGTAGCACTATAAACCAATATATCATCCAAATAGACAATAACGAATGAATCTAGATAAGGGCATAAAACATCATTCATTAGTCTCATAAATGTAGCTGGTGCATTGCATAAACCGAATGGCATAAACAACCATGCATAAAAACCTTGTCATGTCTTGAAGGTAGTATTCTAGGTATCCTCTTCTTTGACTTGTACCTGGTGATTTCATGATTTCAAATCCATCTTAGTGGAGTACTTGGCATGCTGTAACTGGTCCAAAAGATCATCAATCCTTGGTAGGGGGTATTGATTCTTCAGTATAATCTTGTTTAATGCCTTATAATCAATACACATTCTCCAAGTCCCATCCTTCTTGAGAACAATTATGATAGGTGAACCACAAGGTGAGGTACTTGGTCGAATCAAACCCTACTCCAACAATTGTTTCAACTTATTCTTCACTTCATTTTCTTCCAGAATGGACTATCTATACAACCAAATATTTGGCGATAGGGAGTTTGGAAATAATTGTATTTTGTTCTCCACTTCACTCTTAGGTGGTATCCATTTAGAGTCTTGAAACACTCCTTTGTATGCTTGTAGGAACTCCTCCAATTGATTTTTCTTCTCTTTAGTACACCCCTCCTAGGACGCCTTCAATCTCATTGACTCATCATTAGACTAATTTTCTCTTAAGAAAAGAAACACATATTTCTTACTAGAACTAATCAACTTCTTGGCTTGGCTGGCACCTACGAGTGACTTCTTCAACTTGCCTTTATGTGCGTTGATGGTGTATAACTTCACATCATTGATCAATCGGTATTGGTTGGCTCTCTACATGAATATGGCATCCCTCATATACATGTAAGGGCCTAAAAACACTACTCGACATACATCAAGGGGTACTACATCCAATTCCACTTCATCAATAAAATCAACACTTATAACAAATTTAATCTTACACTATTTCTTTACCTTTATCTCTGCATCCTTGCTTACCCAACCTAATGGATAGGGGCTAGGGTGATCGTGAACCTCCAATCCAAGCTTGTTGACTATATCCACTGCTATGAGATTAGCCTATGAGCTAGAGTCGAACAAAGCATATATATTGGTCTTCTGGACTTTAATATTGATGTGGAAGAGCTTGATCATCTCCTTCTCTTCTTGGTAATGAAGGATACTCAGATTCACCTCCTTATGTACAAATGTGAAGAAAATATTTTCATCCACATCTGAGCTACTTTCAACATTATTCCTTGAATATGTGGCTAAAATATTATTTTTCTTTATATCCTTCTTGCAGTTCTTCAAGTTCAACTCTGGATGCAATTTCCAACATTTTCCCTTGGAGTGACCATCATTGTCACAATCATTGCAATGGTTGTTGGGATATTTGTACTGATATGTAGTGGTTGTTGTCTTCTTATATTTTCCCCCTTTCCACTTCTTCTTCCCTCCTTGGAAACTTCTTGTTTCTCTTTCTGCTTTGAACCACTTGGTTACCCCTTCTTTTTTCCTATGTTTTCCAGGTACTATTCCTATACACATGCATCATCCACTTTCCTTGGCTTGAAGAGCATCAATTGCTTTCGTATATGACTGTGTAAACCCCTGAGATACTTGAGGAGTACAATGGGGCTCTTGGGAGAGATACACAGCATGATGGCCATCTTTTTGAACTTAGTGGTGTACTCCTGTAAACTCTATCCTTCCCTCTGCCTGAAGTAATGCCACCAAATCCATTGGTCCTCTACATACCTGATAGGGTAGAATTGGAACTTGATGGGGATTTTGAAGTCCTCCCACCTAGTTACTAGCAGATCACCCTCTAGCCTAAGTATTTCCATATGGATTTCCCACCATGTTAAAGAATGGCCTTCTAAATTCAATCTAGCAAATGAAATCTTCTACTCTTCATCTATATAGTGAACGCTAAAATAAAATTCTAGTTGTTGCAACCAATGATTCACTTTTAATGCATCAATCTCACCTTGGTATGGCTTTATGTCCACTTTCACTTCCATATTGAATAGGGACTATGAAGGTTTCATGACACTAGAACTCGACTTCTTTTTCTTAGATTATTTTCGCAACTCCTTTCTTGAGTCTTCCTGATGTTCGGATTTCCCCTCTGATATGTTCTCTGAGTCAAATCCTCCATCATCTCCAAATGGTTCAATATTTCTTGCTAGAGCCACCATGAGGAGGTTCATATTGTGTCTGACATCGACAACTTGCGCTTCCAACCTCTCAAATATCTCTTATGATATATCTCAAGGTTTTTTATGAACATAATTGTCCACCATGGATGGGGTTTCTATGACTTCTCTGTAAGTTGATTCCTGGATCCTGCAACTTCCCACAAATACCCAAAAGAAAAACCTACTCTAATACCAATATGATCTGTAAATTTTCATGGATATTCCACTGGAATAGTTTTTCACAACAAATCTAATAAAATATTGATATCATTACTATTAAGGTTAATTTTCCTTTAGATCTCCAAAATATTTAGCTATTGATTTTTTGCCTATGCATGAAATAGATAAAATGTAGAAAATAGAGAACAATAAAGTAAATTCACACCATCCACAAATAAACACAAGATATGACCTAGGAAACCCAATATAGGAGATAATGCAACAAGAAGGTGAAGTTGTTCTACTCTCTTTTCTATAGTATAGAAATTATGCAAGTACAAAGAAAGAGGCACTCTTCAAGGAGTTTCCTTTGATCTGTGGCCTATATGGATTCTACATAATCTCTCCTCCTCTATTATGCTCACAGAATACCACTCTCATATGCTCTACTCAATTATGGAACAAGATACAATGCAAAATAATGGAACCCCTTCTCATCTTAGTGGCTCGGTATTTAACATAGCCCGATAGCCATCTACATGTAGGTTTTTTACTTCCTCAACCCTCAATTGTGATATTGTTTTGAACCTTCTAGAATATTATTTAAATTACATATGTGGCTATCCCCATATGCATGAGTGACGGGGGATGACATGGTATCCTCTCATACCATGGTGGTCAACATGGTAGGCCAACTTGCAGGAGGTATAACTTTTTCATACAACATCTGATTGATGCACTATCTACACCGATAGAAATGTATCAGAGTGTAGAACACCATTAAGGGGGTGTGCACAAGTTTCAGACACAAAAACCCCCAAAAAATCCATTTAATGCCTCAAAATGGCTCTAAAAGGTTTTGAACCCTAATTTTCCAAACTAGGACCTACCACTAAAATGACCTTCCACATTGATTCCTCCAATTTGTTCCACTCTAAAAGCATTGAGATAGATGAAAAATAATATAATGATCCAATCCATATAACATTAAAAATCCAAAAATACAAGTACTCAATCATATTTTTCTTACACCCCAAGGGAATGTCTAAAGGTAGACCCAATGCAAGGCATTTTTTACGAGCGGTTGGTGGTATACGAAAGTTATAGTTTATTAACAACTCATCACAAGAAGAAAAACTATGTATTGCATAAATATGGATTCCTTCCTTTTCATAAAGAACTCTTTGTCATTAGATTTTTCCTCAAAGGAACAATTTGCACTAAATAATGAGGCCCTAAAACTATTTATGAACCGTGCAATGTTCCCATGAGTTGATGGAGAACCATCAATATATAACAAGTTTTTCCTATTAAATTTTCCAAAATCATAGTTAACATTCATGCACATACTATACATGGAAATGTTCTGTTTGTATTTGAGAATATTCAAGTAATCAGACCGACTATAAAGAGGACCACAAAATGGCATAAGTGTCATTGATTATTTGGGAGGAATGGATACATGTGAAAGGATAAACAACCTAATATTTGGAACATCTATTTTAGACTTGGCAACCTTATAACTATTACCACGAAAAGATAATTTGGTTCCAACATCAGACACAAATGATAGCTAAGTGCCATACAAATCTCAGTTTTAACAAGTTTGGTATTTACTTTGCTGATGGATAGTAAGAGGGAAGCCAACACTACCTTCCAACAATTGAATAGATTTTGGTGTGTACTTGGACATTTTCTCTCATAACTCATACAACATTTTTGATCTCCTAGTAGTGATGTTTTGGGTAACATTGATATCATACTTTGGATCACTATAAGAACTCTCTATTGACTCAACAAAAGGAGATGGGTTGACCAATTTAGGATGAAACGTACTTTATCTGGCTTCCAACTTTTCAAAAAGGAGCATATGGAAGTGTTCCTACATGTATTTTCTATAAAACCTATTGTATTATTGAGCATAGTGGGAGGTAATAGACCATCAAATTTGGGTATTCGATCATTAATATAATGGGACAATGTGACATGTCAAGGGTTCTTATTCAACCCTTTACATGTTGAACAACCACATACCACTGGTGTGTCATAAAAGAGATCCAATTCATGGTGTAAAATTGTTGACCTAGACTGTAGTTTACTATAATATGGCATGTTACAATTGGCAGGGTAAAGCAATTGTCCATTTTCATCAAAACTTTTCTTGCAATATCTTTCTTTTGATAATATCTTGCAACATTTTTACACTGGTGGAATATCTTTCTCATCCGAACTCGATCCTGATTTATGATCCTACAAAATTCAATGAACAAATATTCAAATGCACATGCATAAATTACATAAATTCAATCAGATAAATGAATTATAAATAAAATATAAACTTACTTCAAACAATGTGGGAGAAGTTGACAAACTTGCAATGATATGGAATAAGTTGGAATCCAAAGTATTGGCCATTTGATATTGTAACCTTATTTTCCCTACATTTGAGTTGAAACCATCATCAATACGTCCATGAATTTGATATTAAAAGTTTTCGATGATTTTAATTATTTTCTTACACACCGATGTGTTTGTATATATAGAATGCATTAGTGCGCTACACTATGAAACTCATCGAACCATGACCTTCGTTAGAACCACCGCAAAGAAAAGTATCTGTATATTTTAATAGCAGAGATTGGCATTTCTCTTTTGTTGATAAAATTGGTATCGGTGTGTTTTTACGTATATATGCACTAGGGTACATTAATATGTGTGACACACCAATTTGATGACAAATTTAATTTTTTAAATAGATAGTTTACTAAGTGTTTTTACATACAAAGTGAAAAAATATAGCAAAAGAGAGGGAATGTCATTTTTAGGAATGTATTTGTTTCTAAATTAAAAAATTATTTTATTATTTCATTTTTTGGAAGAATTTAGAGGGAAGATTTGTGGAAGAGAGATTTACCATGAAATACTTTGGAGTGGGTAGATTTCTTTGAAAAGACAAATTTGGAAGGGATCTGAATGGAACATACAAATCTGTAGAGAAGATATTTCAAGTATGTGATTTCATTCTACTTATCATTTAAATGTTTCCCTATTTGATTCAAACTATTTTCAATGCATGTTTAAAAAAAAGGGTTTTATAGTTACCTTCATTATTGGAAGTTGTAGCTTTCTTGCTGGTTTTTTTTGTTCCCCTCTTTTTAAAGCAATAGATTTTTATAGGGTTTATTTTTTTAAGCAATAGATCTTTATAGGGTTTATTTATTTTTTACGCCCCAATGCGTTATGTTTAATGATATGCACCGAAATACTAGATTGTATAAAAATTTCATAATTTCTATTTAGGATTATTCTTAATTTGTTTTATACAACATGGCTAATAGAAGTTCAAATAAAAAATATTATTGCAATCGGTGTAATGGTAGCTCATCCCAAGAAGAAAGGGAGGAAAGTTCTTTAAGTTTATTAAAAATTTAATACATTTAAAATATTTCTAAGTTTAAATTAATGATGTGTATTGGTTAATGCGTGTCATGTAGAGAAAAAACTTGAAGAAACTCAATAAGATTGTTCACAATATGAGTGCAAGAAAGCATAAAAGCTTTATTGAAATGTTGCAAAGGAAGGAAACATATGGATCGAAAGGTAATCAACATTAAGTTTTTCTTTGACTTTTTACTAAAAATGAATTTTTTAACATTAATCGCTAACAAGTTTTAAACACTTGATTTCACATTTTTTTAATGCTATGCATGGAATAATAGCATGGGAATGGAATCACGTCTTAAGAGGGAAAAAAAAATTAAGGATGTAAATGATGATGATGGCTTGTTCAACAGTTCATATGGAGTGGTGCTTGAAGTTAATGAGAGGGGTAAATTTTTTTACAGAGCTTTGAGGGATATAGTGGAAAGAACATATAGATGTAATTTCCACTTACAATACAAAAATCAGTCCAATGACTCCAAGAATCAGGTTATACGTACACTACAAGAAGCACTTTCGAAGTCATCGTCAATGAGACCCATGAGACTTCCAATAACAAAAAAGAATCATATAAAAGGTCTAATTTTTTTAATTTATTTTTTAATGTCTGGCGGAATCAACAACTAGTTGGGCACGTGCTCGCGTTACATGTGGCCATATTATCCAACTGCTACCACTATAATCTCCAGGTGTTCCCACGATGCCCCTTACATGGCACACATTGTAAGTTGGGGGGATTTGAACTCGAAACCTCATGGAACTTCATAGTCATGACACTTGCCAATTGAGCTGCCTCCCGGGGGGCTTTAAAATTGAAGGACATGGGGGTGGGCTTTGATCCACTTATGTGTGAATGGGTCACGATACCATTTAATATAGTATCTCTGGGTCCAACCGCACGTTCAACCACTACCTCAATGTTCCCCCATGGCTTCAGGTTAGGCCCTCATGAGAATTGAACCTTGCCCAATGGTGAAAAATTCCTCGCTCTCCACCATTGGATCCAACCCCTTTGGGCAAACAAAAAAAAATCGAAGGACATGGGGGTGGGATTTGATCCACTTATGTGTGCACGGGTCATGATAACATTTAATATAGTATCTCTAGGTGCAACCACATGCTCAACCACTACCTCAAGGTGCCCCCATGGCTTCAAGTTAGGCCCTCAGAGGAATTGAGCCTTGCCCAATGGTGAAAAACTCCTCGCTCTCCACCATTGGATCCAACCCCTTTGGGCTGAAAGATATGCAGGCTTGGCCCAGTTAATATTTGTTCCGCGACTAGACCATGTCCTTGCTCGAGTTTGAGCACAAGACCTGATCTTCATTGCAAGAACGACTTTACCATCTAGCCGTCTCCGTCGACCTTTTAAAATTTGAAGGACATGGGGGTGGGATTTGATTCACTTATGTGTGCACGGGTCACGATACCATTTAATATAGTATCTTTGGGTGAAACCACACGTTCGAACACTACCTCAAGGTGCCCCCATGGCTTCAGGTTAGGCCCTCATGGGAATTGAACCTTGCCCAATGGTGAAAAAATCCTCGCTTTCCACCATTGGATCCAACCCCTTTGGGCTAAAAAAATTTGAAGGACATGGGGGTGGGCTTTGATCCACTTATGTGTGCACGGGTTACAATACCATTTAATATAGTATCTTTGGGTGCAACCACATGTTCGACCACTACCTTAAGGTGCCCCCATGGCTTCAGGTTAGGCCCTCACGGGAATTGAACCTTGCCCAATGGTGAAAAACTCCTCGCTTTCCACCATTGGATCCAACCCCTTTGGGCCATATAAAAGGTCTTATTACTAAACATGTTTTTCTATAATATGTTCCAATAATTACCAAATTAACTTGTTTTGGTATATTTACTTTCATGTCCATTTAAAAAAAAAAAATATTGTTTTTTTTTTCATTTTTCAAGAAGATTATGAAAATTCTAAGCGACAAATGAGGGAAAGCCAATACATGTTAGTAGGGATGTCCAAAAAAGTGTACAAGGAGATGGAAAAAGAAATGAACATTATTGCATCACAGGAGGATGCATCCCAACAACAACGTGCATCAGAGGTATGCGATCATTCATTTATTCTTTTATGTACATCTAATTTATTTATCATATTAAATACTAATTTTCAATTGCTTTGTTGTAGAAAAGAATGCAAAATGGAACCAAATCAACACATAAGATAATATGGAAAGGAAGAAAAGGGTTGATCACAAAGTTTGTGAGTACTTATGTTTTCGACGTTACTTACGTTTTCATATTTGTTGTGATCTTTATATTTAAATAATTATTTTTCACTGGTCCATGTATGTCTTCTAATAGGTGCTAGCATACAGAGGAGAGCCAACCGAACAATTGATCAACATTGGGTTAACTGAGGGTTGTATGTGTTGAATCATCAAGGTTTAATTGAACAATTTGTAAGTAGCTATGTTGTTTAACTTCCCTTGTTTTATAATTAATGAGACAATAAGAAAACTTTATATCAATTATATCAACTATGCTTTGTCACGGCGTATTAAACATGCAGGAAAGAAAGTATGGAGAAGAGCCAATAGAATATCTCTTGATACACGACATGAGGCAAAGCTTCGAAAGCATGTGTATGGTTTATGAATCACTCGTTTCTATGGTATGTTTTTTTTATTTACGCAATCATGTAGATTCTACAATATTATAAATGTAGATTTATTGATTAAACTTTATTTCCATGTTTGTATATGGAACATGATCGGTTGGAATGTCAAAAATAAGTTGATCAAGAAAACATCCATTTAAATAACCGTGAAATAAACAAAGTACAATATCACCTACAAATGATCAAGAAATAAGGGATGCACACATCTCGAGCAATGACAGTAATTCAAGTGACGAATGACTATCAATATAATTGAATGTTACTGCAAGTTGTATGTTTTGGAATATCAATCTGTAAAAATCAAGGATTTTTCTTAATGTAGTGGACATAATGTCTCAATTGCATGAGAACATGTTACCAATAAGTGTAACAATTACATATTGGTTCCATTTTGATTATTGTGGACCTTTATGTTGTCCCATCTTGTAAGTAAGAGTATTTCATTAATGTATAAAGAGCCTCCAAAAAAAAAACCAGGGTTGCAGAATGTTCAAGGTTGCCAAGTTGTAGTAACTGAACTGCCCCAAGGGGGAAACCAGTTCATCCAGCTGGTGTTAAGGTCTACATGTTTATGAAACTAGTAAAACTGTAAACATAACTAATAGTAATAAACTAAAACTAAAGTAGAGTCCCCATAAGGGTCATACATTTGGCTTATATTCCAGCCAGGTGGCATGGGTGGCCTCGTTCCAAATCTCTTCTTCGATATGTGTTCCTCGCCATTCCATATGCGCATCAACATCCACATTATCCACCGCTTCTGCCACCTCCCCATCCACCTACATGTCCTGCCCCAGGTTACCACCCTCCACTAGAAGCTCCTGTTCGCCCCAACCAAACGGGTCTGCTAGGACGTGCTCGACTTGCGCTACTGCTCCCTGGAAGGTGGAGAGGATGTGGAGTATGGCAGAGGCCTTCCCCTCTAGTTTTTGTAGCCAGAATTGTAAATCATCCACTCCCTGTTGGAGCTCAAAGACGAACCCGTATAGAATTTCCTTGTTGTCCTGCATCTTCTCGTCTGGGATGGAGTTGGAGATAGAAAGTGGAAATGGTGGCACCTCCAAGGGTGGGTGGAAGTGAAAGGCTTCTGAAGCCAGCAGAGGTGCACTATCTAGGGGAAGTGGAGGTGCTTCAGGAGGTGCCCGAGAAATGGAGGCACTATCCAGGATGGGATCTGAGGGTAAGTCAACCGAACTGTGTGTAAGAACCAAACCTTCAAGCCGGGAAGAGGTGGCGAGTGGTTCTAGGTCCGGCTACAAAGAGTGCGAGGAGTGCGAGGATTGCGAAGACAGGGAAGAGTGGGAGGGGGATAGGCTTCCGATGCCAAAATGAGAACCAGGGCGAGGTACAGGCGCTCGCAGTCGAGATGGAATCGAGGACGATCCCCTTATGGGTGTGCCTCTTTGCCTAGGCATGCTGACTGCACAGGGGAAATGGTTAGGCTGCGAGAGAAACTAGGTGAGCGAAGAGGCCAGAAAAATAGCTAGTTGCAGGAGAGTGCCAAGGTGCAGGTATGATGGGTTTTAAGCACATCAGGAGAGTGCAAAGAAGAGGTAAGATAGAATGGACCATGTCTTCTCAACTAGAGGATATGAAGGTTGAGCCACATGCAAAGGTTTAATGTAATCGCCCATTGAAATGATAGCCAGAGACAAAAGACGCACCAGGCTTAATGGCGCCTCGGATGTCGTAGGACGGATTAAATGCATGGGGGTGGCGACTGTGCTTGGCATGGATCTGTCACATGGCTCTCACCTTGCTGGCCTATGTGCGCCTCCTCCTATTGCCATGTGGCCCGCACCATCACCCGATCCGGGGGTATGACCATGGGTCTCTTATTCATATATAATAAAATGGGTTTGTTATTTTATTGCATTGTTAAATGTTGTGTTGTTGATTAATTAATATGTGAATGATTTACATTGTTGCAAATAACTGATTAAATATGTGAATGATTTACATTGCTGCAAATAATTGATTAAATATGTGAATGATTTACATTGCTGCAAATAATTGATTAAATATGCGAATGAATTACATTGTTGCCAATAACAGAGGTGTAATCTCTCGGATAAGGCATTAATGCAATCATTATATGAAAATGCAATAACATAAATATAAAAAACAATATTATTATAAAAAATATATGTAAAATATATACATATCGGTGCATTCTTTTGAACTATCAAAATGGTGCCTGAAATAATACAAAAATCAGTGGTTTTTAAGGGGTTATGTGCATCGATGAATATAAAGCATACTGAAGCACTGACACATATTAATTATACTTAAGAATCGACACATTTAATGTATGATAATATTATCATTTTAGATTTTTATAGTGGACATGTGATAAATACGCAACGATTCTTTAAATATAATAACAACACCAATGCTTTAAATAAAATAAACGCACCAGCGCTTTATATGTAATATAAGCACTGATGCTTCAGAACAAAGGATGATGTACACATCTCACTCGAATATTTGGAATTTCAGTACCTTTCGATGCACAGGGTAATACAGGCATCGACACGTACAAATTATACAAGCACCGGGACAGACATAAAATAAAAGCACACTGGTGTTGCTTACAACAAAATGGGAATACGGGGCATAATAACTATAAACACACCAATGTTTCTTCATCCTATGCATGCACCATGGAATTGATGTAATGATGAATTGGCAGATTTTTATTTTATGTACGCACCGAGGCATTTCATGTAATGGCGCATTGGTTCCTTATTTTTTTATGTACGCACCGAGAATTTATGTAATGGAAAATCGATGCTTTTTTGGTTTTATGTACGTTCCAAGGCATTTTATGTAAGGTAGTTTTGGTACATTTTATGTTTAGGTACGCATTGTGGCGTTGTTTTTAATGGTGCACCAGTGCGTTTTGACAATAAAAACACCGAAAAAGAAACATCTTCTACAACCTCTGCCTGCCCAATTTTTTTAGTTATATGGAACATCCATTAAAACCTCTGCTAAAACCTCCGCAACCAATAGAGGAGTTTGTAGCACAGGTTTTTTTGAAAAAAATTCCACATTTTGTAACACTAAAAAACTTAACAAAAACCTTCGCTATAAGGTGTTATTCTTGTAGTGTATCCACTTGGATCATTGTACACTTTAGCAAGGCATTTGACATAGTGCATTGAAACCTATTCCTAGAAGGATTAAGCTTCTAGGTATTTTATACTTGGTAGTTTCACTAGTTATGAAACTTTATGAGTCCATCATTGGTAGAATACATACAAGAGCCGGTGATATAGAGGGATCTATAGGAGTTAAACAATGTTGTTTACTCTCTACTAAACTTTTTAGGCTCTACATTGAATGAATTGGAGGAGTTTATAACAAACACATTGGGAAATACATATGGTTGCTTTCTTTTTGGAGTGTATATTTTTATCCTTCTTCTTGTAGATAGCATCATCTTGACATCACACTCAGTGAAATCCATTTAAAAAAAAATAGACATCTTGGGATATTATTGTGACTCCCATGGGATTCAAGGGAACTTGGGGAAAACAAAATATTGCCACTCAACACCTTTAAGATAGAGGAAAATTCAATGCCATTCTCACTTATAGGGTTGGTTGGGTGGATATGGTCTCATATTTTCATATATTTAGGAGTACTCTTGTTGGGCCATGCTTCAATATGACACTACAAGTAGAGTCTCATTTAATATAAGGTTACACAATAATTACTCCCCCTGCGAAGTAATATTTCCAGCATCCATTTCAAGACATCTAGGAAAATATATGTCTCTTTCACTCATTAGTCATACATACTCTTTTTTGTGGATGTGATATGTGGGTACCTTATGATTTTAGTTACAAGTTGGCACTAGATAGAGAGATTCCTATTTTCGATTCTCTCCAAACACATCTACGCAAAGATTTTAGTTCCTCACACCATCATTCTTGTAAGTTCAACATGGACCCACTAATTTCTTTTGTGGTGTTTTATGTTGTGATGATAATTCATAGTTTTAAGCTAATGGGAACCCTTTAGACAGATCATCTCAGGTACCCATATCTTACAGTTAGGTATTCTATACATCATACATATAATAGGATCCACTCCCACTGGTATGTTGTAGCCTCCTTATTACTTCATATATTCAATGTTTATATTGACAGGCTATGTCCACATGACTTCTTGGTGGACGCACTAGAGCTCTCCAAAATAGAGGTAAATAGGGGCATTCGAGAATAGATATTTAAATATTATCTTTTATGTGCATGGGTTGCAACTATAGTGCCACTCTCATTAAATCTTTGTTAATATTATAGTATATATCTTATTTTCAATTATTGGCTCATTAGACCCCCTGGATACACCAAACTCTAGTTCTCTTGTAGTTAAAGAGTTCTTGTAACATCACCAACACTCAAAAAAGAAAAAATTAAATAATAGTTACTATTATCATGTCAAGGACAGTAGATTCATCATGTTTGTTGCACTTGTTATCTTAAATTATATTAATAACAATACCACTCTTTAATTATGCCATATTTATTTTTCTCATCACAGGTTAAAGGTTCAAGTAGTGGATTATCCAACATCAATTATCATTCTATCATTTCTCACCATCCCCATCTACCAATCCATCCCCATCTACCAATCATTGTTTAAACATGTATATTAATTTGTTAACTTTATTGAATTTCACATGTTATAATTATCATTATGATTTTTATGGTCATTAAACAAAGAGTTCATACTCTTTGTATTCAATACATCTATTAGATGTATCACAACCATTGCATCAATCCAAATATTGATCTGGACATTAACTTTATACACCCACTATCACATTTTTTTATATTTTATTCTTTGTCCATAAACTATATATTTGTAACTTCATAATCCATACTAAACATAAATACTTTAAACTTCTATGCTATTCTTCTTAATTACTAACAATAGTTATTAAACTTAAATAGACTATAATCACACGGGACTCTAACCCACTTAATATATAATCTTAAATGATATACAATCCCATGGGATTCTAATTCCACTTCACTTACATTACTCTTCATTCCAAATACTTAGGATTTTCCACTACAATATATATTAATGATTTTACCCACTAAATCAAATATTTGGGTGGGTGGAGCCCACACTTAACTTATACAAGTGTTTTTTTTTTCCTTTATGAATTGAATGCCTATGAATTTGCATTGAATGACCTTGTGTTGTAGCCAAAACTCGCTAGTTGTATTGGATACGATTTTTATGCCAACAATTCCTCAATCACGAATACCAATAAGCACAATCACCGTGTTAACTCAAGTTCATATTTTCTCTATTGGTGCCATTACTACCAACTATTACAAATAAAAAATTCACATTTGTGTTTCTCACCCTAAGTGTTGCAAGTGTCGAAAAGTGATGTATGCACCTTGGTAAGTGCCGCATGCATTGTGGAAATTGTTGTATGCACCTTCCCAAGTGTCACATTCACTTTGTGAGGTGTCACAGCCCCTTGACGCCATTAAAATAGTTGTTTGTGACCCTAAGTCATATGGGATGAGGAAACCCATCATTTCTAGGTCAAAACACAACTATTCCTTGGAAAATTTAACCTTTTTTGGGGCATTTATGAAGGGTGGGGCCCCCTTGGCCATGTGTGGGGATCATCGGTGATCCTATGCCCATGTATGTTGAATGCCACTTTTATCATATGTCACCTTGTCTCTCACCTTGAGGGAGATCCATTCTTGTTGAGGGAAAAGGGGATCTCCTCCACCTTTATCTATGGGCCAACTCTCTCAAGATGAGGTTGGTTATGTTCGATCCCCATGCTTTGGATTCACTTTAGGATCTGATCCAAACCTCAAGGAGCCATATCCTCAATCATATCCCTCATTCTCTCATGGTGGTTGTTCATCTCAAGACTATATATTGAGGGCTTTCCAAGGAGAATGGGGAAGTAATGAGTCAGAGTATCATCATTTTGATCTTGGTAGATTCGTGCAAGGGATGGATGAGGAGAGCTTGGAGAGCTTGTTGATGCATCAATCATGGTTTGTAAATATTCTCTTTGGGTTCTCATTTGAATATACTTGGCCTATTTCCTTCAAGATTCTGTATTCTTACATGTGCTTGTCTATTGTTGCTTTAATCTCCGTAGATGAATTTGTTTTACCTAATCTTGTAGAGTAGGAGATAATTGTTTCTCTTTTCTTCCCATTGTAGGTATCAAGTTGTGCTAGGGATTTTGAAGATCAAGCTCACTAATTGGAAGCAACAAGGAAAAACTTCAAAACACGGTACATCATGCCCTTTCTCCCTCTCTCTCTCTGATTGGTTAAAATGAGTTCAAAGGGATGTTAATATCCACTTGTAGTGTTTCTGTCTTGTATAGGGGTCTTGTGTTCTAGGTAGTGGACTACCATCACATCAATATGGACAGTTTTCCCTCCTAAATTAATAGGAAACCAAGGAAGGATCCTTAAAGGTTGACTAGCCCTTCTGTTAAAAGTCAACAAATTCTAATTCACTAGCGCAAGATGAGGAGAAACTAATGATTTCCAAGAAATGGAGGATAAGATACTAACAAATGCACCCTCATCGACAATATTATGAGGAACATCCCTACCAAAAACCTGAATAGTTATTTGGAAAGGTTTATAGGAAGGGAGACAATATTCTAGTAGTGCACCCTAATGTAAAAGAATGGCCTCATTACTCGGAGGGGGTTCCGTTGGGATGGGTGAAGTGACCCCTTGTCCAGAAGAATCTGTAGAAACAAGAAAGACTTGAGAGACATCCTTACTCTTCCTAGGAGGATTTGGATTGACCAAGGGTGGTATTGGATCAACCACTTTAACTTCACTCTTCAAGGGGAGAGTGATATCGATCGAAGGTGAAATCAAATTGATCACTTGATCGACCGACTCAACTGATGATGGAATTAGATGGATAAATTGATCAACCGGATTGACCAATGATGGAATTGTATTGAATAGTTCATCAACCAATGGCGGGGTGGGAGACGAAAGTTGTTGTTGGACATCAATAATTTTTTCCAACATATACGAAGCCTCGTCCATGCGAGGACAAAGGTAAGTGTGGTGCATCTCCTTACATAACAAGCAAGGAAATTTGACTTTATCGTTCTTACTTTCAACTTGATTATCACTAGTTGATGGTTTGTCATCGGCTTGACCTTCAGTGGTTGACGACGTGGGTTGATGACCCTGAGACCACACTTCTACAACCTTGGGAATACCAGGGAAATCCTTAATAAGGTGGTCACCCTTACAAATCCTGTAAGGGAATTTGGGTTTGTGATGTGTCTTGATAGACTTGTGAACATTATCAACACTCCTAGCATGATGACCAGTAGTTGGTTTATCACATCCAACATGTCCTGTAGTGTTTGGAATTTTCCCCCCTATCTTATTTTTATTCTTCTTAATCTTCCTTTTCTTCTTATTCTTAGCTACCTAGTTACTAGCTATATAGATTTCACTAGGCGAAGAGGAAGAACAGGAAGAAGACCCTACGAGCGAAGAAGGAAGAGGATCAACATGAGGTTGATGGTATTAGGGTGGAGTGCTTATGGATGAAGCACTAGGAGTATTTACGTTCATCAGAGTGGAAAAAAACCAAAATGGTAACCCAATAGTGAGTCTAGGAAGAGTCAAAGTGGCGATATAAGGAGGACCAATATGTCCCACATAAGGAGAAACAAACAGTAACCATGGAAAAGGGATCCCTTCATTGGTATTTCAAGGAATTGATGCCATAGATAGAGACTCAACCCTAAGGTATTTTAGGGAAAACAAGCACCACACGCTAAAAAATATAGGAAGCAAACCAAACAAACAAACCTTTTCACAGTGAAGCACTAGTTGGTGATGAAATCCAACATCGCAAGATAAAAATGAGAAGGGGTTGGGATAGAGCAGGTGGATCAGTTATGTTGGTGACCGACATGCCTCAATGGCAGGCCTCCTCACTTCCAACGGTAGGTTTACATCATTGACCTCTGATCGAATGATTCCACGAGTGTTCAACCTCAACTCATTTATTCACATTCCCTGGAATGTACTAGGGTACCTTGGGAGTCATTGAAATCATTGGTGATTTCCCTCCCACTTGTTAACGGTTTACATCAATGAATGATAATCAATTGGTTTCTACCATGTTCGACATCAAATCATCTATTCACATGGATAGATTTGTACCACATCGGGATCAAGACAAAGACCCTAGGTTGGGTGTTCACTCTGTTATGTGCTTTGCCCAGGTTTCGATGGATATCATTTGAACATGTAAAATATTTCAGTACAATCACCATGTTGGAAATCTTACTGGTATATATATTGTCACATAGATCTACATTGTACTGATTCATGGCTATGTTTTGTCATCTCGTAGATCCATTTTTTATTTATCATGGTTGCAATTAGTTCATGTCATGGAGGTATGGATCCACATTGGATCTTTGGTGGCCATATCCTTAGTTAGTATTTTCATGGATCTGCAGTGTATTGGTCAACGACCGTGCTTTGATTCATATCGTATTCTGAGCATAGGTATGTCTCCCTTGGAAATGGAACATATATTAATATTGTTTGATAATTGTTCGTAGCTTCTACTAAGTTATCCCACTCCAGAACCCTTGAATTAAAGAATTTGTAAAGTTATTTGGCCATCAGTTTCTCTTCTGACCTCACACTTTAGGGGGCATCTGTTACACATCAAAATTTCACATTTGCGTTTCACACCCTAAGTGTTGTGTGCATTGTCTCATGCACCTTCCCAAGTGTTGCATTCACTTTGTGAGCTGTCACCACCCCTTGACACCATTAAAACAGTTGTTCATGACCCCTAATTCATACGAGAGGAGGAAACCCGTCATTTCTAGGTCAAAACACACCTTTTCCTTGCAAAATTCGACCTTTTTTTGGGCATTTATGAAGGGTGATGATCCACTAGCCATGTGTAGGGAGCGTTGGTTCTCCTATACCCATGAATGGGGAGCACCAATTTTGTAATATGGTTCCCTGTCTCTCACTCCGGGGGAGCACCATTCTTGTTGAGGGAAAAGAGGGATCTCCTCCACCTTTATCTATGGGCCAGCTCTCTCAAGATGGGGTTGGTTATGTTTGACCCTAATTCTTTGGCTTCACTTTAGGATATATATAAACCCCAACGATCCATATCCTCAACCATATCCCTCATTTTCTCATTGTGGTTGTGCCTCTCAATCCTATATATTGAGGGCTTTCCAAGGAGAAGGTGGAAGTAATCAGTCAGAGTATCAACATTTTGATCTCGGTAGATTCGTGCAAGGGATGGATGAGGAGATCTTGGAGAGGTTGTTGCTGCATCAATAGTGGTTTGTAAGTATTCTCTTTGGGTTCTCATTTGAATATCCTTGGCCTATTTCATTCAAGCTTGTGCATTCTTTCATGTTCTTGTCTACTATTGCTTTAATCTCTGTAGATGAATTTGTTTTACATAATCTTGTAGAGTAGGAGATAGTCATTTATCTTGTTACCCATTGCAGGGATCAAGTTTTTCTAGGGAGTTTTAAGATCAAACTCATGGATTGGAAGC
Source organism: Picea engelmannii (assembly GCA_009831015.1). Taxonomy (NCBI): domain Eukaryota; kingdom Viridiplantae; phylum Streptophyta; class Pinopsida; order Pinales; family Pinaceae; genus Picea; species Picea engelmannii. The sequence continues at coordinate 800,258 of ML779139.1, forward strand.
AGCGAGGACAAAATTTGAAACAAGGTACATCATGCCCTTTCTCCCTCTCTCTTTCTGATTAGTTAAACTGAGTTCAAAGGGATGTTAGTGTCCACTTGTAGAGTTTTTGTCTTGGTATAGGGGTATTGTATTTAGGTTCGTGGACTACCATCACATCAGTATAGACAGTTTTCCCTCCTAAAGTAATAGGAAACCAAGGAAGTATCCCTAAAGGTTGACTAGCCCTTCTGTTAAAAGCCAACAGATTTTGAGTCACTAGCGCAAGATGAGGATAACCTAAAGCTTTCCAAGCAATGGAGGATAAGATACTAACCGATGCACCCTCATAGACAATAGTATGAGGAACGTCCCTACCACAAACCTAAGAAGTGATTTGGAAAGGTATATAGGAAGGGAGATGAGATTCTAGCAGTGCAGCCCAATCTAAAAGAATGTCCTCATTACTTGGAGGGGGTTCCATTGGGACGGGTGAAGTGCCCCCTTGTCCAGAAGAATCCGTAGAAACAAGAAATACCTGGGTGACATCCTCACTCTTCCTAGGAGGAGTGGGATCGACCACTTTAACGGGAGAGTGTGATCAATTGAAGGTGAAATCGAATCAATCACTTGATCGACCAAATCAACTAATGATGGAACTATACGGATAGCTTGATCAACCGGATTAACCGATGATGGAACCGAATTGGCCAGTTCATCAACCAATTGTGGGTTGGGAGACAGAAGTTATTGTTGTACATCAACAATATTTTCCAATGGACATGAAGCCTCATCTACATGAGGACAAAGGTAGGTATGGTGCATCTGCTTCTATAACAAGCAAGGAAATTTGACTTTACCCTTCTTACTTCCAACTTGATTGTCACTAGTTGTTGGTTTTTCACCAGCATGACCTGCAACGGCTGATGATGTGGGTCAATGACCCTGATACCACACTTCTACAACCTTGGGAATACCAAGGAAATCCTTAAGAAGGTTGTCACCCTTACAAATCATTTAAGGGAATTTGGGTTTGTGATGTGTCTTGATAGATTTTGCAACATCATCAACACTCCTAGCATGATGAATAGTAGTTGGTTGATCGCTTCCAACATGTCCTGCAGTGTTTGGAAATTTACCCCCTATATTATTTTTCTTCTTCTTAATCTTCCTTTTCTTATTCTTCTTATCTACATGGTTACTAGTTGCAGAGCTTTCACTGGGCAAAGAGGAAGAAAAGGAAGAAGAACCTATGGGTGAAGAAGGAAGAGGATCAACATGAGGTTGATGGTCTTGGGGTGGTGCTTACAGACGAAGCACTAGGAGAATCCATGTTCACCGTAGTGGAAAACCACAAGACCGGTAACCCTATAGTGAGTTAAGGAATAGTCAAAGTGGCGATATAAGGAGGACCAACGTGTCCCATAGAAGTAAAAACAAACGGTAACCCCAGAAAATGGGTTCCTTTGTTGGTAGTTCCAGTAATTGATGCCATAGACAGGGACTCAACCCTAAGGTATTCTATGGAAAACAAGAAAAACACGCTAAAAAAACTAGGAATCCAACCAAACGAACAAACCTTTTCATAGTGAAGGGCTAGTTGGTGATGAAATCCAACATCACAGGATCAAAGTGAGAAGGGGATTGGATAGAGTGGGTGGATCGGTTATTTTGGAGACCTACATGCCTCAATGGAATGCCTCCTCGCTTTCAATAGTAGGTTTACATCATTGACCTCTGATCGGATCATTCGATGAGTGTTTGACCTCACCTCATTTATTCACATTCGCTAGAATGTACTAGGGTACCTTGGGAGTCATTGACATCATTGGTGATTTCCCTCGCACTTGTTAACGATTTGCACAAATGATCGATAATCAAGTGGTTTCTATCATGTTTGACATTAAATCATCTATTCACATGGCTAGATTTGTACCACATCAGGATCAGGACAAAGACCCTAGGTTGGGCATTCACTTTGTTATGTTCTTTTCCTAGGGATGGAGATCATTTTAGCATGTAAAATATTTTAGTACAATCACCATGCTGGAAATATTAATAATATATATACTGTCACATAGATCCACATTGTACTGATCTGTGGCTATGTTTTTTCATCTTGTAGCTCCACTGTGTATTTATCGTGGCTGTGATCGGTTCATGTCATGGAGGTATGGATCCACATTGTATCTTTGGTGGCCATATCCTTATTCATCATTTTCATAGACCCACGGTGTATTGGTCAGCTTTTGTGCTTTGATTCATCTCGTATTCCTAGCATAGGTATGCATGCATTGGCAATGGAACATATATTAATATTGTTTGATGATCGTGTGCATCTTATGTCAAGTTCTCCCACTCCAACACCGTTGCATTGAATAATTTGTAAAGTGTTTCAGCCATCAATTTCTCTTCTAACCTCACACTTTAGGGGGCATCTATTACACATCAAAATGCCACATTTGTGTTTTGCACCCTAAGTGTCACAAGTGATGTATGCACCTTGGTAAGTTTCACATGCATTGTCGTAAGTGTCGTATGCACCTTCCCAAGTGTCACATTCACTTTTTGAGGTGTCGCCACCCCTTGACACCATTAAAACAAGTGTTCATGACCCCTAATTCATATGGGAGGAGGAAGCCCATCATTTCTAGGTCAAAACACACCTTTTCCTTAGAAAATTTGACCTCTTTTTGGGCATTTATGAAGGGTGGTGCCCCCGATGCCATGTTTAGGGAGTGTCGGTGCTCCCCTGCCCATGTATGGGGAGTGACACTTTTGGAATATAGTGCCATGTCTCTCACTCTGGGGGAGCTCCATTCTTGTTGAGGGAAAAGGGGGATCTCATCCACCTATATCTATGGGCCATCTCTCTCAAGATGGGATTGGTTATGTTCGACCCCTATGCTTTGAATTCACTTTAGGATCTGATCCAAACATTAAGGAGTCATATCCTCAACCATATACCTCATTTTCTCATGGTGGTTGTGCCTCTCAAGCTTATATATTGAGGGATTTCCAAGGAGAAGGGGGAAGTAATCAGTGAGAGTATCATCATATTTATCTTGGTATATTCATGCAAGGGATGAATGAGAAGAACTTGGAGAGGAATTTGTTGCATCAATCGTGGTCTGTAAGTATTCTCTTTGGGTTCTCATTTGAATATACTTGGCCTATTTCCTTCAATCTTGTGTATTCTTGCATCTGATTGTCTATTGTTGCTTTAATCTTCGTAGATGATTTTTTTTTACCTAATCTTGTAGAGTAGGATATAGTC